>JAVRKA010000114.1:600000-1034195 GCA_034508555.1 Venustoraphidia nigricollis
CGACAGGACCGGATTTACAAATTTTATGAAAACACTAGTTTGCAGATAGTGACTTATTTATTGAAGGGTGTATTTAATTTGGTGTAGACGTTAGATTGATAATAATATTACAATTAAGAAAAAAATGTTATTTTAAGGGGTGTATTAAGGGGTTAAATTTTTTATTTTGCCCAAAAACAAACTTAATTTCACATAATAAAAGTATAAAACCACACGGCCCTATACAAGCAAATACACTATATTGTCGGCAGGGTTTTGGCACTGCGACCCGGGTTTTTGAGATTTACAAAGAATAGGGATGTTGACTATTTTTGGGAAAATGTTTTAAATCATGCATAAATACCTAATATAACCACAAATATTTATTATAATTGTTTAAATGCGACACACGCTTTAAAAATCATGTATTTTAAATTCCGTTTCAAATTTCGTTCCAAAACGTCAATACTTGTCACGTGACTGCCGTGACGTCGTAGACTCATAAACGCTGCCAAATTGATGAGGCGATAGGTTTTTTCGTGATTGTTGTCATAGAAATTTTCTAATAAATTACACACTCTAAATATTAATCACCAATGAAGCCTTTTGATAGCGTGAAGAACCTCCTTCTCTATGGCAGCGTCTGATGTTGATGAGCCAGTGACATCATGCACTCTGATTGGTGTTCGTTTTCACATGATTTAATTACGTTTCACTATTTAAATATTAATGAAATTAATTAATAAAAACCCGGGTCGCAGTGCCAAAACCCTGCCGACAATATAGTGTATTTGCTTATACAGGCAGTGTGGCTTTATTATGCGAACTTAAGTTGCTTTTTGAGCAAAATAAAAAATTTGACTCCTTAATACACCCCTTAAAATAACATTTTTTTTCTTAATTGCAATATTATTATCAATCGAACCTCTATACCAAATTATATACAACTTTCAGTAAATAATTCAGTATCTGCAAACTAGTGTTTTCATAAAATTTGTAAGTCCGGTCCTGTCGGGCCGATTTTATTAAAATTTTATGGACACTTTTTAATTACTACTAAAGGGTTAAATGTCAATTTTGAAACGATTCTGAGAATTTTTTCGATATTTTGGGGCCCAAAAACATTTTTCAACCCCTAAAAACTACCCTTAAAATGACCCGATTACGACCATTTTAAATAGGCTTCTTGCGGTGGTGGATTTCAACACGTGGGCCAAATTTGGTTAAAATCAATTAGCTCTTTCGAAAGTTATTGCCCGCACACATATATATATATATACGTATATATATATATATATATATATATATATATATATATATATATATATATATATATATACAAATATATATATATATATACATATATATATAAACATTTTTAAAAATGGTGCCAAAGTGTTTAGGAGGTTATGAAACGTCGAGAAATTTTGGTCCGACCCCTAGGTCCCGCCATCCGACCGACGCCAATAGTGTATGTTGCCATATGGCAAATACACTAAAAATAAGGAAAAATATAGTGTTTTTTAGTATTTCTATATCATAGAAACTACCACTTAACGTTAAAATTGTGTTTTAATTTACATTCAGTCCACATCCCTATTGGGAAAAAAATTCGAATATTGCGCACAATGTCGCTAAGGTCTTCTTTAGTTGATAAAATGTTTTATTCAATACTATAAATTCCCTAAAAAATATTTACAATGTGAGCATGAAGTTACCAGACCCTGATGAATGCGGATTCGTACAGGTTTGCAGTAAACGATAATTAAGGTCAGTAGGAGTAAAGTATAAAGACGAAATTTGGAGATATTGTAGAAGGACCTCTGGATTGATCTGCAATCGAGAATATTCTAGAAATTACATGCTCGTCAAGCTTTTATTTTACGAGAAAACGCAGTGTCAGGTTGTCAATAATAATATCGTATTCCCGAGTATAACGCACGGTGTTTAACATAATCTGACGGACAAACGAACGCCTGTAATCGCACGTCCCGTTGTTTAAATTTTACCGTCATACCGTAATTATTGACTGCGCTAATCGATTCAGCTAACATAAAACATTACTGTTTAAATTAAACATGTAATTTTAAGCTTATGTAAAAAATGTTATTTTTGTTTGCCTAACCCTTATCATGCATGTCAAAATTTGATAATTATTATGAACAGTGTACATTATTCCTTATTCATAAACAAATAATATAAAACAAATATTACAGTTTTATATACTTCGTCTTAATTCCAAACGAGAATTGAAAAATTTATTCATTTTAAACGGCTGAGTTTAGGTGGCCTATTATGACGTCAATACTGTACAATAGCTAGCATATCAATTTCGCGCATAGAAAAAGACATGCATGTCTCTGGAAAGAGATGTATATAACATGTATCTGTACCCACTGCCGCATAACACAAGTCTAAAGAACCAGTGGGAGTGATTCAACCATACAGGTAGCCAGTCAACTGAATGTGACGTATCTCCGGAGCGGGATAATTGTATGTTTAAAATTACACTGAAAAATAATGTTTGCCTTGTAGAAAAAGTTCCGAAATATTCTCAAAAATATTCTTTTATTATCTATTTGCAACGTAGATTCCAATCCTGAAAAAATGTGGGTGGAATCCATTTAAATTCCAATTCATAAATCGGGCCGTCCTGCGCCCGATTTATGAATCGGAATTTCTGGCCGTACTAGCCGGTACATTTTTTTTTTGAATGATGTTTTCACAAACGGTATTTGAAAGTCACGTAAAATATTTTTTATTTTCCATTCTCGCATGTATTTTCACAGCACCTGACGTTATTAATTATAAATTCTGTGAATAAAATTGAACTCGTAGGGCATCGAGAATGCCATACAACTGATATATTTGCAAATTCGAACCGACATTACAGCCTGTGTTTTTCATCGGTACGTCGAGTGCGTCTGACAGAAATATTGAATGGCAAATATCATTAGACCAATCGGTAGTGAAAATGTGTTCGGGAAAATATACAGGAGTGTAAAGAAAATGCTACCAAATAAGAGTAATGGAGATATTTCCTTTTTATGATCCATACTAATATTATAAATGCGAAAGTTACTTTGTTTTCACGCCTAAATCATTGAATAGATTTCGTTAAAATATAGCAAAGAGATAGATTGCATCCTGAGGAAGAACATATGCTACTTTTTGTCTCAAAGAAAAAAAAAACCTGAATGAGTGAAATAGGGGATGAAAGTTCATTTATATATATACTAATATAAATTCAAAAGTAACTCTGTTTGCCTGTATAAAAAGATCATTAAAAAAAAATTTAAGGGGTAATTTTGTTTTAGCCTATATTTAAAATACAAAAAACTTCACGATTTATAAAAAGTCAGACTATAAAAACAGTCAGGGATCAATTTATAAAAAAATCTTACTTATAATATATTCTACGTTATTTTTCTCGTGAGGTTTACTGGTGGTTCGTTAAAAAATATCCCCAGGAAAAAATGTAAAAAAGGTTGTGTTGCTTATCAATATCACCGAGTCTTGTATCGTGATATTATTCTTTTTAACAACGACCCAGTAACTTATATAAATAGGGTAAGGGCATCAATTCTCGTCCACCTACCTTTGGCCGACCAGTTTTATATTAATAATTGATAGAATAAACGATAACAAACCGTATATAATGCCGTTTTTAGGGTTTTGTACCTCAGAACGGACTCCTTATAATATCACTGTGTTGTCCGTTCATCTGTTTGTCTGTCTGACAAGATTCGTTTTCTTAGGTACAGCTAAATGTATCAAGTTGAAATTAATATCAAATACTAAAGTTTACCTTATATACTTTGCCTTGTATTATTATTTCGAGCAAGATTAGTAGATTACAAAGGCTGCTTCGTTCCGTTGGTTTGTAGTGGCGATGCCGTCATCCGGTGGACCTGTCAATCGGTTTCGTAGCAACGACTGTTGTTTGTAAACTTTAATGACAATTTTTAACAAATATCAGAGAAATCAAAATACAGAATATTGACACTAGTTGCATTAAATTGAATTTTTAAGGTAACAGATATACACAGTCCTAGTTGAATACAAATGACATAGGTTGATAAAATATGAACGGCCCGTAAGCTAGCGTCATTCCCGCACTTACGCTGATTAGTCTAAAAGACACCTCTCAAATTTTCAAGTTAATTAAAATTGATCAGGAATCATAATTTTTGGTTTTAATCCATTTCCTCAGTTCCATTACTTTTTAAAGCAGGAATGACGCACTTACGTTGATCAATTATATGGACGGGACAACCTCTGTATTCTATTAACCTTGTATTTAGAGAAATACTGTCAAGTTGGCAGTAGGAGTGGTACCCCTTAAAACAGAATATGGACTCGACTGATACTAAACTCTTCATATGTATGACGCTGTTGACTTCTCTAAACAATACAACTTGTAATGCCAAACTGAGTGTGGCGTGTTTTACGGAACATCATGTATATACGACGATTGTGTTGGTATGCCTGCTTCCCTATGTATTTGAAAGAGGTGAACCGCTACTCTAACTCATGTGGAAATCTACACGCTCCATGACTTTGTACTCACATTGTAAACTTTCAACGAAAACACTCCGTGCTATTCTAACATTTAAATTATTTCTGCATAAAATGAATTTCGTTTAAAAATTGTGATAGCAATATATGCACGTATGCAACAAAGCAAAACGAACGTTTAAGACCGTTCAAATTCAACCGAAGCGGTCGTTTTGACTGCGTCTATGTTCGCGGCCACTTACTTCGACTTACTCATACGACGCTTTTTATGAAACAGGCAGATTCGTTGTAACTTTTAAAGCCAAAGAAATCCCTTTCGATTATTGGTTAAAAACGTGCGTTTGTTAATTTATTTAGTACACAATATTTAAGAAAAACTTTGAAAAAATGTTTACATTTAAATAAAAGACACAGTCTTACGGAGAATACTCCGGTACAACCAGAGAACACACCCAATTTTTTTACCTGCTCGGTTTCTGGTTCGACTTTTAACGCATCTACTTTTCAAATAGATATACCAGAAATCAATCATTAAGATTCGGCGGTCACAGTGTAAAATCTTTGGTTTTGTTAAAGATAAAAAAAGCTTAATCGGTTACCAGCGACGCATACATTTTTATGATCAGCTTAAGACGATTCGATTGGTTTATCGAATGCCAAAAGACTACTAGAAGTGTATGCGAAAAAAACATGCTATCTGAGTCGATTAAAATAGCGGTTGGATTAAATTATGAAACCGTACGTACATTGTAAACGGACTGGGTATAAAGCTTTTTATAAATAACATGTGCATTAAAGAAAATGGCGATGACGCTGCAATGAAAATGGTAGTGGTGGTGGAGGTAACGGGATGAATATGGTGGAGGTGGCGGTGTCGTGAAACGTTTATTAATGTTTTTAAACACTTTTCGCTTGGAATATTGATAGATTCGTGGCTGTTTTCATTACTGAAATAAAAATTATAAAAAATATTAAAAAAATCTTGGCTATCTCTGTTCCTTTTATTAAATGGCAACTGACAGGTTGTTTTTGAAAATTCTTTGAATCGCCAAGATTGGATGTATTTGTTTAAGTGGTCATTTTACTACCGTTACAGGCATGGAAAGCAATCATTTTATATGGGGTGTGCGCAAAAAATAAATTGATCAGGAATAATGATTTCTCGTTTTAATTTATTTCTTCAGTTGCACTAGTTTTCAAAGCGACTGCGATTTTACATTAAAACAACCGTCAA
Organism: Venustoraphidia nigricollis; assembly: GCA_034508555.1. Classification (NCBI taxonomy): domain Eukaryota; kingdom Metazoa; phylum Arthropoda; class Insecta; order Raphidioptera; family Raphidiidae; genus Venustoraphidia; species Venustoraphidia nigricollis. Next base: position 605,732 of record JAVRKA010000114.1, read on the forward strand.
TATTTTTTGAACTTATGGCGCGAGTCTGTAATCTCCGTTACATTTGTACAGCGCAGCGATGTTAATTTTTTGTCACTTTCTAACAAATTTAACATTAAGTAAGTTAAAGTGAGACAGGCATGTACAAATTTAACAGAGGTTACAGAATAGGTATCTATTTTAAAACTGTTATGTTGAATTTAAAATAACAAAAAAATTTAAAACTGCACGTCTTGCTTCCGAGATAGCAAGTACAAACTTTTTTTATTTTTTTGTTAAGCTGAAAGAAAATCATATTTCGAATAAAACAACAGTACTCTAAAACAAAAATAAAAAGTTATAGATATTTATTTAACATGTAGAGAATGTTTCGTTTGAAATAACCAAGTTTGTATTGGTATCTCGGAAAAGAAGCTACTGATGACTTCAGTTGTCGAGCATCTATAATCGACAAGTTCTCTCAATTGTTTTAAAATTAATTATCTTTCATAAAACTAACAGTTAACTTCATAAAACTAGAAGTTATACTTCTTCAGCTATACCTGTCGATGACGGGGCGAAATCTGTTGATGAAATGAGTTTTTATTAAACTAAACTTTTTTTCCTCTCAATAGATTTTTTTATAAACTTTCATTTTTTAATAGTTTAAGTACTCTGATATTTTCAGACCAATTCTCTATTTACACTGCAAAATTATGGAACAAGTATCACATAAAAGCAGCCCATAAAGGCGCAACAGCTAATAAGTCGTTCTGAACGAGGTTTTAGTGCGTTGTCGTGCGTTGACGTTAAGCTGTTAACCATCAGCTGCCGCTTTGATTCATTGCCTCCCTGGGTATACTAAAGTCATACTTTCACAGTCCTACCGTCGTGTCCTTTTAAAACATGGATGGAAATTCACATAACTGCTCTCACATGATTTCAAGGACACTGTCTCTGCTAAGATTTTGTTCTCTTGAATACAATAAACACATTTTTAAATTTAGATAGCATAGTGGTAAATAGAGAAAAAACGATCATGTAACAAACATTTTTTACCCTGATGATTCTAGTCAGGACACAAGGACAAAGTTATCAAATTATTGTATTGTAATTGGTCTTTAATACATGTGCAAATTTTTTAATCAATCGGTTGTCTTGAAATCGGTGAAAATTACGTTGAAAGATTCCATCGTATTGATACATACATAGTACATACAGGTGAAGCTAATAAAAGCATGTTAAAAAAAGTGTGCGTGTAACCTTTATGCGTGACTGAAGGAAAACGTAAACAATACATAATTTTTAGGCTTACAGTTTTCTTATAAAGATAGATGCAGATGAATAAATTATAGGATAGCTATAGTTTGCTACAATTGTTAAGAAACATCCACTGTTATAATGCTATATTAGAAAAAAAATATTTTCCACCAACTGTCACCGTCGGGACTTTAACGGATAAAAATGACGAAACCTGAAAATTCCCTTTAGGATCCTTTAAATTATATTATTATACACTGGGAAGTTGGCTCTTTGGACCTCAAAGGTTCTAATACTCGACCCACCCCACGAATTGTTTGTTCTGTGGTGACAATAACCAACTTTGGAAAGTGATGTAGTATTATAGGCGACAGGCGTATATACCCGTTGACTAATTTCTGTACCATCAGTTAATTTGTTCCTCTAGGTATAAATGTATAATTGTATTGCAGCACAAATCGCCCAATATATAACGGGTGTTAAAATCATTTATTCCATAATCAGTACTAATGGAGGTGGGCATTGCCAACCTTAACCGCTAGGGGCGCCAGCTATACAATGACTTCACTTAGGAATATTTTATAGCAGTGTGTGCCAACTTTTTTTTCAAATAATTAATCATTGGCAATGCCCATGTTCTGTGTTTACCAATATGTATTTAAATAATGGAAGTTTTGGATTTACAAAGGATTCGGAACTGAAAAAGAAGTAGCTGAATGCTATCAGAAACTTTTACTGTAAATCTGTTTTAATATGAACCTTCAGAGGTTTTAACATGCTTCTTCCTGTATGAAAACTATCCTTCATAGTGGAAATCAATCATAATGTACCTGCTACCATCTGCGTTACGCTTGTCATGTGTTCATGTCCATTGCCTATAATAATTGTAATGAGACCTTTGTATGGATTCTGAAATTTGGTTTCAAATTTCAGTCAAAAAGTCGGAACCCGAAGTCACCACATTTTTATTTTTTTAATGTAGTTTGCTTCATTTCGTGGTTTGGTGCGGTATGAAACCTTAAATTTTGAACAAGGAGTATTTAAACCTTAGGTAGGTTGGTAGGAAACTCTAAAACAAGGGACATATAATTAGTAATTAGCCCTAGTCCTAGCAGAAAACAATTTTTTCGAGGGGGGTGTACGAGATCACGATCATTTATGAAAACCTACACTGTAAAAAGTATTAAACTGAGAGTGGAAATTTTGAGAGATTGACGCCATTTAAAGATGGGCATAGCCAATAAACATAGCTTTTTAACTACTCAACCACACAACTAGGGGACAGGTATGGTCTAGTGGTTAGTGTACTGGCTTCTCGACCTAACTGTCGAGGGTTCGAATCCCACCTCTGCTCATGGATGTTTTGTGATGCTGATTTATATTGACCCAGCTACTTATATTTTCGATTTACTGGCCAGATAACAAAGAGGTAGTGCCACCAAAAAGGGTATTCTCTTATATATGTGGACATATACAATTGGATATTCTTTTTTATTAAAAAAAAAAAAAAAAACCCGGGTCGCAGTGCCAAAACCCTGCCGACAATATAGTGTATTTGCTTATACAGGCAGTGTGGCTTTATTACGCGAACTTAAGTTGGTTTTTGGGCAATATTAAAAATTTGACTCCTTAATACACCCCTTAAAATAACATTTTTTTTCTTAACTGCAATATTATTATCAATCTAACGTCTACACCGAATTAAATACACCCTTCAATAAATAAGTCACTATCTACAAATTAGTGTTTTCAAAAAATTTGTAAGTTCGGTCCTGTTGGGCCAATTTTATTAAAATTTTAGGGACTCTTTTTAATTGCTACTAACGGGTTAAATGTGAATTTTGAAACGATTCTGAGAATTTTTTCGGTATTTTGGGGCCCAAAAACTTTTTTCAACCCCTAAAAACTACCCTTAAAATGGTCCGATTACGCCCATTTGTGACACTTTCTTCACTATTGTAAATTAAAGTCACACTAGACTACGGCTGCTCTTTATCGGTGCGGGGTCGTGGGTTATAATATGTCACAAATATAAAATGTACTTAATAACGTTATTAAAAATGTTACTTGGTTAATTTTGCCGTCACAAAATAACAAATAATTATGCACTAATGAAAGTTATGATTACACAAATACAAACTATTATTTAATGTCACAATGCGATTTTTAAGAATGTTATTTGGTTAATATCGTCATCAAAAAAATAAAACAAATAATTACGCACTAATCAAAATTATAGCTACAAAATGTTATTTAACATCACAACGCAGTTTTTACGAATGTTATTGGTTAATATCGTCATCACAAAAAAAACAAATTATTACGCACTAATCAAAATTATAGCTACAAAATGTTATTTAACAACACAACACAGTTTTTACGAATGTTATTAAACACATTGTTTGTGTTTATCTCAACAAAACTATTCAAAATACCACAATTCTTTCACTTCTCCAAAACTACGTTATTCACTCTTGACAGCTCCCTTTTCTCTCCTTTTGTTTTTCTCTCCATGGCCTCCTAGCTTAGAACATGTTTATCTTTGTTTCCGCAGCTAACCAACAAAACCTACATCTCAACCAACAATGACCCAACTAGCTTCAAATATCGGATGGAAAATATAAAACAAGGCCCACTACGGTATTTGGGCGCCAGGACAGTGACTTGTTTTATTAGAATCCCCCTTGTCCAACAGGGGTCTAAAATAGTCGGGAAGCTAGTGGGTCAAAGAAACTAAACTATAATATTTGGTGAATAACAACATATTATACAATATATATATATATATATACATATATATATATACATATATATATATACATATATATATATATAAACATTTTTAAAAATGGTGCCAAAGTGTTTAGGAGGTTATGAAACGTCGAGAAATTTTGGTCCGACTCCTAGGTCCCGCCATCCGACCGATGCCAATAGTGTATGTTGCCATATGGCAAATACACTAAAAAAAACCACATAACTAGGTAGCGTCGGGGGCCGCATAGTTTCGTTGTCTATAATTCGCCTCCATAATTACAGATCAGTGATTTGCAGTACATTCGGTATAAACGGGAGCTATATGGCAGCAGATATACTGGTAGGTAGGTAGGTAGTGCAATCAATCCCTGCGGCACGACTGGATGACGGATATGCGGAGATAACGACACCACTGCGGGCGTTCATTAACGACATGCGACATTGTTTTATTACACTGCATGCAATGTCCCACGCGATGCGATGCGTGATGTTAATTAAATTTCAGTTTTGAAACTTTTCACTACAACTTTCATTCAACAGGATGTCAGTTTATAAACTGATTCAATTAAAACAATCTGCTGCATTGTGCAATCGCTTAACTTTTATAGCGAACTATTATAGAACTGGACTTGAATATAGGTTGCTGTGAAAAGCAGAGGTGTATCACTAGCACAGATAATAACTGTGTAATACCGAGCTGGGTAGATTAGTGGTGAGAGCACTAGACTCGCATTCGGGAAGTCCGGGTTCGGATCCCGGCGGAGGCAGATCTGGCTGGGACTTATTTCTACTGCCTCTCGCCGAGAAACGGTAATTCCTGTACCGGCCATCTTGATTGAGGTTTTCCATGGTATCCCTCAATTAATTCCAGATAAATATCGAGATGGTTCCTTATTTGAGACCATGACCGATTACCTATCAAACTCCTAGTTCAAAAATTACCTACCTTATCCTAATTTCCTATAATTCCTTCATTCGCCCATTGCTATTACATAAGTTGAAGTTGTAAAAAATGTAGAAAATAACGGGTGTTAGTTATAAATGAAAAAATAGTAATGGTGCGAATGGCGTCTGTTATGGCATAAAGTCGAGAAACGGACGTTAAACGCATTATTATTATTATTAATAACTGTGTAACGTGCTTCAGTGTAAAAAGAGTCAACACTTTTTACACTATAGTGTTTGTTGAGTAAGATACACTGATCTCGGGAACTGTGAGTGCAAATGTTAAATGATGGCAACATTGGAGGGGGATCATTAAAAAAGGCGTTGACGTCATTTCGGAAAGGAGGGGGCGTAAAAAAGACGACTGTCAAAATAGATGCGCTTAAAAAATAAGCCAGATTTAGGATTACTTCGTTATTTTTAAATAGATATTTGATTCAACAATATTTTTCCTGTGTAAATTACTGAGTCGCGAGTGCTACAGAGCAAATAGGATTAGCGAATTTAAAAGTTCTGTTCCCGGTAACATAATGCGAACAACAAACTAACAAAGAAGAGTCGTTTTGTTGTACCGTTCAAATGTCAACTCATTTGTAATGAAAACGGGAAATCACAAACAAAATTTTGAACAAAACGACATTTAAACAGAATATAATTAATTATCATTTGAAATGATCATTAATTTTTTAACAACAGGGGGTACGTTTCGTTGATGGATTTAGCAATACGAAAGTACATTTGAAAAGCACAGCCACGTAAATTAAAAAATATGATTAGCATCAATTTACTGTGTAGTTAAATTAGTTCACTCCATGCGACGCAGGCGGCGCGACGGTCGCCGTCGCTCGCAACAAATTAGTGAGTATTATTGTCCACACACGAATATTAATTATACAGGGGTGTTAAACATTTCTGTACCAGACAATTCGATTTTCATTTATTTCTTTTATATTTTTCACATGTCGTAGGGAATCAGTGCACAGGAGAATATGCATAAAACTTATAAATCGCTATTAAGTTAATATTTAATCGTTGTTGTTGAAAGGCAGTTTGGATGAGGAACATTTAAAAGAAAAAAACTTCACCTATGCTTCGCTTGTGGCCAACGTTTCGAAATATTTTATTTCATCATCAGAACTTTGGCAAATCAGTGGTTGGTAAATTGTAATAATAATATACATGATCATAATCCTCAAAGTTTCTACAATTTGTTGTGTCAAGAATAAAATTTCAAATCGGACTAACAAGTTAATATTTAAATAGCAAAAAATGGGGAAAGTGCAATACTGAAAGGCATATTTAAAATATTTTTCTACTAAAAATCTTAGTTTTAAATTATATAAGTAAAACGGAGCGTAATATAAAACATCAATCAGCGAAAAGTGGCGTCATTCTATCGAAATTGTCAGTTCCTAGCCTATTATTAAACTTCCGCATCAACATGTCTCTCAGCGTTGCCAGATAATCATTTTATCGCGTGAAAAAATGAGATTGTGGTGCCAAAAGGGGACCAAATTAGAAAAAAAGCTACTACTACCTACTTTAAAATTTCTATTCATATTAAGAAATCGTTTGGATATGAAAATATTAACATTGAACTTAGGTATTTGATTTCTCGCGTAACTAGTCTACATTTTAGTGTATTTGCCATATGGCAACATACACTATTGGCGTCGGTCGGATGGCGAGACCTAGGGGTCGGACCAAAATTTCTCGACGTTTCATAACCTCCTAAACACTTTGGCACCATTTTTAAAAATGTTTATATATATATGTATATATATATATATATTTATATATATATATATATATATATATATATAGGTATATATATATGTGTGCGGGCTATAACTTTCGAAGGACTTAATTAATTTTGACGAAATTTGGCACACATGTTGGAATCCATTATCGCACGAAGCCTATTTAAAATGGGCCCAATCAGATCACATTAAGGGTGAATTTTAGGGGTTGAAAAAAGTTTTTGGGCCCCAAAATACCGAAAAAAATCTCAGAATCGTTTCAAAATTGAAATTTAACCCTTTAATAGCAATTAAAAAGTGCCCCTAAAATTTTAATAAAATCGTCCCAACAGGACCGGACTTACAAATTTTTTGAAAACACTAATTTGCAGATAGTGACATTTATTTTATTGAAGGGTGTATTTAATTCGGTGTAGACGTTAGATTGATAATAATATTACAATTAAGAAAAAAATGTTATTTTAAGGGGTGTATTAAGGGGTTAAATTTTTTATTTTGCCCAAAAACAAACAATTTCACATAATAAAAGTATAAAACCACACGGCCCTATACAAGCAAATACACTATATTGTCGGCAGGGTTTTGGCACTGCGACCCGGGTTTTTTTGTATTTTGTCGGAAAATTTTTCACCTTTTGCAGAGTTTCTTTCTGCGTCTTAATGCGTTGAAAAATATTTTTTAAAAATCGAGAAATTTCCCGCGGGGAGATTCAATTTTATTTAAAAAATTGGGTCCCACAAAAATTGGGATGTGCAACCTGGAATTGCAGGTATATAAATTGACTTCACACAATACCCGCTGTTATCTATCCAAATATTAGAGATCAATGGCATTGCATAACAAGTTGAGTTGCACTATTGTTAATAGAGCGTATTATACTGTTGATTACGCTTTAGTTACGCTCCATACATGTACGTTCTACGCTGCATTGCGTAACACTGCGCTATACTATTTGTAACGCAGCGTCGAATGTGAACCGACAATATGTCTGATTCTCAACAGATTCCGACGAACAGTGGTTAAGAAAAACGAATTCATTTTAACAAGTACTCCCAACAAAATTTTTAATGATGCAAAAAATCTCATTGAATGGCAATAATTTTCTTATTTATATATTTCTTATTATACAAGTTTGTTGACACAACAGTTGGTGACATTATGATTTTACGGTTAATTAAAAACTGAAATCAAAGAGGATTTGAATAGGGGAAATACCTGTGTATCAAACATCAAAGACCTCTGTGAGCTCGTTTTGTTGTCCTAAGTATTATAGGTCATCTACAGAACAATATTTTGTTTACTTCGATTGACCTATATAATATTAATAATAATAATAATGCGTTTAATGTCCGTTTCTCGACTTTATGTCATAACAAACGCCATTCGCACCATTCCTATTTTTTTCATCTACCACTTCCCGTTATTTTCTACATTTTTTACAACTTCAACCTATATAATAGCAATGGACGAATGAAGGAATTATAGGAAATTAGGATAAGGTAGGTAATTTTTGAACTAGGAATTTGATAGGTAATCGGCCATGGCCTCAAAATAAGGAACCATCTCGATATTTATCTGGAATTAATTGAGGGAAACCATGGAAAACCTCAACCAAGATGGCCGGTACAGGAATTACCGTTTCTCGGCGAGAGGCAGTAGGAAAAAGTCCCAGTCACATCTGCCCCTGCCGGGAATCGAACCCGTACCTCCCGAATGCGAGTCTAGTGCTGTACCACTACTCTACCCAGCTCGGTCGATTGACCTATATAACATTTATTATATTTTTGAAGTTATGCTTCTTAACCCAAGCCTCCGAACATTGAGTCAATTGGGGAAAAAACGAGCGAGCGACATGTGAGATTGGTGACGAAACAAAGGCGGCAGAAATACCACATCATAGCTTAGGCAAAGAAAGTAACATAGAAATAAAGCGCACATATTTATATTCAATGCATACGCCTATTTATGTTTAGACTGGTCCACCCTGTCTGTGAAAGGATGGGAGACGTCTGGCTGTCAAAATTAGAACGGCATTTTGTATAGCCGTTTTAGTCGTCGACCAAAGTAAATCGCTATTTGTGCTTACATATTATTGGATACATATTTCAGATCGAACCGACGCACCTCTTTTTTTGTATAACTATTCAAATTTTGTCACCCTTTTTCAAATACTTCCAAGAATGAACTCAAAGATGGCGCAAAAGCTCGGTAACATCGGCTCTTATGAGAGCCTTTTCCTTTATATCTAATTCTTATTGACAGTAATTGAAAGGATAGATAAATACGGCTGAAATAGAGGTATTTAAAATTTAACACGAAACGTATCATGACCGGTTGTAAATTTTTGATTAGAAAATTGAAAAATGTTTTTCATTTCTTTACATTTTTATTTTTTTAAATCTGATAAAATCAATATTTCTACATTAAAGTCCTTATCTAAAAACCGGTCATTTGACCGGTTGGCGGTACAAATAGTTATACATCAAATATCGGTACGTCTAGTACGTTAATATTTTGAGAGAATATATTTTTTAGTGTATTTGCCATATGGCAACATACACTATTGGCATCGGTCGAATGGCGGGACCTAGGGGTCGGACCAAAATTTCTCGACGTTTCATAACCTCCTAAACACTTTGGCACCATTTTTTAAATTTTAAAAATGTTTATATATATATGTATATATATATATATATATATTTATATATATATATATATATATATATATATATATATATATATATATATATATATATATATATATATATATTTATATGTGTGCGGGCAATAACTTTCGAAAGAGTTAATTGATTTTAACGAAATTTGGGCCACGTATTGAAATCCATCTTCGCCAGAAGCCTATTTAAAATGGGCGTAATCGGGCCATTTTAAGGGTAGTTTTTAGGGGTTGAAAAATGTTTTTGGGCCCCAAAATACCGAAAAAATTCTCAGAATCGTTTCAAAATTGACATTTAATCCGTTAGCAGCAATTAAAAAGTGTCCCTAAAATTTTAATAAAATCGGCCCAACAGGACCGGACGTACAAATTTTTTGAAAACACTAATTTGTAGATAGTGACTTATTTATTGAAGGGTGTATTTAATTCGGTGTAGACGTTAGATTGATAATAATATTGCAATTAAGAAAAAAAATGTTATTTTAAGGGGTGTATTAAGGGGTTAAATTTTATATTTTGCCCAAAAACAAACTTAATTTCACATAATAAAAGTATAAAACCACACGGCCCTGTACAAGCAAATACACTATATTGTCGGCAGGGTTTTGGCACTGCGACCCGGGTTTTTTTTTAATTTGTCATTAACATTTTTTTTAAATTTCAATGCAATTTAATTTGAAAAACGCTGGGGTTGCAATGTATGTGAATTATTCTGAAGTGAATTTTAACATTTTCATCTCTAATTCAAAATCATACAAATTTAAGTTTGTTCAATGATTTCGATGCGCAATTTTATGTCATAAGACTGTTAATTCAATATTTTTGTCTAAACTAATCAGGGAAGCAGAAAAAAACGAAAGTATAATTTTATATGCTAAAGTTCTACATTGTAGAATGCAGTGAACACACTTCACTTTCAATATGACAGTCATCATACTTCTAGGATTTTATGATACAGAAAAATATTCATTTGTTTAATAAAATAATTTTACAAGCTAAAAACCCTTAAATACGTAACATTTTTATGATTTCATTAAAAAATTTATGAGCACGGAACTTGCACACAGCGCCTGAAAGAATATCTACGGAAATTGAGAAATATGTTTGTTACATTTTTATGAAGCATAATTTTTCAGAATATAAACTAAACGTGGAAACATAAAAGCAAACTAAATAATATCATTCAAAGAACCGCAACAACATGTTTTTATAGACAATGCTGCTGTTATCGACGAGAATACATTTCCGAGATTTAACTGCGTCTATATAAATTAAAGATGGGTAGTTTGATTCTTACTGAAGATTCTTTTTATTTCATATGCAATCTCGTCAAACAGTGAGTCAAATCAGTGAAGAGTAGTGTTGTAAAATTGACGATTATTTATGATAGTAGCTATTTTTATCGAATAATTTACTGTGAAACAAAATGCCGACTTCCGATTTCTGTTTCTCAGAACAACAACAAAGTAAAACAACAATAGAACAGTTCTCGACAGTAGAATCGAAAGAATTAATAAAATCATGTTTTTATATTTATGTAGACCGGAAGTTACAATCACAATGTACAAAACAGTTGAAGAACACACTTCAACTGATGTATAAATGTGACAGCAGCTGTAAATCACTTGTAAATTGATATTTTCTGACTCTGTTTCGTAGTGATTGATAAAAAACGAAGCTAAAATAACGTCGTATTTTTTTATTATTGCGTAGTAACATATTTACTATGTTATATAATAATTTATTCTATAAGTTGAGGTTGATCACAGGTGGGTGGTCGAAAATCGGCGGTTTTACTCTAAATAGTTTTGTATCTGGAAGTTTGTGAGTTAGTAAACTTCCGGAGGCGACCGAACTGGTCCGGTATGGAGTGATTCTAGTCAGTGATAATGCTGCAGCAACTGAAATGCAAGTTTGTTAGTTGGTGAAGTTATACACCTCGACCGTTACCGATCGAACTGTATCAACGCCATCCGGCAAACAGTTATTCGCACCTACTAAATACGTGAACCTCACGGACGATGTTTTTGTAATAATAATTTAATAATATTAATAATAATTTGTAGATTATAGACGCTCGACAACTTAGGTCATTAGCGTCTTAATTGTATCAAATAACATAGTCACTTAGAACTATACGACACAACAAAACATTCATGAGCAAAGGCAGGATTCGAAACAGCGTTGCCAGACGTCTTGATTTTGGCGGGACGTCCCGATTTTTAAATCAAAATTACATGTCCCGCGCGGGACAGGCTCAGTCCCGCTTTTCGGGGATAACTCGACCGTGCGTAAATAATTATTCTCTTATTGTAAGTTGCAATTTGTAACACTCACTCCTCAGATTATTGTTTGAAACACCATATTTTTCTAATGGATGAAACTTTTTTTTGATTTCTGTTTTTTTTATTTTTTTTTATTTAATAAGACTCAACTATTTAACGATAGGGTAAATCTGATTTAAAATATCATAGTTCCAAAATCCCGACTTGGCAAAAAAAATCTGGCAACGCTGATTCGAAACCACGACAGTCCAATCAAGGAACCAGCACGCTAACCACTGGACCGCAATGTCTTCTAAACGAACGGTGTCATAATTTGTCTATGAATTCGTTTACAGAATGACTCTTTCAACATGAACGAAATGATTGTGAACGATTTAATATAAATATGTAATAACAGTTAATAACTGAATCGAGCGAACATCTATCGTTGATTTAAAACCATTCAAAGCTACGAGCCGTGCTTCTTCATGCTTCATTTCTCTCTAAGTTAGTGGCTCGTAACTACATATCAAATGGCGATTGGTCATCGACGGAGCCTTTTTGTTTCTGCTTCGTACCTTCTCTCTTTATCCATCCCGTTGAACTTAAACTATTGCTATATAATACCAGTCGAGTTATTAGGGCTGGACACGTTATAATAATAAAAAAACTCCAGTGCCAAAACCCTGTCGACAATATAGTGTATTTGCTAATACAGACCTTGTGGATTTATTATGTGAACTTGAGGTGATTGTTGGGCAAAATAAAAAAAAAAACTCCTTAATACAGCCCTTAAAATTACATTTTTTTCTTAACATTATTATTGTCGATCGAACGTCTACACCAAAATTAAAAACACCTTTCAGTAAATAACTCACTATCTGCAAACTAGTGTTTTCAGAAAATTTGTAAAGCCGGTCCTGTCGGGCCGATTTTATTAAAATTTAAGGAGCACTTTTTAATTGCTATTAAAGGGTTAAATTTCAATTTTGAAACGATTCTGAGAATTTTTTAGGTATTTTTGGGCCCAAAAACTTTTTTCATCCCCTAAAAACCACCCTTAAAATGACCCGATTGGGCCCATTTTAAATAGGCTTCGTGCGGTGATGGATTCTAACATGTGTGCCAAATTTCGTTAAAATGAATTTACTCCTTCGAAAGTTATTGCCCGCACACATATATACCTATATATAAATATATATATATATAAACATTTTCAAAAATGGTGCCAATGTGTTCAGGAGGCTATGAAACGTCGAGAAATTTTGGTCCGACCTCTAGGTCCCGCCATCCGACCGATGCCAATAGTGTATGTTGCCATATGGCAAATACACTAAAAAGCGGACACTATAAACTATACAGAAGTGATACTTACTCAAATACATACATAATAATATGTGTGTTTGACATCTTACTCCAGTATAAAAAATATTTAAAAAAATCGTTTAAAAATCGTACTTTTATTAACACTTTGTGACATTTACAGATAAGTACACAAAACCATATCTTTCAAATATATCAGTGTAAATAGTTGAGAACGTTTTCCCATTATGTTTGAAATAAAATAAATTGTAGTCACCAACTATAAAAGTATTTTATCAGCCTTCTTCCAAGTTTATTTAATAATGCAATATTAAATAAAATAAATTCAAAACATGCTTAAATGACACGATTCAAAATTGAAGTTAATGTCTTGTTTATTTTTGTAAGACGTAGTGACTTTTATGTATGCAGAGAATTTCCAGAAAAATTTCCTTCTTAAGAATTGCTTCGTCATTTTTGATCGTTATATTCCATTTTGCTTCTTTCCGAGTGAAAATTTATTTCGTAAAAAATTGTACATTTTTTCATTTACTGAAACATGAAATTTTAAAGTTAATTATGGTATAATGCAGCTCCATATATATTTCTATATAATTAAATAATCGACATTTATATAGTTACCTCAAAACTCAGGAGGCTTTGAGCTGTTTCGAAAAATTCTTTAACTTGAAATAAAATCCTGATTAACGTGAATAGGTTTAAAAGTTTATATTTACGTGAAACACCCTGTATAATAAAAGTAATTCTCGTTAAATGTGAAATATTATCTCGTAACGGTTGATCTACTAAAGATTTCCTCACTACAAAATGTTATTATATGGTGGAAGTGGAGGGTCATATCAACGGTTGAGATACATGTCCCATCTTTAGAAAAAATATTAGTATGCACATTTGTAATAATTGATCACCATATAATTTACAATTTAAATGTATCGAAACTTAAAAAAATGAATTATAGTCGTATAGGTATTGTAGTAAACCATAACCAGTCATTAATATATTATGGTGGAGGTGCAGGGTCGTAATGTTTGCGAACTGTAGTAGAAATGTACACATTAATTTAGCTGTCCGACAAACTTTCACAGATGAATGGTCATCTAATTTCGAAAAATAAAAGAAAAACAACGAGGGGTTTTTTATTAACAGGTAAAAATAAAAATAACAACAAATGTTTACAAGTTTAATTCTTTAATTTTAAGTGAAATGGGGATACAATTTTTTTCTTAAAATTAGAAAAACTTTTAACTGTCAAAGTTTGTAGGTAATCCCATAAATCACTCTGTATTATGACGGTTAACCCACTATGTCTATAATTAAATAATATTTATATAGAAAAATATTTCCAATAAAACGTTTTTAATTTCATAATTGTCAAGCAAATTGAGTTACAATGATATTAGATTGGAATATAAAAAACTTAATTTAAATAATATTTTGGTTTACGTAAAATGTAATTATTTTTTGATATATTTATATAGATATGCTGAGACTCAAAAGCGAAAGAAAATTCGATGCCCATGGAATGAAGGCGAGAGAATTAAGAAGCGCGAATTAGTGAGTAGTATCAATATACCATTAATTAAAATCAGAACACAGCTTTATAATTCATTGTTAAAATATTTAAAGTGGACAGTTAAAATCTTTTCAGACGAAGGAATTTAATTAACAAAGTCAATATAAAGTCTAGATTTCATGTAACATTACAGCAGCTTTGTTACATTTTATTAAATTCTCGTTTTCTTTAATGTATTGAAAATAAATGCGCGTGGAATCTTCGTTTCATTAAATTCAGTTTTGATTTTTTATTTTTTCTAAACAATTGTTTAAATAAGTCGATTACGAAGAATGCTATTTTAAAATTTAAGAAAATGTTGTTTTAAATTGTTTCAAAATAACAATTTGAAATTTTCTTTTTGCACAACCATTTATAAAATAGCTGTTTTATAAGCATGTGTACGGGTATACAATCATTACGCACTAGCGTGGTAAAGTAAAACAAAACTTGTCACGCTACACTAATTCCATGGTAAATCAGTGTTTGTCTGTCAGTTGTTTTTAGAGTTCCCTAGCCAAATTGCCAAGGAATCCTTATAGTTTCGTCATGTCCGTCCGTGTATAGCTTAATGTCGGGTGCAATGTTTTTACGGCTCGGGTAACTGTTCAAAACTCGCTGCCGTCCGTTTTTAATATAATGTCACAGTTCGCCATAGTATATCCCATTACAACATTACATTTACTAACACTCAACTAACAACTTACTATTCTATATTTTGGGTAGTAATTAAATTTATAAATTATTAATGAACACACTTTAGCAGTTGGTAGCTTTTAAAAAATAAAGAATATCTTTTATTTTGCTTCGTCTAGAATATCTATTCTACGCAATAAAATAAAATAGTGTTGCTTTCGTCCGATGCTGTATTCGCTATATTGTACTACATAACCACATGCTCTACTTGAAACTTATGTTAGATTACAGATATCGAGTATAGCTATATTAAATAATACTTTAGTTTACAGTGTGTCTCAAACTGTTGGTAGCAGTATTTTTTACAAAATCTAGTACAGTAGACTTTAGTTAGTAATGCGCTACGGGGGTGTTGACAAAGAAAACGCTGACGTAACGGGAACCCCTCCCCTTTATTTCTCCTTAATTCAAGCCAAACATTGTGAGATAACTTAGTCTTATCACGCGTGTACGAATGGGGATGGCTAAAAACAGTAAAGCGCAGGAAGAGAAAGTCTAATGACTGAACGCGAGTTTATTTTTTTTTTATATCTCGGATCAAATTCCAACCAAACATTTATTAAAAGCTATCTTATTGTAGTTTTATCACGGCGTCCAGAAGTGAAATGTTTGAAAACAGTAAAGAGTAAATGGTGAGTGCGGTTGAAAACAGTAAACCGGAGTAGGGGTAGGGCTAAGAGCGCTTGCTTAATAAGTAACGCAAAGAGATAGCGTTTTAACAATTTCTGAAGCTACCTTTGTTTTTTTGTAATGCTCCTTAAAACCGGCTCTGATCTTTGTTTAAAATTCAGCTAAGTATAGTTCAGTCAGTTTATCACTTGTGGTTGTACAATGCATACCTACTATTATGTAAGCAATACATATCCTTACCTGCCACTAGTAAAGATTGCTTCTTTTCTTAACATTCATTGTTTACCGTACACAGGTATTGTTCCTGCTTTCTTTTGATCTTTATCTCTTTTGTTACGGAGAGACATTCTTCTTAAAACAGGGCTATCAAAATTGTGTTCAGTCAAAATTGTTCACACATATTATTACCTCCCTAGTACATTGGGAAGTTGTTGTAATAGGATTGAAAATCGAAATCAAAATTTTAACAAATTTTTATTTTTCAAGGTCACTGTACTATTTTTACACTACGTAAGAATAAAAAATGATGTCGACTTTGTTAGGGCGCTAATCGAAACTTATTAGCGTCAGTATAATCCAAAAGAAATTTTGCCAAAATCCGTACAGTTGTTCTTTTTTTTCTGTTTATAAAATAAAAAACTCGAAAAGTGTATTTTAAAATTTTTTGAAGACTAAATCTCGAGTCTAATTTGTTAAATATCTCTATATTTAATATTCAATCTCAATATTGTTCACGTCCATTATAATTAATAAGTTTTTTATTTAATCACGGGAAATTGGACAATTCAATTTTAATATATTAAAATTCAATTGTCCAATTTCCCGTGATTAAATAAAAAACTTATTAATATTCAATATTTATTTATTTATTTATTTAAATAACATTCTGCAGGCATAGCCCAATTACAGAAAAATGTATTGCTAAGCATTGCTGAATACGTTACTTAATTCACTCAATATGCAGTTAAAAATGTCAGTAATACTGCAATTTTCATTTATAAGTTCACACATTTTATAAACAGGTGAATTTGTCAACTGACACGTTCTTGATGCAGGTAAATAAAACGATTGGTGATTTCGGCTGTTAAATTTAGGAATATGGAAAGGCATATTGATCATACTGCAGGGAAGTTGTTCGTGTGGACCTCATTTGTCGAGTCCCAATAAACGACCCAACTCACGGCTTGTTTAAAAGCTGGCGTTCAAAGATTTCTATAATTTATAAGATACTTGAAATATACGTTGCTGTTGTCTTTTGCATTGGAATGCAAGCACGGTTTAATTGAAAAATATCAGAGAACTTTTAAAAACTTTATTGGAAGGAGAATTTTAAATATTTCACATTTTATAGTTAATCTATATATGAAACATGAATATATTTTTTTCCTTTTTAAAGGAAATGACACTGATGGCATTTAAAATTGATCAATTATTTAATTAGAGAAAGTAAAATTTAGTAGACCGGAGTCTGCTTTGGTTTAAAATATGAAAGAAAAGACAAATAGGTAATTGCTTCTTCTTCAAACATTTCCAGTGTTTCTTTATGTAAAATTTTCACCCCTTTGACAAGGAAATATATCACACTACCCGTGCTAGGATTTAATATACTGTGTGTCTAAAATGAAGCGTATTTAGTATAGTACACTAAATTACATTCTATCTTTTTTATTCTACACCAAATTTGGTTAAACGTATCGAAATGTGTAATTTAACTTTTAAAAATGTGTACACTTGCCTTCTATTTTTCTAGTATGCTTTATTTATTTATTTTTTACTTCTATATTGCGTGAGGGGATGGAAAAGTGTGAAGATATAATGAAAAAATCGTGTACGAGATAAGGTTAGATTCTGATTGTCTTACTCTCAAAACCCAAAAAAAAAAAATAATCATGTTTAGCATTTCCGTTTCGTTCCCAAAGTTACTGTTTATATTGAGAACTAAATTGCTACACATCAAAAACTGCATTTTATTGGAATCTATCTACGTGTGAAGTTGTGACGTAATTAAAATGGCGACTTGAAAAGGGTAATAAATTAGAAATATATATTGATATTAGGTCGAAATAGCTGGTTTTATAATTAAAAAAATACACGACATTGCAATTATACATGAACAATTTACATTGCACGCAACAATCTGCCCGATTTGAAATATATCCTTTTTACGAAGTTATGAATTTTTCACTACATGTCCTATGGATATATATTTATTTTTAAATATCCTTGACGCTTCATTTTAGTCAAAAAGTCACACTGTATGTATGTTCTATATTCCTTATTATAGCTACGTGTAGTGTTTTTGAAAATTACACGTACGTAAGTCGCGGTACCTATATTTGTAAGCAGAAGGTTTTGTGTTTGCTTTATAATTTATATCTGTCTTTGCAAAACGTGATTTTGTACAGTTTGTACATATTAAAAGAACGCAAATATAACCGCTACTTCGGCGTCAAGGTTAGTGATACGTTTGCTGATATGTTCCCGTTCGCGTATTTCTATTTGCGTGTTGAACAGAAGGCAGTACTGCCTTCAAACAAGCACGGTTTAAGATTAACTCACAGAAGCGTGTCGAATAACGACAGTCGTCTTCAAATCGCGCACAGTTTTTGATAAGAGCATATTGCATATATATTACGGATCCGTGTTGGATAGCAAACCGTGCTTGTTTGAAGGCAGTTCTGCTTTTAACTAAACACGTAAACGGCAATACTCTTGCCGACGATAAACAATTTGAGTCATGTTATTGGGAAAACTTTCGAATGGGTTGATAAATACCTTAAACTTTTAAATGATACTTTAGACCTCAATTGTTTTATAAAGAGAGTGGCGAGAGAGAGAGAGAGAGATTGTCGGTTGAGCGTCTATAATTTACGATCTCTCTCTCTGTCTTTCGCCATTCTAAAACAGAACTACTTTATCAAACATATATACTGTAACTATATACGTTGGCTTTATATAATATGCTATTTTATCTTTTTTATTAAAAAATGTAAGTGTATAGCGACAGTTTTGAGCGTTTTTTTATATATTATGTTATTTTCAACAATTATTTCGCATTTGGGGAGGTCAGCCATTTTTTATTTGTCAAGATTTCATTGCTTTTTATTTCACACATCAACTAAAAAAATATCACGCGTCAACGAATCGGTTCAATGTTTCTTAGATTTTTCGTTCTGCATTTAATGATAAAGTGATGAAAAATGTATCTTCATTCCATGAAAAGCAGCCATCAATTTAATTTGAGAAGAATATAGATGCCATTTCCAACGGAATTCTGGGACTATACAGTTATTTACACGAGAAATCATATATTGCGTTCGCTAGGAGACAGGCGGTATACTATAAACATTTAAGAGTATTTTTTATTTATTTTTTGGAAGCACTGGAATCGTTTCCGATCGTCGACTGAAATCAAGTCGTTGTTGCTTTGTGAAGATTTGTACCTCGTTCTCGGTAGCATTGTGTTGTTCACTTTGCTGTTTGCTATCTAATCCCAAATGATTTGTGTTACGATTCTGTTTTCAGAAAACACGACAAAAATGTCAATGTTTGTACATATCTATTCATTACCAGTTCAACAAACTTTTATGTACGAAATGTCTCCAAATTAATATTTACTTTCCAAATTGAAATTTTAATTAAGTATTTCATTTAATATTTAATTTAATTTATTATTAAACTGACAAACTCCAATTACGTTTATATTACGTCTACATCCTTGAAGAAAAATATTGATACAATGACTTTTGTTTATAATAATACTAGCGCCTTACTGGCTCTGTCCTGCTTCGTAAAACTAATATTTAAACTATTATATGTTTAAACTAGTGATGTAAAAGAATAAATTACCGGTTATTTAACCGGTTAAATCAATGTGGTAATTTATTTTAAATAGCCGCGGCTATTTATTATTATTATACAAGACCGATCGATATTTTAATATTATAACTGCAATATCTACATTCTACATAAATATAAATACATGAAAATTCTTTCGTTTCTAGTGTTGAAAACTGCTCTATTGTCTTGTTTTCTGTTGTTTTGAGAAACAGAAACCGGAAGCCGCTATTCTGTTTTATATCCGATTTATTAACCGGTAAATTATCCGGTCAAAATACTTACTATCATTTTACATCACTAGATTGAACGAATTAGACTTGAATACTATTTGACGAATTTTGATGAAATTTTTTGAAGTAAAACTTCTTTAGCGACGTTAAAGGGGAAATCTGTAACCTTAAAAAGGAGAATGATTCTACCTTCTTTGCTTATAGTTCGGTCAATTAAACTCAGATCAGTTCGAAACCTGTCTTAAACGAAAGAGGCGAAATTTTTACATACATTTTGTGGTTTAAAATGTATTCAAACAGTTTTTTTATGTAGATAAAAACGGAATAAAAACTGTATAAACTCGATTTTTCCTAATAAACAGTGTAACTGTTGGGATTCAAACCTGATTCTTCCACTGTCGCGGTCTGGTATCTGTCGTGACAGTGGAAGGATCGGGTTTGAGTCCCGATACTGACATTGTTTGAAAAAAAATTATCATGAGTCTCACCCTCATAAGCTCACATAAGAAGTTTACTTCTTTAGTTTTTAATATTACTCCCAAGTTTAATTTTTTTTATGTCAAACTAATTAATAATATTTACACATGCTTAGCAACACACTATAAACTGCTGTCCTTGTCAGTTTCATGTAATTTAGGAGACAAACTAACTACCGCTTTCGGGGCCAATTCTACTTCCCCTCGATTTTTTACTTTACGTCGCTAAAGAAGTTAAACTTCAGTGATATTTTTTTCTAACAATTCATTGCAACGTCAACCAGGAGTGTTTTATATTAGCATACAGTAACTATTTGTATAAAAACTAATTAATGTGAATTTGTGTCATACTTTGTACATAACATGTAGTATCCTAAAGTGTACTAAATCCAACCCTGTGGCCTATGTACATATAAAAGCGATATATGTAAATACAATGTGAAAACACAATCTATTTCTGCAAGATATAAAGAAATATATGTGTTTCACGTGGCTAGAAAACGCGTTTAAATTTTTATGAAAATTTCGCAGGAAATAAGAAAGGAGGAATAGTAAATACACCCGAGTGATTGCAGCAGCACGTCGGTGCCCGGTGTGTTGGAGGGTGGGGGGAGGGGGGTTTGGTTAGAAGTCCCGACCGAACGAATCGTTGTGCGTACATTATGCGGACAATTGTGACTGCGGGCGGGAGGCGTCAAGTGCTGCGGCCTGCGGGTGCTGCTGAATGTGTCAGTGGCAGGCTCGACTTTTTTTAATTTTTGACTCTTATATAAGTGTACGATTTTATTGCTTCAAAACTATATAGTAGTGATAGAAACCGTGTTGGTCGGATAATTTACCGATTAATTAACCAAGTATCTTTATAACAAAATGGCGGCTTCTGGTTTCTTTCTCTCAAAACAACAAAAAACAAAACAGTAGAATCGAAAGAATTAATTAAATAATAATAATAATAATAATGCGTTTAACGTCCGTTTCTCGACTTTATGTCATAACAGACGCCATTCGCACCATTACTATTTTCCATTTACCACCTCCTATTATTTTCTACAATTTAAACTTCAACTTATATAATAGCAATGGGCGAATGAAGGAATTATAGGAAATTAGGATAAGGCAGGTAATTTTTGAACTAGGAGTTTGATAGGTAATCGGCCATGGCCTCAAATAAGGAACCATCTCGATATTTATCTGGAATTAATTGAGGGAAACCATGGAAAACCTCAATCAAGATGGCCGGTACAGGAATTACCGTTTCTCGGCGAGAGGCAGTAGGAAAAAGTCCCAGTCACATCTGCCCCTGCCGGGAATCGAACCCGTACCTCCCGAATGCAAGTCTAGTGCTGTACCACTACTCTACCAAGCTCGTGTTTATGTTTATGTAGATATTGGTTATAAAATTAAAATTAAAAGTATAGCTTCGAATTTAGATTTCCTCCTTTTTTGTAGTCACACGGCGTTTTTAAAGATTAAATTCGTCAGTTGAGTCAAATCAATCAGTCTGAAAAATTATCATGCTGGGTTGCAGAAAGGATTGTGAAAGATTGTGAACACACATTTTTCTCCATAAGAAAGAATTTTAATTCGATTCTGTTCGAAAAATAATTGATCGATTGAAATGATATTTTTTCTGAACTGTGTATACGTGTATTTAACATAGTTTTTTACATAATTTTTACTTCGAAATGGCATTTTTCTATGCATTTTAATCAAAATTTGACTTGGAAAAAGGAACTTTTTCTGTGCATTTGTTTTTGTGTGAATACAATCTAATGTTGTACATGACAGGAAGTTTGAATACGATATTAGACTGCTCTTGCATGTATGAAAACTGTAATTATATTATAACAAGCTAAGGTCATTGTCAAATAAAATTATTTGGCATTCCTTTCTGCAATCCAGCATGAGTTTTAGTTATATCCGATGATGATGGAAAACTTTCGAAAAACATTTTATACTATAAAAATTCTTTGTAGAACTTTGACTCATTAAAGAATTATTACTTCCTAATTTTTGTACGTAATTGTGTTCAAAACAATGTAAATTAAAAGATCCATTAAGTGCGCTCAATGATCGTTGATCCTTCGTTATTATGGATCAAGTATCTTGAACGGAAATGCTGTCGACATGAGTATGAAACACATAATGATAACATTTTTAAGAATAAAAACTTTTAAACGTTATAAGGAATCTTCTTTTCTTAAAGCTTGTATTTTTGACATGCCGAGAATGACTGATGAAACTTTGTAAAGCTATTTTTAACAACGTTGTCATTTTCTCAAAGAGCAAACTTCTCTTATGTATACAGAAAACAACGTTGAAAAGGTGAGCTTATATTGTCAGATTTTAATGTCTTTTCGCAAACAGACATTAATGGACAGAAATTCTCGACAAAAAAACATAACAATGTCTTGTAGTTCACGTATTTAATATTCTTATGTAACAACATAATATTTGTTCCTTTATTTTTAAGACATTGTACTGTAAATTCACATTGTTTAATTTTTAAATCGACTTTCCATTTTGTAATTCAACATTATACATGTTTTTGTTGTCTGAGATGCATTTATTTGAAGTTTGTGTCTGGTACTTTAAAAAATAAATAAATTTGACGCACATTTTGAAGTAACTAAAATGCACCCCGAATATTGAATTTCAAAAAAAATTTGTACATTCTAAGTGTGTATATACCAGTTAATCTTTTTTTAAAAACAAATTTAAGTCCACTTAATACTACATTTAAATGTCACATTTCAAGTCTAAGCAAATAATACACTATTTTGTCGGCAGATATTATCAACATCCTCATAATTTCGCCTCCATTTAAGTTAGTATTACATGAAAATTGTGTATGTTGTTAAGTTCGTTTCATGATAGTTCTGTAAATTGTATTTCAGAATCGTTTGATTTAACAAAGCTTTATGAACGTTTTCTGTCAAAGCCGACTGAGCCAGTTTTTAAATTACTGCGTTTTAGTTTAGAAATTTTAATAGATATTATTATTTATCAATCAACATTAGCCTCCAAACCATACAGGAATTCCATTTCTACAAAGCTTTGGTGAACGTTTTTTACCAAAGCTGACAAAATTAATATCGAGGCAGGGGTAGTCAAAGACGCTTTGTCGTTACACATGATGTCCGTAAAAACGAGGGACAACTAGATTCATGGGTTATTCTTATTAACTTTTAAAAATTTTTTTTTTGTTAAAGTGTTCTGCATACCAGAATTTATGGAATCACCGCAATGTCTATCTGTCTGTCCGCTTGTAACAGCCTTTTTGACATAGACTCTAGAAATTTCGAAAACTTACTCAGTCACAAACGTTAAGTACGAAAAATTGATGTAGTTCAATTTTAATGAGTAGAAGAGGAGGTCAACAAATCGGATATATAAAAAGCTAAAAAAATTATCTCGCGAATAAAAAATGATATCGGCTTTGTTAGCGTGCTGATTGAAACGTATTAACGGCAATATATTTTGAAAGAATTGTTTTTAAATTCGGACCAGCGGTTCTTTTTTTGTATAAGCAAAAAGACTGCAAAAAGTGTATTTTAAGATTTCTTGAAAAATATTTATCGCGTTTAATTTGTTCTGATGCCAATCGATACTTTTAAATATTAGATATTTTCATAGAATTTAGTAACATATTTTATATAAATTACTTTTATTAATCAAATACACCGAGCTGGGTAGAGTAGTGGTGACAGCACTAGACTAGCATTCGGGAGGTACCAGGTTCGAATCCCGGCGGGGGCAGATGTGGCTGGGACTTTTTCCTACTGCCTCTCGCCGAGAAACGGTAATTCCTGTACCGGCCATCTTGATTGAGGTTTTCCATGGTTTCCCTCAATTAATTCAAACTCCTAGTTCAAAAATTACCTACCTTATCCTAATTTCCTATAATTTCTTCATTCGCCCATTGCTATACATAAGTTGAAGTTATAAAAATGTAGAAAATAACGGGACGTGGTAGATGAAAAAATAGTAATGGTGCGAATGGCGTCTGTTATGACATAAAGTCGAAAAACGGACGTTAAACGCATTATTATTATTATTATTATTATTATAATCAAATACATTTTTAATATTGTACCCACTGAATAATGATTAAAATCTTTACTTTTCTGTTTTTCTATTTTTCTATTGGGAACTTGGTTGTGTGGACTTCAAAGGTCGAACTTGTAGAGTCCTAATATACGACCCACCTCACCGGCTTGTTTTATTGTTGAATCAGTCATTTTTACAGGACAGCCTGTAAAATAATAAGTCTAATGGGTTGAATATCTTCCAAACGGGGGCTCTGTACAGTATCGTATACACGTTAGTGGTTTTTAATGAATATTTCATAACAGGTAACGCAGTATGGTGCCTGCGTTTTATATGAAAGATGCATTAGCATCAACAACATTAAAGGGTTTTACTTTCTAACATTATACCCTATATGCTGCTCAAACACGGTACAACGAAAGCAGAACAAAGCCGTTGGCGGGGGTGGCGAAGGCGGTGGAGGTCGTCTGCGTGTCGCGTTTTATTCCCGTTAGGGTAGTTTCACACCTGGTGAAAGAGCGTTGCGGTCACGGTTAAGGAGATGTCACATTTATACATAGACGTACGTAAATTTGGTTTGGTTACTTTCTCTCAATTCTCTAAGGAAGTATTATAAAGCGGTCATAACTTAGAGCTTTCGAGGAAACGCCTATTTAAGCCCTTGCAGCTCACGGATGGCCGATGGTAATCTTTCTGCGGAAAATATTCCTAATCATTCATACTGCACTAGACAAACATAAAATATAGATTACACATCTTTAACCATTGTCAACAAAGGTCCTGTTAATTTGATAATGAAAGTTTTTAACAAGTTGCTCCAAAGAGATGAAAAATCTTCTAGACACAAAATCTAAACAACATTTAAAAGCAATGCTGATAAAGAAAAATTTTTACTCGGTTAATAATTGCATACTTTTATAACTGACGTATTCTACACTGTTTTATACAGTAATAATAATAATAATAATAATAATGCGTTTAACGTCCGTTTCTCGACTTTATGTCATAACAGACGCCATTCGCACCATTACTATTTTTCATTTTACCACTTCCCGTTTTTTCTACATTTCTTAAACTTCAACTTATATAATGGGCGAATGAAGGAATTTTAGGAAATTAGGATAAGGTAGGTAATTTTTGAACTAGGAGTTTGATAGGTAATCGGCCATGGCCTCAAATAAGGAACCATCTCGATATTTATCTGGAATTAATTGAAGGAAACCATGGAAAACCTCAATCAAGATGGCCGGTACAGGAATTACCGTTTCTCGGCGAAAGGCAGTAGGAAAAAGTCCCAGCCACACCTGCCCCCGCCGGGAATCGAACCCGGACCTCCCGAATGCGAGTCTAGTGCTGTACCATTACTCTACCCAGCTCGGTGTTTTATACAGTATAAACTATAAACAGAATAAAGTTTACTATCTAACTAACTATCTATCTATCTATCTACTGAGTAAATTTTTTCTTATGATTTCTACTTTGTGCTCCGTAAAAATGTGAACAAACCTTTACACTTATTACGTCAGAAAACAACAGAAACGGTTTCGATTTTTTGTTCATACTCACTGATTGTTTTATATTTTATATCTATACCGCAATAAGTTTATGGCCTTTCTCTGGCAATTTTATTGCAAAAATAAATAATAAAAAATAGGTCGGTGTTTATACAGATGTTACCGAAAATATATGGGCAATTTATAGAGCTGATTCAAGATGTAAAAATAACATATTTTTATTTGTACATATATATTTTATGTTAAGTACCAATTTATATTTTCAATTTCTTATTATTCAATTGGAAATTTACTTGATTTTTTACAAGTTCTCCGATTAGAACGTGCGAACTGGGGGTTTGTAATAGAACTATCCAAATATATAAATATAATCAACGACAACGCTACACGCTCGACTATTCTCAAGTCCGTATATATAGTTTTTATTTTTAAATTTTTGAAAAATAAAAAAAAATATGTTGTTTCAAAACAAGGTAGATGAATTTTATCAATTGTAAAAGAAAAAGTCGTTTTTCATAATTAAAATTCTTGTTCTAAATTCAAACATTTTTGAGAATATTAGGAGTGCTGAGTGACTTAAATTCTGACGGTCATAAAAAAACTGTCGTGATTTACCACCTAAAAACATTCCAAAAGACAAACTATATACGCCGATTTGCGTTTATATTTGGCGAATTTTTTTATTCGGGAACTTTTTTGAACTTAAATACATCGTGAAAGGCCAGACAAAGAATTGAAATGCACAGATAATTTCGAGAAAATTTGGGTTTTCCATTTAAAAAAAAAAAAACTTGAGCCTCACCCATAAGCTCACGGGAGAAGCGAAACTTCTTTAGAGTTATAAACTCGTTTCATTTGATACTTTATCTATTTTGCGTTACCAAGGTTTCTCTTATATTTCCCCGACGTTGAATCATTTACGCTTTAACATTACAGAAACTTTCTAACAGATACGTCGCTACAGAAATTTCGCTTAAAAAAATATTTTTAAAAGGTACACTCGTATGTTTTGTTTAGGTGTCTTTAATGTTCAACGCGTCTTTTTTATTGAAATTTTTTTTTTAAATTAATTTTCAAAATTTACATATACCTGTAATTAAAAACATATTGGCCCGTTTCGTATTGTAATTTTACGCGAGTTTTATATAAACAGATGAAGCATTTTTAGCACATGTTACGTAACAAAGAATACAGTACCTGCTCAAATGTACGGAAGCCATTAATTATTTCAAAAGAAAATTTGAAAGTACCAAAACCATTATTTGAGTACCTGCCTACGGTGCTAATATAAAAAGACATAACATGCAGGGAAAGAAACGCAATATTGGTTGCAGCAATAAATTAAGGAAATGTTTACAAAGTTTATTTTGATTTTAATTGATCGAAATAATTAATCACTATATTACAGATTGATTATTTCTGAAGAATAGTGTGAAGATACAAAAAATATAAAAATTAAGAACAAAAAGACCAAAACATTTTACGTTTATCGATATAGGAACGTTTCGTTTAGCGTGTTAGCACTGACAGAAGATGATTAACGGTGATTTTTTGTATTAGCAGCCCGGTCCGGCTTCGCCCGGCTTTGTAGATTGCCTATTAAAGATGACCATATTTTTCTGGCGCGGACTATGGAATAGAGCTGTATTTGCTCGACATTGTCCGGGAATTGGAGTTGGGTAACTCAGATCTGAACCGGTTCAAAGAGCCGACTTCGACAGAAGATCCGTGAGAGCCGACTCACTTTTTTTTGAGCCGACGGATCAATGGATCCGCACAACTCAGTGATACACTTAACACACAAAAGCACATTTTACACTTACGTATCAGTTCTTGCTTTGATGCATCTGTCAGCTCAAATGACTCATGCATCACATGTTTGGCTATGCATTCTTGATTCTATACAGGTTGTGATATGATTGACTGAACTAGGTAACTCAGTGGCAGACTGCAGTAACATATTCAGAACTCGGCTCTTTTTGAACCGGTTCAGTGAGCCGGCTCACATATGGGATCCAGATGCAAAGATGCAGATCACTAAAAAGACCCGTTTTTTCCATCTCTAATTCGATATAGTCTAAAAAGCTTCTAATATATGGGATATTAGGAGCTTGGTGCGATACTGGAAAGTTTCGTGTTAAGTCGCGACGGTGACAGTATTTGAAAATATTTTTTTCTAATATTGCATTGTAACAATATGGGTGTTTCTTAACAGTGGTAGCAAAACTGTGGCTATCCTACTGAGATTAATTAGTCTTACGAGCTATACCGTCACTAAACTTTACTTAACTGCCATTTAGATTTATGGCGCTATTCTGTATGGTCAATGTTAAAATTAACAGCGCTGATAAATTTCTGTCTGACTAACTTTTGTGATACTAAATTTGTTAGAAAGTGAAAAAACAATAACACCGACGACCATTCAGAACAGCACAATAAATTCTATTTTACGTACATTATTAATTATAGATTACGGTTAAAAACAAAGTCTAAATTACCAGTTTAGAATTTAGTCTTTAATTATTATACTGAAATTTAGTATTTCGTGTTTTAAGGATGAAAAGTTTTGGTATTATTAAATGATTAACTTATCTGCGAGGCTTATTTTGTTAGTGATCAAAATAAATTTGATTAAATAATGTATTTGAATACAAGTTTAAGACGAACTGATTGTCATGCAAATTAAGGCATTTATCTTAGATCAACTATAACGACGCTTTAATGGGATGTATAAAAATGATATAAAATAATTGATTAATTACATCCTTGATTAAACATGCATTAACTGTAAATTACTAATTAAGTACGAGCAATTTCTCATTTAGTTGTATTGTGTTTGAAAAGGTTCAAAGAGAATATAATATACGTTAGCATTATATTCAGATGAGGGATTAGAAATACGTGCGCGAGTATTTTACATGCACGAATAAAAGCAGTCATGGTTAAAAAAAATTATAGATGCTCGACAGTTGAAGTCATTAGCGTCTAGACAAGTGCTACTACGAAGACAGCATAGTTTGAATTGGATTGATTTGAATATTTCTTGGCCATCCCTAATTCGACATAAGGCGTGTTATTGGCGGTATAGGTATCTAATATATTATTAATATTCCCATAACAAGGGATAACAAAGGAACTAGCGAAAACGTTCAAACGGTCAATCAATGCGTAATTTGCTAGGTTCGAAACAATACTTTGACATTAATTTGCATAATTTGGGGTAATGATAAATGAAGCGTAACATAATAATGATATAATAAATCGAGCAAAAAAGAAATCAGAGTATATGAACTGCAAAGCTTTGTTTTGATTTCAAACAAACAACAGGATCGTCCAACATATCAAAATTTTATATTTTTGAACATATATATAAACAAATAATGTAAACTAACTTTTTATTTATTATTCTTACTCTTCCTCTTAATTGCAAACAAACCATGAGGTGGGTCCGTATATCAGGACTGTACAAGTATGATGTTAAACCGCCATTTTATGACGTAGACAACAGTCACACTTCTTTATCTATAGGAAGAGGTGTAAATAAATTGTCTCTGAATTTTATCAGCGTCATTTCGGTAGCGGCAAATTCTATGTTTAAAATTTCTTTGAAAAAACGCACCTTGGAGATTTCTTTATTATATAGAAAAAGTTAAAAAAAAAGTTTCGTAATCTATTTATAATGTAGATTTCAATAAGAGAAAAATGTGGGACGGCCCCAGTGACATAGAGTTATTTGAACGGATTTTACTGAAAACGCATGTTTAGAGTTTCGACAAATCGTTTATTTTGTTCGTTGTAAAGAATATATGGTACTGAAAGCCCAAAACATCCATAAATTTCAACAGGAAAACATTTAAATAACGTAAAATTAATCAATCACAGAAGTATATAACAAGAATGTGACTTATTTGTTGTATAAATACAGAGATTCAGCATTCTCAATCTCTTGTTCTTATTTTTAAAGATGGAAACTTTGAACAAACGATACTAAAAAGACAAAAAAAAAAATACAAACAAAAGAGAACTATTTTTTTGTATAGGTCAACACAATAAATTTAATACTTGGTGCGTATATTATGCAAGTTCGTATAATGGCATAATCGTTTATTGATTATACTTTTACAAGTGAAACTCACTTTGAAATTTAAATTAACAATGCTGGCTTTTTGAGGGAAAGTCTTTGTTTTTTAGTGTATTTGCCATATGGCAACATACACTATTGGCGTTGGTCGGATGGCGGGACCTAGGGGTCGGACCAAAATTTCTCGACGTTTCATAATCTTCTAAACACTTTGGCACCATTTTTAAAAATGTTTATATATATATGTATATATATATACATACATATATATATATATATATATATATATATATATATATATATATATATATATATATACGTATATATATATATATGTGTGCGGGCAATAACTTTCGAAAGAGTTAATTGATTTCAACTAAATTTGGCACACGCGTTGAAATCCATCACCGCAAGAAGCCTATTTAAAATGGGCCTAATCGGGCCATTTTAAGGGTAGTTTTTAGGGGTTGAAAAATGTTTTTGGGCCCTAAAATACCGAAAAAATTCTTCGAATCGTTTCAAAATTGAAATTTAACCATCTGATAGTAATTAAAATGTGTCTCTAAAATTTTAATAAAATCGGCCCGACAGGACCGGATTTACAAATTTTATGAAAACGTTATTTTGCAGATAGTGAATTATTTACTGAAAGGTGTATATAATTTGGTATAGAGGTTCGATTGATAATAATATTGCAATTAAGAAAAAAAATGTTATTTTAAGGGGTGTATTAAGTAGTCAATTTTTTTATTTTGCCCAAAAACCAACTTAAGTTCGCATAATAAAGCCACACTGCCTGTATAAGCAAATTCACTATATTGTCGGCAGGGTTTTGGCACTGCGACCCGGGGTTTTTTTTTTTAAACTCTAATATTCTTTTTCCTCGAAAAATGTTTTTGTGTGTATTTTTGAGAAAAATTTTATTATGTAAAATTTGCCAGAAAACGAACTAGGTATTTATTTCATTTGATTTTATAAAAATTCATCACTTCGAAACGCAAAACGCCAATTTAAGAGGAAGAGAATTCATTTTAGGTTATATAGGCCTGTTGATTCAGATGAGGCTCGCGGCTCGCTCTGTGTGTTTTTTAATTTATTTTTTTAACATAAGATTATATTCTAATTTTTAACTAACTTGTGAGTGAAATAAATATATTTTTAGATAATATTATATTATCATTTCGCATCTATTAAGCAATTTTTTTTGTCAGCATCTATTGAAACTACGACTCCAATATTTTGTAATGAAATATAGAATCGGTATTTTCATTTTGTGATTTTATGAAATACGCGAAGTATGTGTAGAGAGCCGATAAAAGAAATCGCATTTTTCTATATTTATGCTAAGTAATTATATCCTTCGGTATTTTGAATTCAAGTTTGTTGTAAATGTAAACGAAAAGCGAGAAATCGAACTCCAAGTGTAATATCCTGTATAGAATATACACATTTCCTGGAATAGCGCCGCTCCATTTAAAACGAAATTGTTAAATTGAAATAGTATATAAAAAGCAAACTTTAGTTCACTTTAGTTGACGTTAAAGTGGAATACATAAGTACATACTACGTACGTGTATAACATAATATTATAGACAGGGTTGTAAAATAATTTAAAACTGAAAATCGAATCATAATCGATTTTCCTAAATAATTATGCGATAGGTGAGATCGATAAGAATCGGATAAGATTCGCGTAACTCAGAGTACATTTAAATACGAGCAGAAATAAGCAACCGTGTAATTTCGAGTTCGCGTAAGTTGAGGTATTACTGTATGAAATCGTAATGGAAATATAACAGTGATATTTTTTTTGGTGAATCGTAACCAAAATGTTATAATTGTATTTTTCTTGAGTGTAATTGATATGTTTTTAAACATAATTGAAACGTATTAAAATATAACAATAATTGTTTTCGAGTATATTTTCCGAATTGCAGCCGAAATGTTAAATTATAGTTTTCTTTAAGTTTGTATAATCAATATGAAATTGTACTCGATTTCTTTCGAATCACGACTAAAATGTTGAATTATAACTGAAACAATTTGTAGTTGCGATACCCAATTTCAGTGTCGATTTACAACCCTGACTATTGTATAGATGTGGAAGGTATAAGGTTGGTACTCACTGTCTACTGTCGTGGTTGTATTCTGGATCAAGTGGGTAGCGCAGACGTAAGTTCCGGCGGATGTCACTCGTCTCGTTGGCTCTGCGACTGTGCGACATTGCAGCCGGTAACAGCATCGCAGTCTCTGCAAAAAGAAAACAATATCAAATGTCAGTACCGTTCTTTTTTAAGGATGTTATGCAGATATTTCAAAATGATCTAAATCGAAAAAATCACTCTCTGACTATTAATTATTCTGAAAAAAATTAAAAAAATTTTGACATCTCCAATGCTTTTAAGCGTTCTTTGGGACTCACCGCGATAGGAATTCGTAATTTGTTATCAATCATGTTTTACGACACGGTAAAAATTTGCTCCTATTTCCAAAGAATAACTTTTGTTGTGACCTTATTAATATTTTACACAATAAATAATTATTGGTGCATTATTAGTTCATCACAAACATATCACTTTCAAAGAAACCCCCGAAAATTAAGGCTAAGGTCGAATGTGTTATCTCTAATCTCGATAATATCTGGACTAAAATATTAAGCTACGAATAAGGAGTTAATGAAAAATAAACTATTTGACAGAAATACATTCATGAATATAAACAAAATTTATTGTTTGTTTATAACCGTTTGAGGGAAATTTTATAGAGAATATTTATTAGTTAAAATTTAGAAAATTCTAGGAATTTCCATACTTACTTCTTATACTAGCAATCTGGCAACACGGACCTTACAGTATGTAATATGTATATTATGTATACACTTGTTAACTACTGAAGCGAGTTCAATGATGAGTAAACACAAATAGACATCTACAATAGTTTATTTAAATTCACGAGAGACGGAGCATGATACCAGGAATAACAGAAATGTTACAAATAATACCCCAAGGGACAATTTACCCCTTCAGCTCCAATATCCGCATAAAGATATTTATGTACTAGTACCGTTTATACCAGGGTATCAATAATCCACATATGGATATTGTACTCAACTAAAGCCATTAAACAAGACAAATATTTAATTCACAAGATAGATAATAATATATGTTGATACATAATTATTTGAATACCATATTAAGTAGTAGATACGGACTTGGCTTCGCTCAGGTCAAGTTTAGCGCGGATACAATCTTTAAATTGTAGTTAGTTGTATTAATATTAATATAGAAAAAGTATTTTAAGATAATAGTAATTTCAGTATTTTATGACGCAGAGAATAGTAATTTGGGATGATTTCAGTTAAGTCTATTAAAGTGAAACATTTTATTAACTACGTTAAGTGGATAAAACTGCATTCGAAATTAATATTTTTTATATTTAATAATTATTTATAGATTTCAATCAATACTGTCATACCTCTCGATGAACTTATTAATATAGATAAGCTCAGATGTTCAGCGTCTATATATAATCTACAATCTTTCCCCTGATACTCTGGTAAATCATGATTTTTCAAAAACGATAGTCATTTTTTGAATATTTTGTTCTAAAGGTCACACATACGATACAGTTTAATACCTTGTATGCACCTAGATTCCTTTAAAAACGGTTTGAGTGGAAGAGCTTAAACTCTGTTTAAAGAAAAGTAAATTGTCGACACAAACAGACATACAGATACAAATTCCTAGAAACTGCCGGTCTAGATGCCATAAAAAATATTTGAAAACCACGAAAAGTACACGTGTGTCCTATTACTATATTTTAAGATGGATAGATTATAGATTATTAATGCTCAAGTAAAAATTACAAACAAAAGTTAGTGGGTTATTTTGCTAAGCACTTATCAATCACTGTTGTTATTGTTAGTAGAATAGGCCTGATTATCGGCTTGAGATGGTCGCTATATCATTTATTGATTTTGCCTATGACTTCGGTATAAAAACTCTACCTATACAAAATAGGACAGAAAAATGCTAAAAAGCTCACAAGAAAATGAAATTATTACACAAACATAGGTCCCGTTGGCAGTCAGAGATGCTACAGAACATTTGGACACACGTCACCTGAACTACCAAAGTTTCAGTTAGGTAAATTAACAAACATTACGACCGCGGCATCCTCTTAATATTTAATGAACCAGATAACGTAATCATTTGCCGACCATGTCTATCAAATATATGAGTTTGCACAAACTTAAACCGCACACTTATTTAAAGTATAATAGCTCCACGTAGGAGTTCTAATGTTTCGAAAGGT
Organism: Venustoraphidia nigricollis; assembly: GCA_034508555.1. NCBI lineage: Eukaryota > Metazoa > Arthropoda > Insecta > Raphidioptera > Raphidiidae > Venustoraphidia > Venustoraphidia nigricollis. Next base: position 640,056 of record JAVRKA010000114.1, read on the forward strand.
CATTACGCAATAATGCGATCAAATAACTAAGTTTTCAACATCGAAAGTTGAGAGTTAGAATTAGAAATAACTGAATTCTAAATGAGATGCTTACACTGACGTTATCTTCAAAAATATATGTTCACTCCATTGCCGTCTTCTCTATTATTCGAAGGTCGGGGTTGTTTTTTTGGCGTGACATATATATTGTTATTCTAAAGTGCTTGACCGAAATTTTGTTGCAAACACCGAAAAAAATTTTGATAAAAAAAAATAAACAAAATTTAAATTATTTAAAGAAGACAATACTGATTCAGTAATAAAAATTAATAATTAAAAAAATGTGTTCCGTTTTTACAGGAAGAATTCGTATTTTTACCTTTCTGAAATAAGGAACGAGATATTTATAACTTTATTTTGCCTTAAAGAGACACTTAAGAAAAACTGTCGCCACCTCTAAGACTAATATCACATTTTTAGGAATGACGTGGAAGTTATAAATAATATTGCGTTGAAACGCAAATCTAGCACATAGTTTCAGGAAAGGCAAATACCGTTGGGTCACTGAAAGTTTCTGCCAATGCTCTTTCGATTCACATCGCTCACTGACATATTCAGCCACTATTGTACCCAGCTACCCTATTATTATATTCTAGACTAGCATTTTTCAACCTGCACTGTGTTGAGAAATCCAAATGAAATATTTACGGAAACATTTTGTACATTTGCTCTTCTGGAGTTCCGAACACCGAGTTGAAAAACTAAATACAGTGGAATCTCGATTATTCACGATACTCTAAGCTTGAGTTTATTTAATTAAATTATGCGTCAGATTACGTAGGGGTTCGAATATGACCGAGAATTTATGAAAAGTTTTTTGCTGATGATTAGCTTCTTCTAGAAATAGTCTCGAGTTGATGGTCGAACGAACCCAGTTTCAAAAGATTGTCTCCATATAATCCATAATTCAATATCGCATGATCTGAGAGAACTATTCTAACACGGCGAGTATTTATAGCGAGTTTAGATAAAATAAGAGACTATCAGAACCATGGAACTTTTATAAATGGAATAGAAATTCTCTAATCTTTTACACGTGTGAGAAAAGAAAAAATAGCTTAGATCAGTGTCGCATTTAGAATTCCTGGCGCCGCGCCGCTGGCAAAAGGAGGACTTTGTGCCCCTGATGAAAAGTTGTTACATGTTATTTCTATAATGATTTATTATAATTTCTGCTGTTGATGACGGTTAAATAGGAAATTCAATTTTTTAACGCGTTTTTATAATTGTGATTGTGATTTGTGATTTTATAAATGTTGACAACCAAAGACTTTTACTTACTGGCATGCCCTAGCGGTTGTAAAAAGCATATCTTAAGGCTGTCGGAACGCTCTGAATTTAAGCCACACTACGAGGCTAAAAAATGTTGTTGTAAAGGTGCCGCTGTCAGTTGATTGCTCTAATTTTTGGAAATATTTTAAAGATTTAAAAAACTTTTCCGAAAAAGGAAGAGTCACTTTAGGTTTGTGATGGAACAATTTTGTGAAATAAGTACGAATAAGGTGAAAACGTGTTTTTTTGGCATAATTAATGCCAACTTTTTTCTAGTAAATCGTACATAAATTACAAAAGTAGGCCATTAGAGACCTAGATTGGTCCTTTATCTTCCTTACAGAGAAAGAGTTTTTTGCAAAATGTTGACGAATAAGTTTACAATCAGCTATCAATCGAAGCTCTATTTTTGGCTTAAATCGAGAGCGTTCCGACAGCCTTAAGAATTGAACGTGTGGTATGTGTGTCTCTCAGAACAGTAGAAACAAATAGGCCGCAACCATACTGTATCTTTCTTGCTCATGTGTAGCCAATGTCTCTCACACACATACCCCATCCTTCTCACTCATTCAGTGAACCCAAAAATCAACTGCAACCATAATTGTATAATTCGATGTTGGCTACAGTTTTGCATTCCATTTATGAAAGTTCCATGATTGGTGTAGCCAGTTGTGTGTGTTTGTGTGTCTGCGTGGGTGAGAGGGAGAAGTGACATGGAGGCGATGCTGCATGAAGATAAATGGTGGTTTAAACGTGTAACAAGGTCCGCCAATGTCCATCACTAAATCAGGGTTGGCCATTCCGCTAGTCCTATGCTTAATGGTTTTTAGGGTTTCGTTTGCAAAGGTATATTTAAGGTAGTTGTCGTGGTTAAGGCACACCGTCAGAAAATTCTTAATTTTTGTATACTTATTAAGGACATGATAATACAATTACCCTGAAAATTTGAAGTCGAGATAAATTCAATTAAAAATTGGATAATACGATCTCTGTAGTTCTGAACCAGTTTCTTATTTATAAAAAAAGAACTAACTGTCAGAAACTTTCCAAAAACTGACAGTCTTTCAATGCATTTGTTATGAGTTTAAAAAAAAATAAGAACATTTTTTTGCCCGTCTAATTATTTATAAATAACGGTTTAAAGTTCAACAATTTATAGAAAAGTATACATGCATATGAATACTGTATGGGTTACGTTTCCACGAGTACAGTCTTGCGTACACTTTTGTGGCGCGTATAATCTATAACTTTTTGAGAATATTGTACCACGACAACTACCTCAAAAGGATAAAATATTTTTTTCGAATTCAAAATTCAAATTAATTTATTCCGTAGTTTAATACTTATAAATAAATAAAATTATAAAGATTAATACAGTTATAAAGATTTCCTGCTCAGCTTGGAAGTCTTACAATCTTCTTTTCTTTCTGTGTTCAGTTAAGAGAAAAGAGAGAGAGAGAACGATTTTAGATTATAGACGCTCAACATCTGAGTGTTCAGTTGTCGACGCAACTATTAACATTTCTATAGTCACCGTTGTTCATTTATGTTGACTTCAATTACAATATGGGAAGGGGATTGAAAACTAAGAGGAAACTTATTCTATCAATTTTAAATGTATTTTTTGAAATTATATTTTTGCAAAAAAATGGAACGAGTAGCATTTGCGCGGTTAAAGTGAAATTTATAGGTAATGAAATCCGGTTACTTGTGACTCGTTACTGCACGGCTACTTTATCATATTCGTAACGATTCAAAACACTATTAAAGAGGTTTCACTTATTAATTGTGTTAATTCGTTTTTGGCCAGCCTTCTTCTCGGCGTTCGATCGCAGATATAGAAGGACCACCACGAAGCATTCTTCACTTTGCAAGGTAAATGCACACGGGACACAGCTAACGCATTGGTTAACGATGTACAAAACTATGTTGCCAACTTACATAGTTTAAAGTTGGGCTATAATAGTGATGATGATGAGATCAATAGCACTCAGTACAAAATAGCGTACTTTGTGGAGCTGCGTTTGAAAGGTGATTAGTGTTCATTAACCGACGAAGTTTGTTTTTAACCGACTTAAAAAACAGAAGAGGTTGTTCAATTCGTTGTTAACTTCCTTAAAAAAAGATTTTTGTTTATATGTTTTATATGTATTTTGATGAATATTTTTCTATTTAATAGGACATACCATCAGGGTGGTCTCACGTGAATTTTTCTTAAATCGGTTCAGAAGTTTAGTAATAAAATGTTTAGAAAGAAGACAGTTAATAACGTGCAAACTACATTGCAAAGCCACGAAAAAGTAAAAAATCAAAAAAAACTTAAAAAAAATTGAACCTCCTTATATAATAACAAAGCTTTGAGTTCGCTGTCAATTTAATAGATGTACATAAAATAACATAGTAATTAAAATGGCGCCGACCTCAAAACTTGTTATTTACGTTTCTTAGTGATCTTTTTGAAGGAGGTTCAAAGATTTTATTTGAGAGTTGTAAGTATTGAAACAATGTATTGTTTCATAAAAAATACGTAACATAACAAATATAAGTGACACCAACACAACAACCAAATATAAATGGTGCATTTGTTTAAGCAGCTTAAATTCCATTTTCAGGTAACCGACATTGTCTTCAGCAGCTTATTTTTTGTATTCAACAAGCCGCCTAAAGTTATACATGGCTATTTAGAACCTAGTAAAACGAAATTTAGAACATGTTAACCGTTAACTTTTTTCGTAAGGAAATTTTCTGTAAGTATTGTTTTGTCAAAAAAAAGCTACCTGAAAGCTGGATTAACAAAGAAACATGGGTTATAGATACCGACTAATGAGCCGGAGCACCTTATGCTTTTCTTAACTTACATGTAACATTTCGATAGAAGATTGTCAGAAGTTACTCAAAGTTTTGCTTCAACTCATATTTCTTCAGTCGTTACCCGCAGCTTTATTTGTGCTTATACCGGTTTTAACAAGAGTCTTACCTTAAGCCGAGCTTAAAAGAAATACAAAAAGTACTAAAATGAAGAATATAACAAAAATCAAACAAATGAAATCATTTTATCATTATTGACTTGACCTAAAAGCGTTTCGCGAGAGGTTTAAATTATAGATATCTCCCGACCGGTTTTTAGATCAGGTTAACAATGATAAAATGATTTTATTTGTTTGCTTGTTTTTTATTTTCTTGGTTTTAGTACATTTTATTAAAAGCTTGTTTTTAAGAAGTTTTTTACTTAAATATTATTTCCGTTTTAGTCATCTACTCTATAAGCCCATAGATGGGTGTATTATCATCAGAATCATCTGCCGACCAAAACGAACCCAAACACGGTACGTCTACCATAGAAGCTGTTAAAAAGTTGCATAATGAGCTGTCTATACTGACTACAGCATCAGGTTATGGTTATCAGATTTATGTCATGCCATTGATACTGTATAAGTATGCTATTTTTAAAGTAATAGCTTAAATGGAAGTAGTTCAAAATCGACTTGCAAGATTTGACCCAAACTGACCGACTGACAAAAAGTACCACCATATACTTTTTTTTTGGATACCATTTGACAGTTTCATACTTTTTGATAAAACAATCAATTTGAAAGCAATAATTTAACTGAGGCGCAAATGGAATTAAATAAATTAGTGCAAAGTAATTAATATCAGTTTATAATATGTTTGAATTGTTGGCAACATTGGGGTAGTAAATCGAAACTGAGTTACGGTGCAGATTGGTCAATGTTAAGGCTACGTCTCCGGTAGTTAAGATCTATTGTTTCCAAACAGAACAGAACGAGTGGGAGGGCGCGGTGGTGCGGACGGGTCGACCTGCTATACAGACAGAAAGCTGCTAGTGTTAACGTAACTTCGCCATAAGCGTCGCCAACTCGTCGCGATGTGAATACCCAAACTCAAGGTTAGAAGAGTTACAGAGGCTGCCTCGTTCCATCTGACCAATCAGCGTAAGCGCGGGAATGACAACTGGCGGACCATTTATCAACCTATAATGACAATAACAGAAATTTTTCTTATATTTAACTAGGACTGTGTAAATCCGTTACTTAAAAATTGAGTTTATTACGTATAATATCAATATTCTGTCTTTTGATTTCTTTGACATTTGTTAAATACTGCCATTAAAGTTTATAAACAACAGCCGTTGCCACGCAGTCAATTGACAGATTCGCCGGATGACATCGTCGCTTTATTAATATCCAACGGAACGAGGCAACATATGTAATCTACTAACCTTGGACCCAGACTGTCCCTATGCTGCCTGCTAGTGCTCTAAGGTGGTATACCTTAACTGGATTACTTACTGTACAGCACACAGACATTACAATAGGACTGTCTAACATTTTTTAAATGAAACAACTGCACCTTGTCCAATATTTTCAATATATTAAAATATTTCTATCAAAATACATAAAAAAGTATAATTATAGAAGTGGATGTGTACTACCTTGTAATAGGGATCGAAGCTGAAAACTGCACCGTAATTACTTATTTTAGCTAACCGAAAGCGAAAACTGAAAATGAAATCTCAGATAAACCTTCGCAGACATCGAAACCGCAAATCTAAATTTCAGAAAACCGATAAGAAATATTGTTACAATCACACCTAAATAAAATCATTGATAAGATACACAAATGCCTCTCAAGGGAAACATTGGAATGTAAATGTGAAAAGACTGAAAAAATTGTCGGAATTGGTTAAAAATTGAAAAGTACTCCTTTAGTATCAATTAAAAGGTGTTCCTAACATTTTAATAAACTCGGCTCGACAGGGCCGGACTTATACAAAAACCAACATAACGTCGTTGGTTCTGTAATACCTCCTATGTGCAAAAAGTAAATGTTGCAGGAAAGGCTAAAAAGTGATTATTTCAGCAATAGATGGTAAGAAACTAGCAATTTCAGAGGTATATTTCTAATTCATACTTATCTTCACTGCAACATGTTTATTGAGAAGAAGTATTTTCTTAAAAATATTAATTAACGTTAATTTCAGATTTATTGGCACATAGGAGGTATTACAGAACCAACGACGATAAACTGACATAATAGTCACACTGCCTGTATTAGCAAATACATACATTGAACTGTCGGCAGGGTTTAGACACTGCGACCCGCGTTTTTTAAAATATGCTCTGGGTTGGACTATTTATTTTGTCCAGATAATATATACGATTTAACGTGTTATAATGGATCATCTAAATTTCTATAGAATTAGTATATCTGAGTGAAGTAAAACCAATTAAACTGATATAGCGGAAACAGACATCAGAGCCGGAGTAAACAACATAGTAGAAACTATCTACGTAATTTATGTTTGTGTTCTATGTTTTCTAACTTCTGCTTGTATTAATGTGACTTTAATTCAATACGATGTTTATAATTGTTGTTTAGAACTAATTTAACTGTTGCCATCAACAGTCAAATGTGCACGTTGCTCGCTTAGTACAGTTCAAGTCTGAACTATTAAGATTGATTTATGAACGTTATTATTATAAACGTATTATTTATTGATATTATTTGATAAAATTGTAGATTCTGATTTCATTTATTCCTGCTAGTTCTACTAGGAACACTTAAAGTTCCGTCATGTCTGTTCCATAGCTTCTAAAATATACATCCAATTTTAATGAAATTTCATTAGATGTCTCATATTCGCAATAGTAAAAGTGTTTAGAATTTTTGTGAAGCCCATAATTCAATGGAAATTCATGACTAAAAAAGAGACAGTACACACTGCAGACATAATTGTAAAAAAAAAAACAAAACAACAACAAAAATATAGTAAATTATGTTCGACAACCCTGTTATTATATGTATAATGAAATACGCCTTCATGAAGAACCGAAGACCGATTTGAGAGATAACTACTCCTTTTTTCAGACTGGTTTAAGTTTGATGGGTCGATAAATGACGTTGCGACCCTTTTTTATTCATTTGGTCACGACATTATTATATAGACGCATACTGGTTCCGAAAGGGAAGCGTTTTTTGTTTCGTATTCTCAGGTCCTTCATTTAAACATCAGTTAAAGCGAATCTTTTGGCTAAAAAAATATATCAGCACTTGAAACATTTGTATGTAATGCCGATAAAATAGCAATTAATTTTCTTTTTGACAAGTCAATTTTTTACAAGAAAATTGCTTGACAACCGGCTACCAGAGGCTCTGAGCGTTTTCGACGACTCGTTGGTTGATTTTAGTTATTTAAGGAGTGATTAATGTCTATCATTTCTGTTGTGAGCCCAGAAGAAAATATTTTTAACCGACTAAAAAAAGCTGTTATGAATTTGACGTGTGCAGTGTGTGTATGTTTGTAGGTATTCGCGATTATCTCCGGATTGAATACATTGATTAGAAAAATTGTTTCACTGTTTAAAAGCCTGCTCCTTATCGATTACAGTCAAAGCCCTCTAAGTGCACAGCTCGGAACCGAGGCCCATCCTTTAAGTGCACACTTCCCCTACGATCTTTTTCATCCCCACTCTTCTAACTCCTATAGCTATCTTTATTCAATCAGATGCTATAAACAATATCTCTAAAACTCTATGAATATGATGGAAATGGAAAGTTTGAAAATAGCGCGCTTACGGTCGCACGTGATTGGTCGCAGATTATTCGAAGTGGTGGCTGGGGAACGTGCACTTAGAGGGCGAGTTCGTGTGCAGTAAGAGAGCGTGTGCATTTAGAGAGCGTGCACTTAGAGGGCTTTGACTGTAGCATTTTGTATCCTATAATAAAAGGGGGATGAGCTCTGAGCGAAAATGAGAAGCAAGTCGGACGTTACATAATATAGTCGCGATTATTTCAGGAATTACAGGAAATTTGAAATATTTTGAAAGCCTATTCCTTCCCGAATATTATAACAGAGGTTATGTATTATTACGCTACGTAGAGTGGAGAATAACAGTAAATTTGCATTAAATTTCTTAATGATAATATTTATTCTAGCACCAAGTTAAAATGTTAATCATTTATTTATTTTAGCTACATTTCCTTACTTTACATTTTCACTCACTAAACGTCGAGTGAAAGTTTGGTTGAGGAACAAATTAAAAAGGAATTTTACCGATGTTTCGTTTAAGGCCAACGTTTCGAAACCTCGGTAAAGATTCTTTTGATCCAGCTTAAAACAAATATTTTTTATAAAGAAACTTTACTAGATATCGAGTCGAAGTATTAAAAAGTCCTCTTAAAGAAGCTTTAGCAGCGAAAAATATTTTAGAGAATTGATATTTTTTCTAACTCTAAAAAAGACGCTGATTCCAATAAGCTTTTGTATGATTTTTAGGTGTGAGCGTAAATACAAAAATCTTTAAAAATGACATTGTTTAGATTCTTTTTTGTTTTCTCAGAAAGTGCTTTGTTGTTTTTGTTGTTCCTAATTTCAAAAGATAGGTACTGTGCTTTTTAAAATGTAATCTACTTCACCTTCCTTGTGTTTGACACAAAGGAAACTGGCCATCCTAATTAAACCGAACAGTCTTTCTGACATACTGGCGCTGAATTGCAGAAAGCATTATGAGGAAAATTGTTTTAACAATTATGACCTTAGATTTTCCTCACATATTTTCAGTTTTCATGCATTCCGGAGCAGCCTAATGTTGTGAAACTCCCTGTCATCTAAATTCTAGATTGTACTCATATACAAAAACAAGTGATTGATTACATAAAAAAATAACACTTTTCAAGCAAAATTTTGATCAAAATGCGTAAGAAAAAGTGGTTTCGACATGGAAATTGTAGAAAAAACGATATTTATATACATGCATGCACAGTTTATAAAAAAATTCGTTTCAATCGATCAAGTTTTTCCAGCAGAATTGATATACAATTCTACAATGTTATTCTTATGGACAAATATGTGTGATCACAATCCAAGGTCATTGTCAAATCAGATTTTCTGACAGTGCTTTCTGTTATGTCGCAGAATACTTTCGATTTCTAATATTGATTTTATAAAAAAATATATTTAAAAACCCAATTTAAACCTTCTTAATTTAACAAAAAAACAAAAAATGGTGTGCCTTTGGTTTTCAGTAAGCTCTAGGTCTTTGTAAATTTTCCAATCATCAGGTATGCGTATACAACTTATAGTAGTCGGAGTCATAATATACTTTGTAGAGAGTGTCGCAGCTTAATTAATATAATATCATTAAGCATATTTTAACTTGGATCTTTAGAGCTTAGTAACAACTTACGGTTGACGAGGCGCCAACATGTCAAGTTCACCATATTGGAAACAAAACACAAAATGTAATTATGGTGTGCTAAGTGAGTTTAATGATCTTAGGCTAAATTCAATAAGTCAAACTTTCATAATTGAAGTTGTATGTAATGTGCCTACTTTTCAATTATTAAAGATTTCTGTAAATTCTAAAGCTGCGTTTAGGCTAAATAGAGGCTCATGGACTGTTCGCGAGCTATTCCTGAACACAGCGTTTACATTAAAAATTCGCAGTAATGAACGATTCTCGAGAGTTCGTTCAGAATTCATCAAGGATTTGCATCTTATATAAAACATTCCACCAAACAAAGAAGACATTTTGACAGCCTCTGCTGCCTTCTGATTTTTTGTATCCTAAATGTTTTGGGTGTCCCAAATTTGGATGAATCCTATATATTTCAATTAAATTGATTATATCCTCTTCTGACCACTCCATATTTCAGAAATAAATGTAAATTTATGTGAATAATAGATAGCATCTGTCCACGAACACCGCGCAACAATAAAATGACTAGTAGTTCGCAAACTATGTACTTGTGTTCAAAGCGAACCCTTTGATTTCTCGCCTCTAGAGCAAACCCGATCGAACTTGTAACAAATTCAAGAACTGTTCGCGAACCCTCGTTTACACCAAGCTCACATTTTGCTCGCGAGTTGTTCATCAACTGTTTCGCGAGCCGCATTCACGAACTTGCTCTAAACGCGGCTTTAGATCCAAAAAATTCTCATTCTCTTTTCTTTGTCGACTACTGAGTTTGCAGTTATTAATTATATTTACAACATTAAAAAGCTTGTGCAAAAACAAGTTATGCAGTTGAAGTATGATTTAATAAGGTTTTTGAAAAGTGCTTGAACTTGCATTTCGTTGCGAACAAGTCTGTACGCCTGATTATAAGCTTTGATGTGAACAAAACGCGTCAGTGCACTTCACTTCACTTTTACTTATTGACGGAATGCTGATCCAATAATTGTCTGTTGGAAAAGTTTTGCGTAATACACAGGGTGCATTAAAAATAGTTGCTGGTTTGAGAATAACCGAGTGTCTATAGGAATGCCGTTGCTTATATAGCGCTTACATTCTACTGCAAGCTCCCACTTAAATATAAAGACTATAATACGGTGGAACCGAAGGCTCCACTACTGTTATTTCTTTCGAGTTAGCTATACAACATTGCTTCATCTCAGTCACGTGCGGAGCCACGGGTAGCGGCTAGTATTTAATATATGTCATCGGACAAAGATTTTAAATTGTTAACGATATATAATACAACATTAATAATTATTTACTAAATACAGTGTAAACTCTTTATAATATTATTCTTTATAACGATAAACTCTCTATAACATAGAAAAGATCACAATTGGGTTGGTTTACCTTAAAACCCATACATTGATACACTCTTTATAGCGCAGCAGCCATTCTCTATTACGAAGAAATGTGTTCATATTTAGACACAGAAAATCGTCATTGTCGGTGTTTTTGTTTATGTTATCTTATCAGGTTACAAAAGACGCCGACTAAACCTTTAGAAAAATTTTTCTTGTTTAATCAAGAAGATTCCACCACATATCAAGAGATGGATAGAATACATCAGAAAATACAAAACAAGTACTGGTAAAGCAAAAAACGTCAGGCAAGTTAACTGACTATGTATTAATTTTATCAAAAACTTACATATTAAAGATTATTGTTAAGTTGGTTGTTTTTCTTTCTTCACTCCATATAACGATAACTCTCTATAACGATAAAAATGGTCGGTCCCTTGAGTTTCGTTATAAAGAGTTTACACTGTAGTTTTATTGCGGAGTCAGACCATAAGGCCACATAACTATACAAATAGCATGCTATTATGTTATGAAACACTCATGGTTGAGTGTTGACGTTAGAAAGATTCATTATTCAAACGATGTCACTGTCGGATCTAAAACCCAATCTTACACTATTTTGAGTCCTGACTGACATTGTTCGAATAATAAATTTTTCTAATTGCGTTGTTATAATAGAGAATGGAGGATCAGATTACAAAACCATCAAGACGAAATTCTTACTTGCGCAAGTAAAAATTTCGTCTTGATGATTTTGTATTCTGATCCTACATCCTCTAATATAACAACGCAATTTTATCATTAAGAATCTTAATTTTTCTAATATTTGCATTGTAATGTAAACAGTGGGTGTTTCAAAGTATAATAGCAGACTATAGCTATCGTCTGTATATTAATAATTTACCCGCAAGTAAAAATTTCGTCTTGATGATTTTGTAATCTGACCCTACATCCTCTAATATAACAACGCAATTTTATCATTAAGAATCATATTTTTTCTAATATTTGCATTGTAATGTAAACAGTGGGTGTTTCATAGTATAATAGCAGACTATAGCTATCGTCTGTATATTAATAATTTACCTCAAGCAATGGCCGAACTATTATAGAATTGTTATCTTCTGTATCGATGAATGATTGTAAATTATGGGCACTCAATAATTGAAGATATATACATCTATGTATAACTTCTGTATCACCTAAGTATGTTTTGTAAATAATTTTCCATCCAAATTCAATTTGTCTACGTTTTTTAAACAACCGTTATATATCTAATACTATAAAAGCATTTCGTTTTATTTAATGTAAAAAGGGACAGCAGTGCGAAATTCAGTCAAAGCAAATGAAATGAAATAAAACAAATCGAAAAAATTAAACGAATTCTTATTACAAATAAAAAATATTTTATAACGGACATCTCACATTTGGGAGCTAAACGACATGTTTTTATTTTGTAAAGAAAATAAAAAATCTGAATTCAAATAATAAAATAGTCTCATTTTTCGAAAGTTTTATTCGAACTCTTAAAACCCGCTGATATAAAACTGCTTGAAAATAAAAACGATATTTTGGGGTATGCCGAAGTGAACAAATTTGACATCAAATTAGTATAACTAACTAACAAGTGAACTAAATAAAAATCTTTTAAAAATAAAAAAAATATATAACATTTTTTAACACGTGCTTTGAAAATGCTTAATTCCATATTTATTTTTGGGTTCAAAACTTGGATTTTCCATGACGTTAAACTCGCGCATGAGTCCATCAAAAGCAAAATGTTTTCACCCCTTGGGAAATTCTTTTCGAATTGAAAATAAGCGAAAATGGCGCTCTCATACGCGATATTTTTAAACTATATCTGACATGTACATCCATTTGCGATGTTTCTTAAGTATTTAATTCGTTCTTTCAATGCACTTATTACAAAGAGTAGATACTATATGCTATTGGGCCGAAATTGTCAATTTTCTGCCTTTGTACGGAACGCGAAACCTTCAAGCCATTCTCTCTTTTAGAATGAACCTGAGAGATTCCACGTTCGTTTCGGATACTCGTTGTAAAATTGCTGTAGTACGTACAACATCCCCTTCAATTAAAACCAGTGTTATACAAATTGAGTTCTCAAGTATCATTTAAAAAAAGTGCGATGTTTATGCAAATGGCATTATATGCCCGTACTACAAGTGAGGCATTGTGCCAAAGGTTGGTTTATTTGCATTGCATTACTGCACGATATGACCCTAGAATACACCCTTTAGGTTTTTACAGTGAATATACTCTACTAGTGAGGACAGCTTGGTGTAATGGTTAGCGTGCTTGTCTTTAGATCAAACTGTCGTGGATTCGAATCCTCGACCACCGCTCATGGATTTTGTGAGATGTCGTTTAATTTAATTTGATATTAAATTTAAACGCTAATGCGCTCATAATATCTACAATAAATAAAATGCTTTACTGACTGTTGTGCCCGGCGTTGCCCGTGTCTCCCACGATTTAGTCAATATCAAAGTGACAACAAATGAATGCTGATCGTATAATTTACAGTTTGTATTATATATATATATATATATATATATATATATATATATATATATATATATATATATATATATATATATATATATATATATAGATATAATATCTTTCATAAATTGAAAATTACGGTTACTTAATTGTTGATAAATTTATGTTTGTAGATTGACTGCAATACGACCATAAAGAGCGCAAATTGTCTTCGCAAAGCTTGTTTGTCCGGCAAATGTAAACACATAATTGCTTAAATTCACCCAAAAGTCATGAACAAAAAATACGCCTACTCGCACCTTCTCTTTGAAATGCATGAGTTGACTGTCTGAAACGTTGCTTCGTGTGCTGTTACCCTGTTACTCAGATCACCGATATCGCTGTTATCGCTAACATCAGCTAGTAATTTTAGTTGCTTTTGCGTTGCCTCATGTACGGACGACCTCTATAATAATATATGTTACTCGGAAGACAGTGAAAAAAATTTTCAAATCGATTCAATAGTTCCTGAAATTACTCGTGACAAACCAACAAACACATTTAGAAATATTAAATTTTCTCTAATTTTTCTTAATACATGCAGAGAATTTCCATTTTCAAGCTCTTGTCATGGCATCGAAAAATACGGAACTGAATTATCTGATACCTCAGTTTTGTTTTATAACTACTGACTCTCAACAAATTGTAAAAACTTTCTGACAACTTTTCTCACCCTTGATTTTGTTCGAAATAATATCAATTTACACAGTTGATCAAATATTGGTACAGTTTCAAATATCTGTTGCCACTCCAACGATTCTATTTATGTCAAAAGTGAAACTGAATGTTTTTGTTTCCAATATAAGCATTATATTTATTCATCATCAGTTTCAAATACTTTTTAATACTTTAGTTATCACAAGAAATTTAGTACTGTATAAATTGTTGAAATTCACACGTTGCTTTAATTACTGCACCGTTCCCGTTTGTGTCCGTTAAAAACAAGAGAGAACTATTGAATGGATTTGAATACGCTTTTTACCATTCAAGAGATTATTTTTTGGAGGAGGTTTCGAGCTGAAAAAAGGACTGTCTCCTTCAGCTTCGCTCGGGTGAAATGAATTCGTTATAGTGAAGAGATTTGAATGCAGTTTTTGCCATTCGATAGTTTATTTCTTGATAAAGGTTTAGGTCTATAGGCCCGGCTTCACTCAAGTGCAAATAAGATTAATTCCATGTTATGAGCGAGGACGAGAATACGAGTAAGTAATGTATTAATTATAAATTCGAGCAAGCGAGCGAAGCGAGTGAAAGCGTATTGAGTAGATTTAACGAAAGTATTGAGAGAATTATGTAATTAACGAACTTATTTACTGATAGTTCAGATTACAAAATTAAATCTACACCTGCGAAGCCATACCGGGAAGAATGCAGTTTGCCATGGATCACCTTGAAATATGTTTTATTTTAGTATTTCATATAAAATTAGCTTTTATGGACTACTTGGCATTGGAACGTTTTTTTCTTCTAAAGGGAACGGTGGTCCAGAAAAGTCTCTGGTGTAGATTAAACTCTTGACTTTAAGTTGCATTGGTTTTACAATTCACCGAAAAACCAATATTCACAGTCCGAATATTATAGATCAGTGGTTTAGAAACACGCCTATTGAATAATAGTTGAAATGAACGCGGATATATTTACATAGGTGCCTATCTCCACTGTCTGCTCAGCGACGGATATTTATGTAAGTGTCTATCGTACGGTAGATGTTACTTATAACAAATGACGTGTGACAAATGTGTTGTGAGACCAGCGTCGTTCGCTAATCTAGACCAATGAGGTGTAAACTCTTCGTCTAGTCGGAAGTAATCTACAGAATGATTCAAAAGTGATACCGAATTTTTGAGGATATGATTCCTTGCGAAAGAGACCTTTTTCGAAGTTATACTTCATTTGGCGAGTTAAGAGTAAAATTTGAGCAGGCAACGAAATTGCGCGCGCACTCCTAACGAAAATTCGACTGTACGAAGTTTGCCACGCTAAAGTAACGTAAAGTAATTAAACGTAGTCATAGTGAATCACCGCATGAGAATTGAACGCAGAATCAAATCAGAAGTCACCTTGCTCAAAACTGATCTGTCAAAAATCTTGAAAATTAGTTGAAAATCAATTATTTTTTAGGAGGTACCTACGTGCAAAAAGTAGTACCTATGTATCTTAATCGTAATATGACTTGAGTGACCGTTTAAAACTATCTGTCTCTGGTTTTAACATAATGCCAATCTCTCGTCAAAATACCTTCATTTACAAACAAGTTACACAATCTACTATTAAATACAATGATATCGACAAGTCCACACACGGTTTATAGTTATGAAATTATTCGCAAAATATGTCTTCAAAATTCTCGGTGTTACTTTTGGAACATTCCGTAATGGATTCCTTTCTATGGACTTATACAACGTAACTAACGTTGGTCTTTGCGGTAAGATTCTAAGAGAGAATATAATAATGATAAGTAGTATTTTAGTCAGACGCTTAAAAACTTCTTGAATATTGATAAGTCTGTTGAAATGTTACCTGCATTTCAAACTAACCGAGACATATTAGATTGTGCATTAGTTATTACTTATTAGTGTATTTGCCATATGGCAACATACACTATTGGCGTCGGTCGGATGGCGGGACCTAGGGGTCGGACCAAAATTTCTCAACGTTTCATAACCTCCTAAACACATTGGCACCATTTTTAAAAATGTTTATATATATATGTATATATATATATATATTTATATACGTATATATATATATATTTATATACGTATATATATATATATATATATATATATATATATATATATATATATATATATATGTGTACGCGCGATAACTTTCGAAAGAGTTAATTGATTTCAACGAAATTTGGGCCACGTATTGAAATCCATCACCGCAAGAAGCCTATTTAAAATGGGCCTAATCGGGCTATTTTAAGGGTAGTTTTTAGGGGTTGAAAACTGTTTTTGGGCCCCAAAATACCGAAAAAATTCTCCGAATCGTTTCAAAATTGAAATTTAACCCTTTGGTAGTGATTAAAAAGTGTCCCCACAATTTTAATAAAATCGGCCCGACAGGACCGGATTTACAAATTTTATGAAAACACTAGTTTGCAGATAGTGACTTATTTATTGAAGGGTGTATTTAATTCGGTGTAGACGTTAGATTGATAATAATATTACAATTAAGAAAAAAATGTTATTTTAAGGGGTGTAATAAGGGGTTAAATTTTTTATTTTGCCCAAAAACCGACTTAAGTTTGCATAATAAAGCCACACTGCCTGTATAAGCAAATACACTATATTGTCGGCAGGGTTTTGGCACTGCGACCCGGGTTTTTAATTATGTAGTTAAATGACCAGATAAAATTTGAAGTCTCGGTTAGTTTTTTGTCTAAGAACTTTCAGCGGCTGCCACTAGACTGACTTTCATTTTCGCCCCATTTTAATAGCCAAGATGCATTTCTGTTGCCAATTCTTTTTTGAATCAAATTAGATTTCTGTGAATTTTTTTTGTGAAACTTGCCAGAAACATTTCTTTCGTTATATAAAAATTGAAAAAAATATCACAAAACTCAATATCATTAATAATAATAATGGACACCATATTGGACTTTTATAACCTATGATACTCGACATTGAGAAGAATTCAACATCTCATTTTTAAAAATCGCTCCACTAATATGGTCTCTAGTAGGGTTGGGTAACTCAGATCTGAACCGGTTCAAAGAGCCGACTCTGACAGAAGATCCGTGAGAGCCGACTCACTTTTTTTTGAGCCGACGGATCAACGGATCCGCATAATTCAGTGAAACACTTAACACACGAAGCACATTTTACACTTACGTATCAGTTCTTGCTTTGATGCATCTGTTAGCTCAAATGACTCATGCATCACATGTTTGGCTATGCATTCTTGATTCTATACAGGTTGTGATATGATTGACTCAACTAGTTAACTCAGTGGCAGACTGCAGTAACATATTCAGAACTCAGCTCTTTTTGAGCCGGCTCACATACGGGATTCAGATGCAAAGATGCAGATCACTAAAAAGACCCGTTTTTCCCATATCTACTCGACATTGAGAAGAATTCAACATCTCATTTTTAAAAATCGCTCCACTAATATGGTCTCTAGGAGGGAACATCTATATCCACCAACATACATACATAATAGACTGCTAAAAGCAAAACTGCATAACTCTTCCTTTTGGCCTTGACGTAGTCGGATAAAAACTAATTTGCTTTACTAAAAAACCTTTTTAAGTTACTCCCGTTTATATGCTAATCATTACTCCAACTCTGACGTATCGAATAATGTACTAACGGTATTTTTAATCGACTTGACAATGGATTTATTCGAAAACACTGAATTGAGGCCATATATATTCCATCCTCATACAGTCACATTAGTTGGCAAGCAATTAATCAGATGGCCAATAAATCGCACGCCCTGTTCGGGTAACTTCTCTGTGTAGAATATGTGAAGAAGCTATCGCTGTGGAAAAATTGACTTCACATGAGCTTTTTCAGCTGTGCATACTGCAAACCTGCAGGTGTCTTACGAACTACGATTGGCAATGAAAGAAACTGAAAAACGAAGGGAACTTTTATATTACTTATTCGATCAATTAAAAAAAAAAATTATATCATATATATTTTGTTTCGGATATACAGACGGATAATGCAACTATTCTAAGATCCTTTCTAATACAATACTTTAAAAGTTCAATATAGTTTCTGAGATAATCGCGGCCATTTCCGATTCGCTTCACATTTTTACTCACTGCTTATTCCCATTTTTTCCCGCGTAATAATAAACAAAACATCGATCTAGCTGAGTTCGATTCTCGTCGGAAAAGATTGTTTTCCCACAAATTTAATCATTTTAAAAATTAATTTTTCGACATTTTAAAATACTGTAAGCTTTGGAATTACAAATAAACAATTGTGTCGGAACTACTGTCAGTGAATAAGTTATACTAAGTAAAACGTAAATTGTTTTAATAAAACCGAAATATTAATTATGAATCTCCGAGCAAAGCTGGGTCTCCCAGGTACTCAATCAATACAAACAATATTATTGATTTGATTTTGATAAAACAAGCTCGTCTAATTACGCTTTCGAAACAAATTCCTAAGATTTTTTGCCTTGTCCTACGTCAATCACTCACATGCAGGATTTGGATAAGCAATACGTAACTATGAAGCGGGTATCTGCAGTTCATATCGTGTATATATGTACCAGACGAATAGGCGTCGAAGAAAAAGCACGATGCACAGCCGCGTCTGTGATTTATTACAGACGCGCGTCTGCGTGCCTTGCCTGTGGAACAAACCCGTGCGGAGACCGGCTACTGACCACCCGGCTATTGCCAACTGACCGTCGTCATCATCCTCCGCGCAGTCTTCTTTGAGTTGCTGTTAACCACTTCCGGGGCTTGTTTACGTTCCGTCAACGGATTTACTGTGCCATCATAATTTATTATCTGACCGGGGTGAAAAGGATTCAATTTTAAAGATTTTAAGCTTATTTTAAGTATAAAAATAAGTAAATATAGGGTCTGGTAAAGCATTTAATTGTCTTAATAGGATTATAATATTTACTGACTGAAAGCGTGTAGGTTTGAGAATTTGTGTAACAATTGTTGACAGTTGAGTTAATGTAGTGTTTGTCATTAGAATGTCACGTCTTTGTATTAAACATTTTATTTAGTTATCTCTGTATCATTCCTTAACCGCAGGGATTTCTGAAACTGCTCCAGATGTTTTTTTTTTTTTTTGGGATATTAGACATCTAGAAAAGCTGAAAACGACCAAAAGAAATGAAATGAATGCTTTTCCATGGCATGTCCTTCAAACGTTCTGCAAAATTTTGCCGCGGATGACTGTCATCTGCGAGACACCATGCTCAAACATAAAAAACTTCCACCCTTGTTGCAAAATATGTATTAATTTGTTTTATTGTTCAGGTTAATCATATTTTATAATCTGTTTAAAATGTGTAATCAATTTTCTGAACTCTGTGGATGTTCTACTTCATTGTTGTTTTTTTGAAGAAATTTCAAACGCCTGTTGGGTTTTTTAATGATTTTTTAATAAGGGATTATAATGTGCCGTCAATTACTGAGGTGAGAAAGATTAATTTTAAAAATGTTAAGCTTGGTTTAGATATAAAAAACAAATCAAGAAACAGTATGTGTTTCTTTCACCATTATTTCATATTTTTATTATGTAAGATAGACGTTTATTAAAAGAGAATGGAAATAATAATCCGTCTTAATTCAGAGGGACCTACTCTTAGAGGGTCGTCTGTTTAAAAAGGCTAGAGGCGACTGAAGTCAGTTGTCAAAATTCTCAGTATTATTGGTAGAAGGGGGTCACCTGACACCTGGTTTGCTGAGATTAGTTGAGCGGTTCGTGAGATAGTGGTATACTGAAAGTACATTTGAAACATAACGATCGATTTTCATGAAACGTGCGAGTAAGACACTATATGCCTATGAATTCCATGTCAAAAAAAAAACATATCCTTGTTTCCGAAAATAGAAAACGTGAATGATGCAGGAAAGTTATGTACACATACATATAAATGGATTTCTATACATACATAATTTATGAATGAGGCATGGAATAATAATGGAAGCATCTTGCATATTTTACCTTAAACATACGCCGTATGTTGGTCATATAGTATGCCAAATCTGTACATACAGAATGTCTCAAAACTTGTCCTTAGAAGTTGAATCTTTACAACACTTGTATGAAAATGCGCTTTCCATAACTATGTATTTTCCAAGAATAATACATACGTAATAATACCTTGTAAACTGGATCTTAAAGATCGCGTAAGTTTTTCGAACATAAGCTTGTACGACCAGCACAGCACAAATGTGCAACCTGCACGATGTCGCACACTACGCAGCACAAGCCAGCAAATTTTAGAGCAGGTTTTGTGACGTGCGGTAGACATTTAGCAGTTTTCATGTAGTTTTATCGATGCCAATTAATAAATGAAAATGACTGGTTGTAGGTGCTGGGCTACGTTAAATAACATGGGCGCCTTCACGAACAGACCTTTCTGCTCCGTGCTGTGCTGGTCGTCCTTGATAGATGTGCGCGGTCTTTTATGGAGCTATTCTGTATGGTGCTATTTCTTTTTGTCACTTTCTAACAAATTTAAAATTACGGAAGTTAAAATTAGACAGAAATTTAACAGCGCTACTAATTTGTACATTAATAATACAAAATAGCGTCATTGCTTATGCAATTATTGAAGCAATAGAAGTTTTAATTTAGTGCAAATTTTAGAGCAGGTTTTGTGACGTGCGGTAGACATTTTGCAGTTTTCATGTAGTTTTATCGATGCCAATTAATAAATGAAAATGACTGGTTGCAGGTGCTGGTCTACGTTAAATAACATGGGCGCCTTCACGAACAGACTTTTCTGCTCCGTGCTGTGCTGGTCGTGCTTGATAGATGTGCGCGGTCTTTTATGGAGCTATTCTGTATGGTGCTATTTCTTTTTGTCACTTTCTAACAAATTTAAAATTACGGAAGTTAAAATTAGACAGAAATTTAACAGCGCTACTAATTTGTACATTAAGGCCGTCGGAACGCTCTGAATTTTGTTTGTGCTGAGACCCAGCGGTAAGGGGCGAAGTAGGCAAAAGACATATTGTGGGTGTGACCTTTTTTAGCCCTGTGTCGCTCTAATCATCCGCACGTTTCAATTTTTGGCTGGTGCCAACTACGAGACTAAAAAATTTTTTTGCAAGGGTGCCGCTGTCAACTGATTACTGATTTTTGGAAATATTTTGAAGATTTACAAAACTTTTCCGAAAAAGGAAGAGTCACTTTAGGTTTGTGATGGAACAGTTTTGTGAAATAAATACGAGTAAGGTTATAGTGTGACATTGAAAACATGTATTTTTTTAGCACAATTAATGCCAATTTTTTCCTAGTAAATCGTACATAAATTACAAAAGTAGTCCATTAGAGACCTAGATTTGTCCTTTATCTTCCTTATAGAGAAAGAATCTTTGCAAAATGTTGACGAATAAGTCTACAATCAGTTGACAGCTGAAGCTCTATTTTTGGCTTAAATGCAGAGCGTTCCGACAGCCTTAATAATACAAAATAGCGTCATTGCTTATGCAATTATTGAAGCAATAGAAGTTTTAATTTAGTGGGACGCCCGCATTAAATTATTGACGTTTTGAGAAAATTTTGTGTGTGTGACACTTTGTATAGGTACATCTACATACATAACATTTCCATACAAACGCAACTCAAACAAGGCAACTCACGGTTGAATACTAATGATGTTGACAATTTTCTGTTTGGATTATTTTAGTGCTTTTTATACGAAACGCTATAGGACCTGGTATTTAGATGAATGCCGTTGTACTGAAGTGAAAACGTGAACTTTTTATAACACTCCATCCTCCTGAGTGGTAACCAACAGTAAATTGTTACGTACCTCTACATTACGCTCAAAAATAAGTATCGTTTTTTTATTATTTCACTATAAAATTAAATTGAATCGTTAAATGTTGATTTAATAATCTTACCGTTGCTTTGTTCATGTAACTTTATATGCGAGTTTATAGCATAATGATCGATTTGATCATTATATATAAAATAAAAAATAAATAAATAAAAAACAATAAAATTTGATTTGATCAAGACGAAGTCTAAATACGTCTGATCACAACGAGATTGAAAATTATATTATGCTTATTTGTTTCTTAAGCGTTGCTAATAGAAACTTAAAACAAAACTATGTTGTGGTCGACAATGGAGAGTATTAAAGTTGTTACTAGGAGACTCAACAATAGTTAAGTAGCTATTGACGAGTTTGCTCATATAGTATTTCCTCAAACCTGAGTTTTTGTGTGTTCATTCTGAATATAAAAACCGTCATCTGGCAGCTGAAGCCGGGGACAATGCGTGGGTGGATGCGGTCAAAGATGCCTAGAATGATGTTGAAACGTCGAGAAATTTTGGTCCGACCCCTAAGTCCCGCCATCCGACCGATGCCAATAGTGTATGGCAAATACACTAATAATAATCAATTATTAAAAAACACTAGATTTTGTTTTTGGAGCAGATAGATATTATAAATTAGAGACATTATTTATATAGTTTTTGAACCATATCGTAGTTTTTTTTCGAACTCTACATGCTTTTAGCAAACTTTGTGTATTTTTCTTTTTGTTGGGACGTCCTCGTTTGCTTTTTCTTTAGATAAATCATAAAATTAGAATTAATTTAGATAATAGTTCTATATAAATAAATAAATAAATACATTTATGTAAAAAAAGTTTTTAACAAAAAATCACATATTTTTTATTCATTTTTAAAGTTCAATTCCAGATATATGTTATAATAGAAAACAGTATCACGGGTAATTGGAATAAAAATAAATCAATTTAAACACTCATTGATTTAATTAAAATGAGTGTTTACATTTATTTATTTTTATTCCAATTACCCGTGATACTGTTTACTAATATTTTTTTATTATTATATAGCTTTCAAAAAAAACTTTAAAATGTTCCACTTCCAATATTATATTAGTTTAAAAACTGATGAACTTTCTTCATGCATAATTTTTAAAATTTTATAAATTAAAAAAATTAATTTATTAATTTAAAAACAGCATGTGGTTCAAAGGTTGTCATAAAACTTTTTATGTTCAAAGAATATTTTAAATTCAATATTTGCGCGTTTTAATTAACTTTACCAGTCAGTTTTCCTGCTTTGCTTTTTAAAGGTTAAACGTCTCACCAACATAGCGTGTTTTTTTAAAGCTTAAAAAAAGTTATTAATTATTAATATAAATGAACACTCATGTATTATATTTATAGTCGATACATACACTTAAATATATATAACTGTGTAATTTTAAACTCTAACAATATTTGAACTTTACGGAAGACCTATTTACCTATCGAATTTTCCAACCGACTTGTACTATTTACCTATGTTCACTTTTCAAAATGTTACAATATTTTCTCGTTTTGAGGTCCCTTGAACCCAAAAAACATTTTTTGGAAAAAGTCTGTTTGTCTGTTGGTCGGTTTGTCGGTGAACACGATACAGATCAAACGGATGAGCGAATTGAAACCAAATTTTAGGTGGATTTTTAATATGCACACATGAAAAGCCCTATTGTTTTTGGAAAAAATCGACGCATGCGCAGAAGAGATATATGTTTCATAGTTTTGGAAATATTTTTAAAATAAAAAAAATCAGATCAGATCTGTCAAAAAAATAGTTAGGTAGCCGACCAGCATGTTTGGTTAATTTTTACATGTAAAACCCTATTATGTAATCATGAAAATGAATTAAAAAAATCCATAATATTTATTACTAGTCGTTACCCGGGTCATCGCATTCTTTAACGCCAGATCTGTCGACTGCTATTACGCAATTTGTAAGGTAAACAAAATAGGGTTAAAAATGAGCGGTCTTACAGTAGTCGCCAATGATGTGTAACATATTTATTTCACACTGTATTTATAAAAGCACGGTTTCTAATACGGTGCAGCACATGCGTGAACTGTAGGCCGCACCAAAGAATCATATTATATTAAATTGAATAATTTGAATAAAGCGCGCTTTTCTCAGTTCCTTAACACATTTCCGCTTTACCGCCCATACCGAGAGTTAATATGTTACATATCAACAAAAATCTGAACTTATTGAAAAATATAATAAATATTCAATTTAAACAGCTTTGGTTTTAGTCTCTGATATTTTTCCAAATAAACTTGTCACTCTGTAGATTAGAAAATAAACAAAAAAGCACGGAAACCCGAATCAATAGAAAAGAAATAAAATATTTACAAGGTAAATATTATGATACATAAAATGTGTGTTGACACGTTTTACTAAAATGTTCATTGATAAGACATTATACGAGAATCAAAAGCAAAGTGAAAAGTTTTTTAGTACTACAGCTACAGACGTCGTAAAAAGAAATAAAATTGTCTCGTCTGGAACGATATCAAGTTTTTATAATGCCAATTTTAACTGAAAAGCTCCTGTCGTTTAGTTATATAAAACAAAACGCGTTTTGCTATCACTCACTGCTAAATCCATTTTTGGAATGTTTAGCTTTATTCTAAGTTTCAGTTTTAGCGTCATACGAAAATGCTACATTAAGAAGTAACTTACAAAATTTACAAAATCAATATTTCAAGTTTTTATTTTGAGGGTTCCTTACAACGGAACCCTTATAGAATCACTCCAGTGTCCGTATGTCCGTAGCTTATCTTATATCTCTTTGAAAGATTAATTTTTTACTCAATATTGTTCACGTCCATTATAATTAATAATTTTTTTTTTATTATTTAACAGGAAATTGGGCAATTCAATTTTAATATAGTAAACTAAATTAAAAAATTTGCGACGTTTCGTTAATTCGTTTTAACTTCTTCGGGCAAAACTGAAATGATTAAAAATACAAATTAGTTAATGAAATAATTACATTTTTTTTAAATAGATTTAAATTAAAATTATTTAAATATTTACTATTTGAATTTTATTGAATTAAATATATGTATTGTTAAATATCTAAATTTTATTAAAGTTATGGTTAACCCTTCGTTGTATTTTGTAGCATATATGCAACAGTTTTTAAAAAGTGTATTTTATTAATGTAATATTGGTTTTAACTCTCTGTATCATAATGTTGTTAATTTGCAACGTTTTTTCTACGTGGTAAGTTTCGTATTTGTCCACTAAATCTCAGCATAGTAGTCATATTCATTATTTATAACGTGGTATAACAGGCTGCACATAACCCTCTCTTTGTTGTCTGATGTTATTTTTTGTGTTTGAAAGTGAAAACTTTGTTATTTTTTATTTGTGTTTTGTATAAGTTTACCGGAAAGGTGAGTAATAGTGTATAGTTAAGTGCGATATGGTAAATAATTTTATACGAAAATTAATTTTACCCCGATAATTCGTGATATTGTTGCTAAAATTTGTTTAAATAAAGTTAAATTTTTGCAACAGAATTTTTTTAATATTTTTCTAGAATTCTGAATCATAAAATAATATAGAAAATACTTTTTTCATTAATTTTTAAAAAATCATGCAATGAAGGGTTAACTAGTTAAAGGTATTATTTCAATTCTATTTAAAAAAAAATGTAATTATTTCATTAACTAATTTGTATTTTTAATCATTTCACTTTTGCCCGAAGAAGTTAAAACGAATTAACGAAACGTCGCAAATTTTTTAATTTAGTTTACTATATTAAAATTGAATTGTCCAATTTCCTGTTAAATAATAAAAAAAAAATTATTATTTTTTTATTTTCTGCTTTTTAGAACACCCTAATAAAAAGCATTATCTATTATTTTTTTAATTAATTTTTTTAATTTATATTGACGATTATACGAAGTATTCGCAAAATACTTCCTAACAAATTTCATTCAGTTAGTTTTTTTAGTTCAACTGACACTACGCATTTTAATTTTAAAAGACAAAAATATAAAGAGGACACCCTGTATAAATATTTATAAAGCAAAAATGAAATAAATGAAACAGCGTTGTTGGTTTTTTTTAATTGCATGATCGATTTCATAACTGTGTAATCTACAGGACTATTCATGTTTTAAAAATGACCTGCTGAGAATTTTTAGTTGCAACGTGATTTCTGAGTAGAGTGTATCGTACGGTTACTCTGTGATTTTGATTTAATTTTTAGTCATTATGTTTTCTTAAGGGATTTCAAAAAATATGTACGATTTAAGTGTTTGTTTTCGTGTGTTATTTATTCTAACGTTTCACAAATACGAGAATTAAAACAACTTTCTGAATGTTGATTTTATGTGGCTTTGTATTTTTTTCTTCAACATTTGTTTTGTATAACATTTGTGATTTAGTTTTCAGTTGTTCATTATATTATAGTTTTGAAAAACCAATTTGTCATAAACTTAATAATAAAAGTGTGGATTTTTTTCATCTTAAAAGAGCGTTGCACAAGTTGTTGAAGTCTACAGTCGATTGCAATTAAATGTAAGTTTTTGATTATTATTATTAATGTAGAAATTAGACATTATATCGCATCCAAAATTATTAATATAATTCAATAATAAATCTCAGGTATTTGGATAAATAAAGTAGTCGAAACGTTGCAAGAATAACAATAACACGATTGTTTTATATTATTTTATCCAAATACCTGTGATTTATTATTGAATTATATTAATGTAGAAAATTCTAATTAATAATTAAAAAGTTAAGAGCTTAACAGTTTGAGATAGGAGGCTAATTTTAGGGAACCTCAGGCTCAGTTAACAAGACGGTTAGCAGAAAAAAGAGATTGTGTATTTTATACTACACATTACAGAAGTGAAACTTCTAGTCGCGCCAACTATAGACACTCACACACGCACACATTCGTGCTTACTCATACGCATTAACTATTTGTTACGATCGATGCATCGAAGCGCAGTGACTGTTCAATGTGCCCTCACTAACAAAACCGCGTGGTAGAAGAGAAGGCGCGGTGAGTAGTGCAGCGTTTCGTTTCACTTTCAGTTGCGTGCATAGAGCTTGCCCTATTGACCGTTAAGAAGTTTCATTTCAAAAAAACGTTGTTTTATAAGTTTTCTCATGGAAACAAATTTACGGCAGAATATAAAAATGTCTTTGTATTTATAATATTCCGTCTTAAAATTTTGTAAGATATACAGTATCAATCTAACTTGATACACTTCCTGAATTATGATTAGTTAAATTTGTGAGACACAATTCCATTTTGACAGTTCACGAGTATTACATCGTTTTGAATTATTGGTACGAATATTAACGACGAGTCGTGTTTTAAACCTGGATATTCTATATTCTTACTTCTATGTGAAATAAGATAAAAGAAATCGTTTATTTCTAAAATACGGAGGTTTGTTATCAAAATAAGATTTTCATAAATGTCACGATTATTTTTTCAAGACACTAGTCTTATCTCTTTCGTTTTGTCGGTTATATTATACTGGCCTTGTTTGATGCGATTTTTCTGACCGAATTTCTATATAGATAACGTTTCCGTAGATGTATTTTTTTATTATGTTTTTTTTTACGAAAACCTTAATTAGTGGCAAACCTTGCCAGTAAAAATTTTGAAATACTTAAACCTTTTTAAAATTTTAAAAATCATTATATCATTATTATTAGATCTTTATATCATTATTATTAGATCATTATATCATTATTATTAGAGATATTATTAGAGATAAAGCATAACGTTATTCTAATTTCAGGGTCGATTTTTAAAATTTTTCTCAAATATGCGACCCTGTTCAACTAAATAGCAGTATATTTTTATTCCAATCAATAATTCACGTGTCGTATACCATTTTAAAATCGGGATTAAATATGTAAGTTTTTGAAACTACGTACGAAAGTTTAAATATCTCGAAAACCGTCAGATATTTACTGCGGTCATGTTTTGTTATTTTGAGAGCACATGGCCAGATCTATAGCTGGTTAAAGTGTTAGGGAAGATTTCCTGGCCACCTGTATATCAGAAACAGGAAAATATGAAACTTTTGTTGGGGAGGTTATAAGATTATTTTTTTGCAAACCTATAACACAATGTAATACAAAAAAGTAAAATCCATCAACGCTGCTTTTTTATTTCAGCTCGCATAAATTCTCCTTAATAGTACGTTTAAAAATTGAACTAATGATTTAACTAAATGGAAACGAAAGTACGAAAAAAAATCGTTAACTAAAATAAATGTAAGAAAAGATATTATTTGCTAAAAGACTGAAAGTAAATTTGATTACAAACTTCTGATAACGGAATTCTCCAATTCGTAAAAAGATTATAGAATGAAACCAAAGACAATTCTCTGTCATTAAAATGTGTGCAATTCAACAAATCAGTGGCGTCCATTGATATGGTGATTAAATTGTAAATTGGTTCGGTCTTTTTATCAATATGCCCAAATAATTATAGGTAGAGTAGAATCGTTTAGAGAAGATAGTAGCGTCATTTCTGTGCACAAAAGAGTTTCTGATTTATGTTTTCTAGCAAGGGGTGGTTCAATTGACAGTACAGATACCGCCTATGATTGTCCCTAAAATTACAAATCACATCCTTCTTATCGCTACTCTTCTTACAACGCAGAATCCCCATCTTGTTACTATCTTCTTTAACGATGCTATCATACTTCACATAATTAATTAATGAGGTACCGAATTTATAAAATATGAAAAAAAATATTAATTTGACTATTTCCTGTCAGAAATCATCGCCATCAACACAATGGCGTTTATCTGAATACGTTAACTATTTAATAATGCGTTTAACGTCCGTTTCTCGACTTTATGTCATAACAGACGCCATTCGCACCATTACTATTTTCCATTTACCACCTCCCGTTATTTTCTACAATTTAAACTTCAACTTATATAATAGCAATGGGCAAATGAAGGAATTATAGGAAATTAGGATAAGGCAGGTAATTTTTGAACTAGGAGTTTGATAGGTAATCGGCCATGGCCTCAAATAAGGAACCATCTTGATATTTATCTGGAATTAATTGAGGGAAACCATGGAAAACCTCAATCAAGATGGCCGGTACAGGAATTACCGTTTCTCGGCGAGAGGCAGTAGGAAAAAGTCCCAGTCACATCTGCCCCTGCCGGGAATCGAACCCGGACCTCCCGAATGCGAGTCTAGTGCTGTACCACTACTCTACCCAGCTCGGTCGTTAACTATTTACATTTATACATTTTTAAATTTTAACATCTGCTTACGTCATTTGGCCCAAGTGCGTTTCTCTGCATTATATTTATAGGGGGTGTACAAAAAGTCGTTTATATACCTACTCATGCACAGATTATTACGGAACTGCTTGTTGTACCCTGTATATGTTAATTACGAACATTCTGGAAGTCATTAATGACTATTGTTCAGCGGTTGAAGTACATTTTTTGTAGGTTATGTGTACATAGATTCAAACATAGCTGATGCTAAACTATCTGAAATATTCCCCGGAATTGTGTGCACCTCTGCAAGAAAAACACGGATTGGAAGAGCAAGGAAAAAGAGGATGAGACGGGAACGGTGAAGTCAATAACGCGTATAGTTGAATGGGAAGGAACGATAGCAGACATCAGGGATGGGGGACCGTCACTTACCACACAACCCTAAATTCCTTTAAGGTCTTCATAAAACAAGTAGTACAAGTGCTCAATGAATCTATCAGTTTTTTTATGAAGTAGACAATAGGAATTGAAAAAAAAATCGACGTAAAAGTCCTTAAAAACCGGTTTAGTGAATGTCGGACACGCATAAATTAGGGTTCTGTGTTTTTTATAAAATAGTTTCATGTTTTTTTTCCAGACAAATCGCGTAGGGAAATTCGGAAATTTTTAAAATAATAACAGTTTCTTTAAAATATAGAGATCTACACTTTTCTCAGGAAATAAGCTACCAAAATACCCAAAGTCGCATTCAAATTTGTTCAGTATAGTGATTTTCACCCGGGAGAAGCCAGATTGGATGGTTTTTATAGATCTAAATCTTTCCCAAAAAATCCAATCCGTTGGGTAGTTCTCGTGTTTTTAGCGAACATGCAAACAGAAGCGAACGGAAACTTTCTTTTATATATTAGTATTGAAGTATTCATATTAGTATTCAAATGTCACAAAACGTACCTTATCTGTTTCAATAACTTTAAAGATGGATTTTTTTTACAGTTATATTTATCTTAAAACAAACATTTTGGGAATATTTTAAGTACAATGATGGAGAGACAACATCTCGTAAGACTTTTCGACTAACTTGAACTGGCTGTTGTTTCCGACTTGGCAGAATATAACACATTATCAAAGAAACTTTCTATCTAACAAATATGTTTTACTTAGTTACTTTGTAGTTCAAGAACTTTTGTCGGCCATCGAGTTACCAACTTAAAATATTTTTATTGGTTTTTGTTGTGTTGAATACAATTTATAGTTGTCGATATTTTACAAATACTGTCGAATTTTTGTAACAGGAAGGCCGTGAAAAATTGTATTATATCAAAATTTTACATACAGCTACTTCAACAAAACTTTTTTATCATTTAATAACATTTTTAATGGCGATCATTTGAAATTATGGTCAATAATGAATGCAAATTACAAAATCATACTGAATTAAAATAAAATAATTTGAAAAAAAAACTTAAAAAACATGGTTTTCTTTTGCGCAAAAAAGTCGAAAATATTTTTGATCAATATGACTTTCAATATCTGTAACAAGAAAACAATTGGACGCTCATAAAAGCAGCAACAGTAATATTTTATGAGCACCCAATTTTTAGTGTATTTGCCATATGGCAACATACACTATTGGCGTCGGTCGGATGGCGGGACCTAGGGGTCGGACCAAAATTTCTCGACGTTTCATAACCTCCTAAACACTTTGGCACCATTTTTAAAAATGTTTATATATATATGTATATATAGATATATATATATATATGTATATATATATATATATATATATATATATATATATATATATATATGTGTGTGCGGGCAATAACTTTCGAAGGAGTTAATTGATTTTAACGAAATTTGACCCACGTGTTGAAATTCATCACCGCAAGAAGCCTATTTAAAATGGGCCTAATCGGGCTATTTTAAGGGTAGTTTTTAGGGGTTGAAAAATGTTTTTGGGCCCCAAAATACCGAGAAAATTCTCCGAATCGTTTCAAAATTGAAATTTAACCCTCTGGTAGTGATTAAAAAGTGTCCCCACAATTTTAGTAAAATCGGCCCGACAGGACCGGATTTACAAATTTTATGAAAACACTAGTTTGCAGATAGTGACTTATTTATTGAAGGGTGTATTTAATTCGGTGTAGACGTTAGATTGATAATAATATTACAATTAAGAAAAAAAATGTTATTTTAAGGGGTGTATTAAGGGGTCAAATTTTTTATTTTGCCCAAAAACAAACTTAATTTCACATAATAAAAGCATAAAACCACACGGCCCTATACAAGCAAATACACTATATTGTCGGCAGGGTTTTGGCACTGCGACCCGGGTTTTTTCTTTTTACAAATGTTGAAAATCATACTGATCAAAATTATTTTCTACTTTTTAGCGCAAAGGAAAATCATTGTTTTTTAAAAGTTATTTTAACATTATTTTATTTTTTAGTTTACAAATTTACAAATAAGGAAACCATTGAAAAAAAAGTTTCGCCCAAAGTGGGGCTTAAACCCACGATCCTGCGATTATGAGTCTCATAAAATATACAATGTTACCATATCTATTTCAAAAACACCTAAAAGCTAAAGTATATCAAATATTTTATCTTTAAAATTGATTTGTTTAAAGTACAACAATTAGTTTCAGGAAATTTCAATTTAATTTATGAAAAATATCGTTTATTTTAGATACTTATTAGGTATTTTCGTTCGGCAAATTTTGAATTTAGATTTTGTTGCGAATTATTTTTGATTGAGATATTTTGTGTATGACGTTTTTACATATAGAATATGTTGCTTTTTATATTTTTAGACATGACACCGAAAAAACTGGTAAAAATTGACGTTGATCAAGCTGTAAGTGGAATGGATTGTAGATTATAGACGCTCAAAATCTAAGGTCATCAACGTTGCTTTAGGCGTTTTGATAATTCTAGAGTGCCTACATGTATTTATTTAAGCCCTGATTTAAAACACATATATAAGAAACCTATAGCGAATGTTCAACTTATACCCGGTATAAATTCACCTCAAACCGCCTCCTGCATGTTGGACTATGGGTCTGATTTAACGATAACTGTGGTATGTTGGTTCATTATAGACTTGCGTTATCACATTGTGCCGAGATTCTACACACTCAGATTTTATGTAGTACGTATTTCTCTCTACAGTTAAATCCCAATTTGATTTCTTTCAATAAATACAAATAAGTGTCGAGATGGCTTCTTAAGGGGGTATTCTCATGTGAACGCATAAATTTTACCTCTTTTTAGGGAATTTTTTTTAGACGACAATAACATTCAATCATTTAAATTTTTTTATATGTTTTTGTTTGTATCTTTAACTGTATAAAAAAAAATTTTGTTCTCTTATTTTACATTTTTTATATATATTTTTTTTTAATTAAATTAGACACTAAAAAAAATCAGATCACTGGTCATGGTAATAGCGGCTGTTCATGTTGTCTGAAATAAAAAAATCGAATGGATCATTGTTCAGTAGGGATGTCGCTATCGTTCCTACCAAAATTAATCAATTTCATTAAAAAAAAATGGCGGACTGTAGAAAGAAAGTTTGTGTTTTTTGTTAATTTTTTTGTTAAACATCATTTAAAAAAATAAGAAAATATTTTCGATAATAAGTAAATTTGGTACGGCCGATAACCATTAATGAGTAGAAGAACATATATAAATTTCAAAGCAATCGGTTGAATACTTTTTTTTTAGGACCATGACAGTTTTAGAAAATAATGTTTCCAGATAAATGCGTTTAAAGTTTCAAGAGCCAACGCTTATACGGCTCGTCGGCGACTATGAGTTGTAATTTATTTAAAACTAGGAATTTCGGTCTCTATTTTTCACAGCATATTTTCGATAGATTTTACTATTGAAATATGAAAAAAAAAATAAAATCGATATTTCGAAGTGGTCACATAAGAATACCCCCTTAAACACGAGTTAATGGCCTCCACAAGACCAGTGCTGACTTTAACGTTGGGGCCTAGAGTTAGAAGGGGCCCAGCGCAACGAAGTGAATCGATTGAATATCCACGAAAAATAGTCATTGTATATTTTATTCTTGTTTTCAAATCTTTTCTTTCGACCGATATTTAGTTGAAATAAATAAAATATCTTGGCCACTATTCAAAGAAGAGTGTCTTCATCTTAACTGAACTTTGCTGATAAAACTAAACATCAAAGTTTCTGGCCAGGGAGACTGTATTAGGAAGTGTGGGCCACGAGTTAATATCTTAAAGTAAAAATCTATATTCTTAGACGAAATTAAAGCACCACTAATTTTTTCTGTAATACATTTTTGATATTGAAGAAATTAATGGGCTGGAATGACGATGTTTTCTAATGAAACCAGAGCATGCTTTGAAATTACTAGATAATCGTGAACGAGTATGACGAAGACCTGGAGATGTATTTGCTAGAAATATCTCTGCAAGGTAACTATTTGGTGCGTTATGGAGAAATTTGCAAGCATTTGTATTTTGAGTGTTGAACTCTGTATCTTACTGGAGATTATTTGTATTTCGGCGTCTACAGGAGGAATTGCAAATATTTTAGAAGAGAAGTTATTTTTAAACGCTTACATAATATCTATATAAATATGTAAAAAACCGTAATTCTTATCTCGTATATTGTAAACTAAATACTTTCAAAAATATTTCCCGTGGGATCGTTACTACGATTATATATTTTTTCTTGCTATTTGTGCAAAGTTCCTGGTTTCCAGTTGAACGTTGGGAATACTAAATTCCTATATAAAAAATTAAAAAAATAGACATGGAGCATAAATTTGAGACGGATATGGCTTGGAAAACATCTGAGTGTAACGTTTTTTTTATATTTAGGTTAACTTTTATTTTAGTAATAAAAAAAAAACATTTTTAACGAAATATTTTAAGGTCACCACCTGTTAAGGTTAATTGGACTAGATACACATTTTTTAATAGTAAAAATATCCATTTGGTGTTCAGTTTGGACCTGGAAACTAGGGCTTGTAAGACAGAACAACTCATGGAAACGTTATATAAATAAAGATAGCGCTATAGACCCGGCTGTTCTCAACTTTCAAGTCCTAAACAAGAAAATCAAATTAACTATGAAGCAACTAATATGATTTCTCAAATTTTTCACTAACATGGTGTCTTTAAAATATTTTTCCAGCATGTTATGATAAGTTCTTCTTTTTTTAACTTATTTATAGCAATAAGTGTTTTTAAAGACATTTAACATATTTTTATTAACGAACATAAAATGTCAATTGCATCATTTATCATTAATTTTATTTTTAATTCTATTCGATTTATTTCCATTCTCGAATTAATTTAATGACAAACGTAATCTCTGAACGTAATGAAAATAGATACGGGTCTTTTATTATTAAACATAACTTGATTTTAAAATATTTAAAGTAACGATCTGCTGGTATCAAGTTCGTATACATAATACAAAACAACATATAGTAATTATTAGTGTATTTGCCATATGGCAACATACACTATTGGCGTCGGTCGGATGGCGGGACCTAGGGGTCGGACCAAATTTTCTCGACGTTTCATAAGCTCCTAAACACTTTGGCACCATTTTTAAAAATGTTTATATATATATATGTATATATATATTTATATATATATATATACGTATATATATACGTATATATATACGTATATATATATATATACGTATATATATATGTGTGCGGGCAATAACTTTCGAAAGAGTTAATTGATTTTAACGAAATTTGGCCCACGTGTTGAAATCCATCATCGCAAGAAGCCTATTTAAAATGGGCGTAATCGGGCCATCTTAAGGGTAGTTTTTAGGGGTTGAAAAATGTTTTTGGGCCCCAAAATACCGAAAAAATTCTCAGAATCGTTTCAAAATTGATATTTAACCCTTTAGTAGTAATTAAAAAGTGTTCCTAAAATTTTAATAAAATCGGGCCGACAGGACCGGACGTACAAATTTTATGAAAATACTAGTTTACAGATAGTGAATTATTTTTTGAAAGTTGTATATAATTTGGTATAGAGGTTCGATTGATAATAATATTGCAACTGAGAAAAAAATGTTCTTTTAAGGGGTGTATTAAGGAGCCAAATTTTTATTTTGCCCAAAAAACCAACTTAAGTTCGCATAACAAAGCCACACTGCCTATATTAGCAAATACACTATATTGTCGGCAGGGTTTTGGCACTGCGACCCGGGTTTTTTTTGATTACATCATTGATCTTATAAATAACGTTGACAAGAGGTGTGTTTGGTATCGTCAGAGATAACCCATCGTGCTCCTGTTAACAGTTTGTACACTAGTGCGTTTGTTATATAAAGGAGTTAGATACACTGATCTGTTTGGTATCTGTGTCGGACAAAATGAGTAAATACTAGCAATCCCGAGTCTTGAGTAGGGAAACCTAGAGTAGAGTAGATGTCTGATTTTTTTGACAATTGTTACATGGAGTACATTTTTCATTATTGTTCACTTCGGTCGTGTGTGCCGCGACACATGTCTTTTTTATCAAAATAGTAATATTCATAACCGAGCTGTGTAGAGTAGTGGTGACAGCACTAGACCAGCATTCGGGAGGTACCGGGTTCGAATCCCGACGGGGGCAGATGTGGCTGGGACTTTATCTTACTGCCTCTCGCCAAGAAACGGTAATTCCTGTACCGGCCATCTTGATTGAGGTTTTCCATGGTTTCCCTCAATTAATTCCAGATAAATATCGAGATGGTTCCTTATTTGAGGCCATGGCCGATTACCTATCAAACTCCTAGTTCAAAAATTACCTACCTTATCCTAATTTCCTATAATTCCTTCATTCGTCCATTGCTATTACATAAGTTGAAGTTGTAAAAAATGTAGAAAATAACGGGAAGTGGTAGATGAAAAAATAGTAATGGTGCGAATGGCGTCTGTTATGACATGAAGTCGAGAAATGGACGTTAAACGTATTATTATTATTATTATTAGTAATATTCATATCCGGAAAATGTGCAGTAAAAATACATATCAGTTCTTGAAATCAATAAAAAAAAAACCCGGGTCGCAGTGCCAAAACCCTGCCGACAATATAGTGTATTTGCTTGTATAGGCCCGTGTGGTTTTATACTTTTATTATGTGAAATTAAGTTTGTTTTTGGGCAAAATAAAAAATTTAACCCCTCAATACACCCCTTAAAATAACATTTTTTTTCTTAATTGTAATATTATTATCAATCTAACGTCTACACGGAATTAAAGACACCCTTCAATAAATAAGTCACTATCTGCAAATTAGTGTTTTCAAAAAATTTGTAAGTCCGGTCCTGTCGGGCCGATTTTATTAAAATTTTAGGGACACTTTTTAATTGCTACTAACGGGTTAAATGTCAATTTTGAAACGATACTGAGAATTTTTTCGGTATTTCGGGACCCAAAAACTTTTTTCAACCCCTAAAAACTACCCTTAAAATGCCCCGATTACGCCCATTTTAAATAGGCTTCTTGCGGTGATGGGTTTCAACACGTATATATATATATATATATATAAATATATATATATATATATATATATATATATATATATATATACATATACATATATATATGAACATTTTTAAAAATGGTGCCAAAGTGTTTAGGAGGTTATGAAACGGCGAGAAATTTTGGTCCGACCCCTAGGTCCCGCCATCCGACCAACGCCAATAGTGTATGTTGCCATATGGCAAATACACTAATTATCTATCCTGTTTTAAGCAATAATTGCTGGTAATTGTAAATTTATATAAGCTATATTCATTACAAAAGTGTAGGTACCTTTCGCGTTTGCTTAATGCGGCCCTGATTTACACATTGTAAACTAGTATATAACAGAAAAAAGATTTTTGTTGAACTTGGAGAGATATAAACCTGAGGAAGCTCCACTGAAACTCTTCAAGTTCGATAAACTCGAAACTATAATCAATAAGGTATTAGTTTAGATTACTGCAAAGTTTACGGGTAGTTTACTGTACCTACCCCATACAAATAAACATACACGCATACACATTAACAACAAGAAAGTTTGTTACTAATTGTTATCTTTCTCATCCTGATAAAATATGAACTGGTTGGCTGCCACCACTGCAACTGTATACTGGTGTTGTTTAAATCTCAACTCTGAACAAAGTTTGTTGTTGCCACCTCGTTGACTATCTGCGCTGTATTTAAGATATTAATCAGTCTGTTGAATTGGCGAATAATTAAATAGAATATACCAGTTACAACTACCGAACTGTTCTATTAACATAACATTTATAACCGAAATTGAAACTGATAATATTCTGTTTCAAACAGATCATAATCGCGCAGTAAAATATCGTGAATTGCGTTTCGTCACTAGTATATTACACCACAAGGGCAGGAATTTCAATCTTCTGCCCGTGTGGTGAATATTATTTTTCTTTATATCCGGTCGAAAGTACGTTTATTATCAAAATTTTTAATTATTATCATAAAAAAACACAACTACATTCCAGCAAGCAAGATAGAGAACTTTTCATACCTCTGATGGCAGTCTTCGAATGATGAGTACACTGTACTCCTTGGCATCCTCGTTTTTGTATGAGTCCCGGACAGTGTTTTCCACCGTTCACAGGGGCCAT
Source organism: Venustoraphidia nigricollis (assembly GCA_034508555.1). Classification (NCBI taxonomy): domain Eukaryota; kingdom Metazoa; phylum Arthropoda; class Insecta; order Raphidioptera; family Raphidiidae; genus Venustoraphidia; species Venustoraphidia nigricollis. The sequence continues at coordinate 677,852 of JAVRKA010000114.1, forward strand.
TTCTACTTTTCTAGTGCGTTGCATCATTCCCGGGCCACACGCTGAGTCACAGGCGCTCCATGGGCCCCACGGTGTCACTTGACAATCGACCACTGCAACAAAACAACATGAAATAAAATTTTCGATTCACTGAAAGATTTCTGCTTGATCGTTCAAATGTCACGAAATTATGCTATGTAGTCGTAATGGAGATATGAACTGCCAAATTTTACCACTAGGGGCACCAGGTATATAATGACTATGTGCAAATTAAGTTTATTTCAAATAATAAATGATTGACAATGCCGTGCTTACCAATTTAAACAAATTATACAGGTTTTGTATTTCCAAAGGTTCCGGAACTGAAAAATAAGTGGTTGTTGGACTTCAATAAAATCTAGACCCGGAAAAACCTACATACGCCCCTGCACTTAGTTTAAGCAACATCTTATCCTAACGAGAATATGAAAAACATTGTTAGTGTATTTGCCATATGGCAACATACACTATTGGCGTTGGTCGGATGGCGGGACCTAGGTGTCGGACCAAAATTTCTCGCCGTTTCATAACCTCCTAAACACTTTTGCACCATTTTTAAAAATGTTTATATATATATGTATATATATATATATATATATATATTTATATATATATATATATATGTATATATATATATATATATATATATATATATATTTATATACGTATATATATATATAATATATATTTATATGTGCGGGCAATAACTTTCGAAGGAGCTAATTCATTTTAACGAAATTTGGCATACATGTTGGAATCTATCACCACACGAAGCCTATTTAAAATGGGCCCAATCGGGTCATTTTAAGGGTAGTTTTTAGAGGTTGAAAAAAGTTTTTGGGCCCAAAAATACCGAAAAAATTCTCAGAATCGTTTCAAAATTGAAATTTAACCCTTTAGTAGCAATTAAAAAATGCTCCTAAAATTATAAGCAAATCGGCCTGACAGGACCGAACTTACAAAATTTTATGAAAACACTAGTTTGCGTATACGAATTTACTTACTGAAGGTCGTATTTAATTTGGTGCAGATGTTGGATTGATACCAATATTTCTACTAATAAAATTATTATTGTAAGGGGTGTATTAAGGGGTTCATTTTTTTTATTTTGTCCAAAAACAAACTTAAGTTCATTTAATAAATACCTGTATTAGCAAATACACTATATTGTCGGCAGGGTTTTGGTACTGCGACTCGAGTTTTTTATATTCAGCATTGCTTCGAACAATAATGTTGTGTCGACAATGAAGTAATAGTAATACTAAGTACAGAACATGCTGTGTCCACATTCAAGAATATAACTATGATTTGGAGGGGTCAAGTTATCATTTATAAATTATGGTTGTCATTAAAACCAAAATCGGTAATAACACTAGAGATGTTGAAGTAGTTAGTAATATTTGTCTCTGGAGATTATCTTGTTCGAGACATTAACACTGAAGTTACATGATCTAAACTTGTGAGTGAGAAGGGTTGGTCAGTTTTCAGGGTAAATTTACATGATGTCACAAAAGGTGTCTTACGAGCTAATATTATATTAATAATTAGCCCCGTTCAGCGACCTTGCATGTGTTAATGCCAGTTTTGACAGAAACTTTATAAATGTAAATTTGATGGTCGATTTCGTGACTTTTTGACCAAAAAAAATTTATTATTGGCTACACATTTCGAGAGCAAAAATGGTTTAGTTTTTTATGATGATGGAAGCCTTGCGCAACTATTAAGGGATTTGACATAAAACGATACGACATCCGGCGACAAAAATTTATACCATTAACATATTACATTTGAGCTGTAGATATGGAGTGCTAATGTACTACTGCGCATACAAACTGATACGAAAGAATAGGCGGTATATAAATATGTCTCTTTCTAGCCCGTCTTGTTGTATGTTGTTGAACAAAAACGGTATGACTACCGCAATCATCGCTATCTCTTTTTATTATTTTGCTCGTGCATCCCAGACTAGCAATCCATATCTAGACCTCATTGGTAACACCGTTCATACGTAAAATCCCAATTGTTCATTGAAATCGTTTGTCTTTTTGAAAAAAAAAATAATTGCTCTGTTTTTACCGGTTTTTAGGGGACTACTTTTAGTGGAGTGCCGTTAGGTTTATACCTCGGAATCCAGGGCCAGTCAATGTATCTTCATAAAAACTTTTGGACTGCATTGTTAAAAGCTCAAATAAAAAAGTTAAAAAAAAAATTTTTTGCGATCTCGATTGCGGGGTGGATGCCACCCCTTCTAGGGGGTGAAAAATGTTTCGTTGAAAATAAGCACGGAAATGGATAGGCTGACTAATTCTAAGCAATTTTTGTTCTATAAAGCTTTTTCTGAAAGTCCATACTTTTCGACTTATTCGTGAGTGTAAGTGTCAATTTTTCAACCAATAAACCTACGTTTTCAGATGGTTTTTCCCGAATAACTGAAAAAGTAAGTATTTTATCGAAAAAATCATTCTTAGTAAAAATGTAGCTTATAAAAAAACAAAAATAATGGTGAGTTTACAGTGTCTGTAGACCAAATACAAATGGAGAACTACCTTGTTGAAGGTTGGTTCTTATTCGTCAAAAGCCAAAATTGAAAGTTTCAGCGTGAAGTTACCAAAATACAATGCATTTTTCGGGGGAAACTCATGGAACATTTTTTGAAGTGCTTGAAAGAACCTTTATTTTTATTTTTTATAAAAGTCCCTAGCATTAAAACTAACTGAGCTCTGACGAAAATAATGTTGGTCCCTATTTTTTTCGGCGTCAAAAAATGTGAAAGTCACCCCCTTATTACCACACAAATTAAAAATAATCGTTGCCACTTCACAATTCACTTTATTTGTGTACTTGTAACATGCTCTAGAAGTTTGACAGGTTTAAAGTGCATTTTTCACCCCCTAGAAGGGGTGGCATCCACCCCGCAATCGAGATCGCAAAAAATTTTTTTTTAACTTTTTTATTTGAGTTTTTAACAATGCTGTCCAAAAGTTTTTATGAAGATTCATTGACTGGCCCTGGATTCCGAGGTTTTACAATTTTTACGTCTAACGGCACTCCACTATTTCACATATTTGAGCTAAGACTGATTTTGCGATTTTGCCTCGTGATCAGGTATGCAAAATTTGATCAACCACAGATAGACCCGACATACCGACATTTTTTAAGATCAATTTTTTAAGTGCATGAAACAAAAACAAGTAATTTCACCGAAAACTCCAAATTAAATTTTTACACGAGCCTGATATCTTATACTGGGATACTTATTGATAAACAAAATTGTTACTATACCTACGTTTTGTGCATCCCTAATATGAAGTAACTTGTATCATATGCACATATTAGCATTATTATTATTATTAGCAAGTAACATAATCCTATGGAACAAGTATAGAACATGCATAATATAGACAACTAGCGGCCCAGTCCGGCTTCGCCTGGGTGTAAATGTAATAATAATAATAATAATAATAATAATAATAATAATGCGTTTAACGTCCGTTTCTCGACTTTATGTCATAACAGACGCCATTCGCACCATTACTATTGTCTATTTTCCATTTACCACCTCCCGTTATTTTATACATTTTTTAAAACTTCAACTTATATAATAGCAATGGGCGAATGAAGGAATTATAGGAAATTAGGATAAGGTAGGTAATTTTTGAACTAGAATTTTGATAGGTAATCGGCCATGGCCTCAAATAAGGAACCATCTCGATATTTATCTGGAATTAATTGAGGGAAACCATGGAAAACCTCAATCAAGATGGCCGGTACAGGAATTACCGTTTCTCGGCGAGAGGCAGTAAGAAAAAGTCCCAGCCACATCTGCCCCCGCCGGGATTCGAACCCGTACCTCCCGAATGCGAGTCTAGTGCTGTACCACTAGTCTACCCAGCTCGGTATGTGTAAATGTAATATATAGGATATAAAAAATGAGAATCATTATCATTAAATTCTCAACGTGTATTGAATTTGCGCGAATTCAATCGCTTTTATTTGTGAATGTTCAAAAATCAAAGAAAAATCTTATTTCCCAAAAAAGAAATTTAAAAAATTCTGTTGATTCGATCGCTACCAAACTTCAGAAGATCACCCGCTGGGCTAATCTAAAGATTGTCTGAAAATTTCATCAAAAATGGTCTACCGGATTGGAGTCCATAGATTACATATACATCGTCTTTTATCTTTATAGATTATTAAAATGTAAAAAGTGGTTATTGTGACATAACGATAATAGTTGGACATATAGTATCGCGAAGTTTTTTGTAGTTATTGATATGTTCTTTAATATTGTAGAATATACTTTTGTTCTATCATCATGATGTTTTATGACATTTTTTTACACCTTGGGTTACGTTACTAAAGTTTTAGTAAGGATCCCTAATATTTTCTAGCAATAAATATAACCTATGTTACTCAGGGTGAATGTAGCTTTCTAATGGTGAAAGAATTTTTTAAATCGGCACAGTAGTTTTTGAGTTTATTCATTACAAACATACACACACACACAAATACAAATCTTTCCTCTTTATAATATTAGTGTAGATTAACAATTCCAGAATAACTTAAAGCACTCACTAATAGCTTTGCACCTGTAAAATTATACTTTATTTTTGCCCGTTTGCGAAAACAAAAGGAAGGATTATGATTTTCACGCTACATTTTACGCACTTGTTACAAACCAGTAGATTGTATATCTATGTAGCTGCGTATTGGTTTATGACGAGGTATAACTTTAGGTTAAAAACGAGCGTCAGCACGTTTTAACAATCACACATATCCTTATGCACAATATACATGGTATTTTTTGCACGTATCTCCTATAAAATAGTTACTTTTTATACCTGTATAACGGTAGCAAAATGACCCACTTTAATGCATGTGCTGTAAAGTAAAACAAATAAATGCCATCTAACCAATCTAACAGTAATTTCTAAAAGCGATTTGTCAGTTACCACTTAACATTTATGCATAACAGACGTTATTCGCAGTCTACAACTTTCCGTTATTTTCTACGTTTTTTAAACTTCAACTTAATAACAATACGCAAATGGAACAACTATAAGAAATTAGGATAAAGCAAGCAGCTCTTCGACCATGGTTTTGAATAAGGAACCATCTCGATATTTATCTGGGGTGATTAAAGAAACCCATAGAAAACGTCAAGAAGATGACCGGTACGAGAAATTCTCGGCGTGGGGCGTCCCAACCACACTTGCCCCGACCGGAATTCGAATCCAGTTCCTTTCGGCTACGAGTCGGTCTCACCACCACGGTGCACCACTCGGTGTCAGATTTGAATATAAAGAATGTGATATTTCATTTCAACATCAAGTTGAAAAGTCATGTGACAAAGAAAGTGATTTTAACTGAGTTCCTGTTTGTAAAAACAATTTGCAAACTAATGTAAATTACTTTCAGCTTCGTTGTTTGATTCTTATTAAAAACCCTTATCTAACAGCTTCAAAACTTTTAACGATAGGCCGTATAAAAGATCTCTAAAACAAACTTTTGAAATAAATGTTAACTTCCATTTATGTAGAACAGACAAAACTTATTCAATATTTGCAGAAAATTACAGATAACGTTTTCATAAAAATAATTTAACGAAAAACTTTGACTTGTTTGCACTTTAAACTGAATTAGTAAGACCCAAGTTTCTTGCAAGTTTTTAGATGTAATTTTGATTTAAATAATATGTGTGCTGGATTTGTAAATACCCCCGATATGGTTATTCGTAATGTTACTTGCATCAAACCTGATCTTATTTATTCTATTAATAGGTAGGTGCACGTCCCTTAGCAGTGCAAAAAGTGTCGTCCCACGAAAGACAAAGATAGACTAATGGCGTGGCTAGTCTCTATCTCTCTCAAAATAGTACCTTAACCTCAATTATGTGTAAAGAAAAAGATAGAGATGGCCACACGCTATTCTATCTTCCTCACTGGGTGAACTGGTATAAAAACTAATATCCTTAGTTGTCGCCTGTCTATAATCGGAATTATTTTTTATATAAAAGCATAATTATTATGGAATTATCTTAACTAACTTAGAAGTCAGTGCGAGGGTAAAAAATTAACTGATTATCTAAATGTAATCACAAATATTCGTAAATTTATTTAAACTTCAGTTAATTGTTCAAATTGGAAATTTGAACATTGAAACAAAAAGTATTTTGTTAAAATCTTATCTCGTAGTCTGAGTCTTTGTCACACATGTTAATTGATTAATATATTATAGACGTTACTGTCATTAGTTGTCGAACATCTACAATCTACAGTTTCTCTGTCTTAAATAATGTATCTTAACGCAGTTTTTTTCTGATAGTGAAAGGTGTACAGTTAAGATTAAGTGGTATTGTGACCTGTCGAACATAATGTGCCTATTTTATTAATATTATTAAGTAGACAGTAATGCTGGGTTGCACAAAACATTGTCAAAAAATTGAATTTGACAATGACCTTAGATTGTGATAATATAATTACAGTTTTCATACATGCAAGAGCAATTTAATGTCGTATTCAAAGTCCCTGAACATTAGATTGTATTCACACAAAGACAAATGCTTGATCTACACAGAAAACGTTCGTTTTTCAAGTCAAATTTTGATTAAAGTGCGTAGAAAAATGTCTTTTCGAAGTAAAAATCATGCAAAAAACAATGTTAAATACACGTATACACAGTTTAGAAAAAATATCATTTCAATCGATCGATTATTTTTCGGACAGAATCGAATTAAAATTCTTTCTTATGGAGAAAAATGTGTGTTCACAATCTAAGGTCATTGTTAAATCAAATTATTTGACAATTCTTTCTGCAAACCAGCCTAAGTGATCCAGGCGTCTAATAAAACTAGTAAAATATTGTAAAAGACGTATATATCTATAATGTGTAAAACCCCTTTGACAAAAATGAACAAAAAACAAGTTCTTAGAATTTGATAGCGGGTAATTTTTATTATGTTTTTTGCGAATGGAGTCAATTTAAAATAAGTTTAATTTTATTGCAAGCAATCAAATTTTCTCAAGTTCGAAAATCCTCCCGCTGTGCTCGTACCTATGTGAGAATTGCTGGTGTAGAACGTATATTATTATGGCCAGTGTTGTACGCACCCTACTGGGGCTTCCATACCGAGATTTCATTATTCCGGACAAAATTTTGTAACATCAGTTCCGGAACTGAAACAAGTAATATCTAAATTTGTAAATTAAATACTCAGTTTTACTTCATTTGCCGACCAGAATTTTTTATCAACTCTTTAGAGTTATCTATATTTATTATATAAGGTGGTAAAATTTGCTGGTTTGTTTGTGCAATCTCTAGAACTACTGAACCGATTATAAAAATTCTTCCGCTAATGAAAATCTACACTATCGCTGAATAATGTAAGCTATTTTTGTTAAAAAATATAAAAATCCTTAAAAAATTTGCTAAATGTGTGTACATGGTGGAAGTAAAGTAATTTTATGGTGGGAGAACGGGTATATAATAATAATAATAATGCGTTTAACGTCCGTTTCTCGACTTTATGTCATAACAGAAGCAATGGGCGAATGAAGGAATTATAGGAAATTAGGATAAGGTAGGTAATTTTTGAACTAGGAGTTTGATGGGTAATCGGCCATGGTCTCAAATAAGGAACCATCTCGATATTTATCTGGAATTAATTGAGGGAAACCATGGAAAACCTCAATCAAGATGGCCGGTACAGGAATTACTGTTTCTCGGCGAGAGGCAGTAGGGAAAAGTCCCAGCCACATCTGCCCCGCCGGGATTCGAACCCGGTACCTCCCGAACGCGAGTCTAGTGCTGTCACCACTACTCTACCCAACTGAGAACGGGTATATAAAAAAAAATTGTGAGTCATGTTCGGCAAGACTGTAATACTGTGAAGCGGAAGGCTTCACTACTACTGGCGCTGATGTATTCAACTTACACATTGGATCGACTACAGCCCTGTCGATGTACTACGTAAATTTAACACGGTTGCGCGAATCCTTGACAGTCTCCGTGGTAAATGTAGTCGAGGGTGCAATAAAAGGGACCAACGGCGGGTTATATTTCACCTGTTTGTCAAGAGACTTTCCCATACCACGAACAATAAGTGCGATTGCATACACAGCCCGCTAACTCTCTCTACTATAATACTGCCTGCCAGTGCTGTCTGATATAACTCAGTGTTTTCACGTTCACTCGCTAGGTTACAACAGGTACCTACATCCAGTTATAATTAATGGCTCATCATTTTATTGTACCTACACAAGTAATGAGTCGCAAAGCGGGTGGTCTAGTTAAATATTTCGGTGGATATTCGGTTCAGGTGCTGCCTCCAGTCGCGAAATTGATTTTCTCTACCGCGGTCATACAAATTAAAGTTATTTGAAACAAAAAATTTTGACTGCAACCTGAAGGTAACTGAGATCTTTTTAAACGGAAGTCAATCGGCCGATTTTTTTAAATGGAAGTCATTCGGACGGATAGTCTGATATTTTAAACGGAAGTAATATTATAAATATTTTGAAAAATGTATAATCAGATCCTTTTGATGTTAATAAATTATAAATATTTTAGAGGAATTAGGATCAAAGAAATAAAAGACAAATTATTATTTCACAACGTTTCGTATTAAATTAATACTTCATCAGGTGATCTTAATTAATTGTCTCAATAACTAAATTTAATTCAATTATCTTGTTATATTATTTTAAATTATCATAACAAATCAAAATTTTAAGATATTACAATTCATACAGAGTGATCCTAATTCCTCTAAAATATTTATAATTTATTATAAATATTTTTTTAATAAATAGTTCAACTGTAGTAGGACCAAACTGTTTCTGTACTAGCTCAAAAATCATATTAACTAGTATGAACTATGAACATTGTCTGTTTTGTAAATTATAAGAATTGTTACGTCCCTAATAGTAAATAGTGATTGATGTTTAATTGTTATTATATAAACTAACTATGGTGCAATTAGCTACCCGCTTTAAAGCCAATTCAGACTAGCCGTTCTCGGTTACGATTCACCGGTCCGGTTGGGAGCTCGACCAATCAGGGCGTAGTCGTTTCCGATTGCGGTTCGGTTCGAGCGTTTAGGTTCAGCTCTAATTTCAACCGGACCGTTCGCAACCGTAGCCAATGAGAACGCTTGCTGGAGTCACGTGACTAGCCAGCTGTTTTTGTTGACGTTTAACTACACATCAAACGTCAAATCATATTTCGAAATTGCGCATGCGCACCGAGAATAATCGTAGAACCGAATCGGGATAGTGTGAGCAGCCTAGATTAATCGGAAACCGAACCGGACCGGTGAATCGTAACCGAGAACGGCTAGTCTGAATTGGCTTTTAAACAAAACTAGGTTATAGACTTATGTAAACATACACAAAGAGAGAAATGCAGACAGGTAGCTCATAAAGCGAATACATACAACATTTATTACGTATCTGTGCCCTAAAGGTAAAACAGCTTATGTCGAATTGGTTGATGTTTAAGTCATACAGTGATCTATTTTTTATGCTATTTAAAAGTTTGATGGCCACTGTAACATAGCTAGAGAAAAACTTTGAAATAAATAGAAACATGTTAAAAAAATTATTATCACGTTTAAAAACGTGAGACACTTACTGTACTTATATTTAATTTACTTAATCGAGTATCTTACGCTTTAAAATGAAATTGATGCGTTGATATAAACGTTTTTTATTTTTTAAAAGTATAGGTATATTTTTATTTTCAAATTTTTAGTAAGTTGAAGTATTTTAGGTAAAAAGAATATTTTGCTATTAGTTTTGATTTTTGAAATTGACATTAAATGAGAGAAGTTGTTAATTTAGAGTGTTTTCTCAAAAAAATAAAGTAAATATAACTTACGAAAGACGTGTACAACTTATGCCTCACATGTTTCGTTTATAAAAATCGTTCGCAACGCAATTATTCAAAAATAGTTTGTAAATCAATAGCTGATACCTACTTTACCTATATTTCATGCAAAAGTTTTTTCTATATGCCGAACTTCTCACTGCGGATTGAAGAACTCTCTGTGGAATATATGCTCTCTAATATCGTGCGTTCATAAAAAAAAATTACTTTATGGGTAAACATTTGCATTATGTGTCAACATCAAATGAACACTCAACAAAAAGGGGGGGTGTCGATCGAGTTCTCCCCTCAACTCGTTTGTATTTATTCTAATCGCCAGCCAATCGGTTCCCAGTAGCACCTCATTTCCCCCACTCCTGGCGGTGTCGTTTTTCATTACGTTCCGACGCCGTTGAACAAAATTAATCCTATCACAGCCAAGGAAGTTTTACTTAAAATAGTTTTAATACGATTTCTCATCACTTTTAGCATTGCGACTATATTACGATAATAACTCATTATTGGCCAGCCTAGCTTCATAATATTGAAATAAATCAGATATGAAACGACGCTTGATTCCATGGAGATTTTTTTCTTGACTATATGATTAATATTTCCTGAGTTTTCTATGATTCTTGAAATTTAATTACTTTTGTATGTTTGTGGCGTAGAAGGAATCCATTCAAAAATCTTGTAAACGTTCCATAAAAGCTAGATAGACCTGTAGTCTTGGTTCATAAGTCCATCGCTAGAACTACTTGACTATACGTTATATGTATTAGAGATGGGAAAAACGGGTCTTTTTAGTGATCTGCATCTTTGCATCTGGATCCCGTATGTGAGCCGGCTCACTGAACCGGTTCAAAAAGAGCCGAGTTCTGAATATGTTACTGCAGTCTGCCACTGAGTTACCTAGTTCAGTCAATCATATCACGACCTGTATACAATCAAGAATGCATAGCCAAACATGTGATGCATGAGTCATTTGAGCTGACAGATGCATCAAAGCAAAAACTGATACGTAAGTGTAAAATGTGCTTCTGTGTGTTAAGAGTTTCACTGAGTCATGCGGATCCGTTGATCCGTCGGCTCAAAAAACAGTGAGTCGGCTCTCACGGATCTTCTGTTGGAGTCGGCTCTTTGAACCGGTTCAGATCTGAGTTACCCAACTCTAATTATATATATTATATCGCTATCTTCTATTGCGGTCACAGATTTTCAAGTCTCCTTTGCCACTATAAACGTACTGTACACAGTGCTCAATGTTTTGGTATGAAATCCGAAGTAGAAGTTCATACAGTTTTCAGTATCTACTACATAGATATATCAATAAGTTGATAGTTGATACTCATAGATTTTCTTGTTACACGAAAGGTACTAGCACCAGTTGTGACACTTTATCATTATTTTTTTTTTATAAAACTAGAGCATATTCTTACCTTCTAACTGGGAGACAGTCGTCTCGCCCAGTGAATATTTGTGTTCGGTGATTCTCCTGTGGGATAAACACTGAATCAAAAAGACATATACAATATGTTCATACTTTTTAACCGACATCAAAAAGATGAGGTTATAGAATTCGACGAGTTTTTTTATGTATGTTCCGTGATATCTCCGTCAGTTAATAAACGATTTTAATGATTCTTGTTCTATTTAATAGAGCATACCTTCAGGAAGGCCCCACATAAATTTTACTAAAATCGGTTCTGTCGTTTGTTTAAATGTATTTTTTATGTATGTTTCGTGATATTTCCGCCAGTTGTTAACCGATTTTAATGCTATTTAATAAAGTATACTTCCAGATTGGTTTCATATAAATGTTACTAAATCGGTTCAGTAGTTTTTTTTAAAATGTATTTTATTGTATGTTCCGCCATATCTCCGCTGGTTGCGAACCGTTTTTATAATGGCAGATATAGGTAAATGACAACCTCTTCCTTTTTAGAAGTCAGTTAAATAAGACTGTTAGTTTTGGTCTGCGGTATTATTTAACACTAACTTAAACGGTCATTAAAAAGTAGGTAAGCGAATATAGAAATGTTTGACATGAATAAAATCTCTAGCAATACTATTTCAAGGTTACTAGAAACTAAGGTTGGGAGTTAGCATTGTTGAAGGTGAGACTTGGCGAGACGCGAGAGAGGGCGGGGTAAGTAGGCTTGTGACGTCACACAGGGTCTTTTTCCAAATAGTTGGGATAAACATACTTGAATAACCAAGCTATGCGCATCGGTGACGTAAGCAATCGAGTCAACCAATCACAGACGTGACCACGTTTATAGCCTCTTACGCCCAACCTTCTAGTATTCTAGTAACCTGGACACTATTTAACGTTCTCTTTGTCCGACAATTTCTTTTTCGACAAATCAATTTCGCCACTGATTGTGAAAAATGTTCTTTGAAGTTAATAGTCAAAGAACACGTTGCTTCAAATGTTTTTCAAACATCACAAAAGTTAAATAATATTTTGAAAAAGAAGCAAGTCATACATCAAAGTTCTGTATCCGGAATTTCTACCAACTCCCTAGAGTCGTAGACAGTCAACTGTTCGTGCATTATTATACAGTGTTATATCTGTGACCAAAGACAAAACTGCTTATGCAGAGTTTTTCATACATTAGTGGCCATAAAACAAATCTATCTGAGGACTATTTCTCAGTCTGGAGTCGCTCGGATAGATTTTGGCTTGACAACTAAATAATCATGAGCAACTGACTAACACCAATAAAATTAAATACTTATAGGTGTTATAATTGACAATAATCTAAAATGGGAAGCACATAAGTATCAATTGAAAGATGACCCTAAAATGTTAATAAGATCGGCTCGACAGGGCTGGACTTATAAACTTTATGATGAAAACTCTTGTTTGCGGATACTGAAGGCTGTATATAATTTTGTGCGGATGCTGAATGGATAAAACAGAGACGAAATAGTGAAATTCAGAAAAAAATATTTTTAAAGGGTGGATTAAGGGATTAATTTTTTTATTTTATCTAAAAACCAATATAAATTCACATAATTAGCAAATATATTGTTGGCAGAGTTTTGACACTGCGACCCGAGTTTTTAGTATATAGGTTTGTGAAAAATTCTGCATACGTCGTTTCGTTTTTTGGTCCCCGATATGTAGTGAGTACTCGCTTTTTCTAGAACTAAAGTAAATACATGCATCTTTGTCATCTTTTCGATCGAATTCTTTGATATAGATTGTAGGCGAGGAAAGTTTTGCTATAAAGTTTGCGAAAGATATTCATGCATTCATGATAGAGAAATCCGTCTATGAAGTTTGCTCTGTCGTTGCATATTTACTCAATGGCGTAGCAATCAAAACTTTGTCAATAGAATCGTTACATTTTTTTTTGCAATAGATCGCTGTAAATCGCTTAACAATTCTAAAAGAGCGAAATATCTAAACGTTGTTAATTGAGTGACCCCCAAATTTAAAGACACAACAATTTTACTGTCAATCAGTTTTTGAAGTAAAACGTCTTTTGGTACGGTAGGATAAAATCGGCTCATGAGATCAAAATGTAACGACCGTGTCTCAATGCACGACATTATCAAAACCGACAGTAGAACATCGCGGCAAGGTAGAATATGTGAATCGTAACCTAAAAGTCGTGTAGGTTCGATCCCGGCGTCGGTTTCATTATTATTATTATTGAAGTTTAACTTCTTTAGAGACGTATCTATTTGAAAAAAGTAAGGTAAAGTAGAACCGCCACATAAAGGGGAAGTTAGTTTTTCCTAAATTATATGAAACTGATAAGGACAGAAGTTTATAGTGTGTTGCTAAGTATGTGTAAAATATAATATTAGTTTCACATAAAAAAAATTAAACTAGGGAATAATATTAAATACTAAAGAAGTTAAACTTCTTATATGAGGCTCATTATTTTTTTTAATTTTTTTAATTATACGAGTATTACTTCTGTCGTGTGTAGTGTGGAATACACAATTTCTTTTTTTTTAAACTTGTTTAACCTGCTTCATTTGTCTGTCGCTACAAAATGAAAGAGAACATTTCGATGTGGTTAATTTTACATGCAAATAACATTTGTATTGAATGTCACGATAAGTGCAGCCAGGTTTTTGCTGTTGTCTGTTATCTTTCGTCCACCGCCCCAGGCGCTACGCCCTCGGTGGCAGTTCATATACGCACACACGTAGTAATATTGTCATGGTTTGTATGTGGTGATCACCGTTGCGAAATATCGGATCCGCACGAAACTTTATCATTAGTTTGATTAATTGTATCATCATTTATTAATACATAATTCTAAATGTTCAAACTTTCTCGTGCCCTTAACGTCAGGGTTGAACAAACATTCGTCATTAACAAATTAGTGAGCGAACGAAATAACAGTAATAGTTCATCTATAACTTATTAACAAATGTTCATGGAAAGATACAGGACACCCACGGGATAGAGGTTTGACGTTAACATTTTGTTTTTGTTTTTAGGAGTTTTAAAGAAGTTCTAAAAAAGGGTTATTATTTCTCCCAAATTGCTTTGAGGGTTCCGTACCCAAAGGGTCTAAACGGAACTCTAATATCCTATCGCCCGCCTGTCTGTCAGAGACTTTTATCGTCTAAACGAAATGAGATATCGACTTGAAATTTACACATAATATGTAAAATCTTTGGCCGTAAAACGAAAATCATATTTAAGTTGTTGATAATTTTATTTAGAAATTTACTCGTGATGTTTATGCAGCCTGAATTAATAAAAAAAATAATACTAGTTTAAAGTAACTTTAAAAAAAACTACTAAGTGACCTGGGGTGTTCATTTAACTTGGGTATTAGGTCATGAAGAAATCCGGATCAATATAATAGAGCGGAAACCAGTTTGTGGGATTTCTGATTGAATCGCCCAACAGACTATTAGGAGTTGGATCAGCGGACATCATATTTCTGATTGGAACCTGGTTTCAAGTAACAAACTTGGGAAGAAAATGATCGTGAGTCCTTCACAACACAGATACTTGTGTTGTAGGATCAAACAGGCACCCATATTGTTTCGACTGTAAGGTCCTAGCCTATAGGCGAACAACCGTTTTTGGTTACTTAGATGAGGATGGAATCATTTCATCTAGTGGTTGATTTTCTGGAGTTTATAAGAAAATCCAGGATATTTGCTAATTAGGTTCAGTAAAAAGGGGAAGCCCAAAAATCCTCATTGGATGGGGTGCACTTTTTAACCCAACGAGCACCTTTATTTCGAACTTTAGGCCAACTTTAGAAGGATGCGCGTTTTAAAAAAGTTTGCGCACCGTTGTAATGAATAAACAAACGTGTCCCAATAATCTCGTTTATTTTATGAATGATTTTAATGAAACGACTTTTGACTTTTTGAAACAATAAATTGCTGACATGTTTCACTCACTCTTTTCACTTAACTCACTGTATCTGTCACAACTCATAATATACATTATATAAAATATCTTCCGAGAAGTGGAAACATCAAGTCAAGTTTTGATACATACATAAAATGTGCTAGTGGAATGAAGGGTCTCCTTTCAGAGTTATGATATTGCGAATAACTTTATACCTATGTCAGGATAAAGTTATTTGAAGGAAAATGTATAGTTTACTTTGACCTAGCTCGGGTTACCATTTAACCAGAAAACTTACTTACTAATGTCAGTGATCAAACCGAATTTTAGCTTCTGTCCTAGTTTCGATCAAAACTGTAACTTTTCACTATGTTTCAGTTTTAGACATCTTGTGTTGTAAAGTTTACTTACATATTTAAATTATAATAAAAAACTAGTTATCGAGACCGAAACGAATCCGAAAACCGTACCGTAATTACTCATTTTAGTCAACCGAAGCCAAAAATGAAATCTTATATAACTGAAACTGCAAATGTAAATTTAAAAAAATCGAAAGTAATGGTCGTACGACTCGTGTAGCTTTTAAAGCTCGCCCGCACTTATTTTAACATTATATCACAGCTCATCGTAATCTAAGCTAGATATACAATCTTCTATTATTACTAACTTCTATAAAAAATAAATCCCTGTACGAATTTCACATCTCTCGAATCGCAACACCGAGTCGTAACTTTATAGCTGCATACCCAATGATAACATGTGTATTTATGTGGTTTTATTACTTTGTTTCAAACATTCTCCATAAATCAATCAGTGACTCGTTTAATCTTTCAATTAATCAATTTAACCAAGCGTTCGCTTGACTCTCCAAATCCGCTTTTCTTTCGTAGTCATTCCTTATATCTATAAGTAACAATTGTTTGCGCTTGTACGTTGCAAGCTATGCATCTCCAATGTTGGGTCTCTTAGTGACAACACTAGTACTCTACGTTGTTGACCACAACATTGTTTTGTTTGAAGTTTCTATTAGCAACGCTTGAGAAACAAATAAAAGATTATAATTTTAAATCTCGTTGTGATCAGACGCATTTAGACTTCGTCTTGATTAAATCAAATTTTATTGTGTTTTATTTATTTATTTTTTATTTTATATATTATATATAATAAACAAATACGATCATTATACTAAAATAGGGGACCCATGAAGACGCCAAGGATTAATTGAATAATGTATTTATTTATATGTTGATTGTAGATATTGGTTATAAAATTAACATTCCAATCGGAATGTAGTCATGCGTAAAACTTTCTGCGCAGTATAATAATAAATAGGTGCGGTTATTTAACCGGTAATTTATTATTTAACATCACTAATTATTCCCCTTTGATCTACATGTGGTAAAAAATCTCCGCAGAAAGACACATCGCACCGTATTATAACACATTACGACATTTGATATACAATTTACACGTCAAAAAATAATCTAAGCAAATGAGATTTAAACGTTTTATTTTTGTATAACAAAAAATACAACTTACAAAATAACGTGATTAATTTTGTTACGAAGTAATCATTTTAAAGAGATTCCACTGTATTTCAATTTACCTCTGTATAAAATGATGACAAATTAATAACAAAAGTATTTAAATTATAATGGAATAAAAACAGCATTGTTGGATTTCCTTCGTCCTGAAAACTCATTACGAACATTAGCCATTGAATTTGATTAACATTGTGTTGAAATGGTGTAATTTTATTTTCATGTTTTGAAACTAAAAAGATAATTTATACAGACTGATTGGCGAAGAAACCCTAATATTTAGACAACAAGGTTCGGAGATAAAAATAAGTCAATAATTAATTCTTTTATAAAAAAATTAAATAATAAACTATTAAGGCTGCTACCAATTTAAATACTAAAACTTTTTATAAATATTGACTTTATTTCTTTTTTGTCCTTGGTAATTAATATAAAAATAATTTTTCGGGAAAAAGGACTTTATCATTTTTATATTAATTACCAAGGACAAAAAAGAAATAAAGTCAATATTAAGTGTTTTACTTATAAATAAAGTCCTTTTTCCCGAAAAATCATTTTTATATCTTTTTATAAATAATTACCTACTTTTAGGAAATTCGCTTCGACCTCAAGATATTATTATTATTTACTTTTGTGGTTCTGTAATACGTAGTTAACTAATTTCTTTCTTTATATTTTTACTAATCTAGAAAAAAACTGCTGAACCTATTTCAGTAAAAATTATATGTTTTCCTGAACACGAAAAGTGAAAGTTAATCAGTTAAGGCTGAAAGTACACAAAAATAATATTGAATAGTAAAAAAAAACTACTGAACCAATTTAAATAAAAATTGCATGGGACCATTCAATCATTTTCCTGAACACAACGGCGTCGAAATTATTGAAATCGGTTCAGCTTTCGAAAAGTTGTAGCTAAACAAACATTACACGTCGAATTGATAATCTTAGTTTTTTAAATCGGTAAAAAAATTGTTGAATACAAGATATTACTTTATTCCCAAAGTCCACTTACCGTACTTTTGAACAATTATTTTTATTTCTTTTATTTCTCGATTCTTTGTAAGACTGTTTGTAGCAATATTTAATAATTTTTGTTAGTGTATTTGCCATATGGCAACATACACTATTGGCGTCGGTCGGATGGCGGGACCTAGGGGTCGGACCAAAATTTCTCGACGTTTCATAACCTCCTAAACACTTTGCCACCATTTTTAAAAATGTTTATATATATATGTATATATATATATATATATATAGGTATATATGTGTGCGGGCTATAACTTTCGAAGAAGTTAATTTATTTTAACGAAATTTGGCACACATGTTGGAATCCATCACCGCACGAAGCCTATTTAAAATGGGCCCAATCGGGCCATTTTAAGGGTAGTTTTTAGGGGTTGAAAAAAGTTTTTGGGGCCCAAAATACCGAAAAAATTCTCCGAATCGTTTCAAAATTGAAATTTAATCCTCCGGTAGTAATTAAAAAGTGTCCCTAAAATTTTAATAAAATCTACCTTACAGGCCCGGATTAAAAAATTTTAAGAAAGACTTGTTTGCAGATAGTGAATTATTTACTGAAAGGTGTATATAACTTGGTACAGAGGTTCGATTGATAATAATATTGCAATTAAGAAAAAAAATGTTATTTTAAGGGGTGTATTAAGGAGTAATTTTTTTTATTTTGCCCAAAAACCATCTTAAGTTCGCATAATAAAGCCACACTGCCTGTGTTAGCAAATACACTATATTGTCGGCAGGGTTTTGGCACTGCGACCCGGGTTTTTTCTTTATTATAATTAGATTGCAAACGCCAGCAAATTTCTACATTAACATTGATTAATATTGAAGTTAAATTCTTGTAAGCTCCTTTGAATTTTACAGCACTGGTATTAATTGAATTTGTCGGTTTTACAAATTGGTTTTTATGCTTATTATTGTATAAAGCCTCAAAGCACTGAACGTGTTCTAAATAAGAACTTTAAGTAGGTTTGATTTGTCTCGCCTACAGCAAATACTTCGTTTATTACCTCACAACAGGGTTCTTAACCAAAATTAAAATAGTAGATTGTATACCAAGTGTTGTTATGGATTATATTACGTCGACCTTTAACATTACGTTTAAAACGAGCGCCAGCCAGAAACCATACATACCCGCTACTAGAACATGCTTTTGGATGATAGGAAAAAGCTGTGTCATTTACTTTAGCCAAAATTTGCATTAGCGACTATTCCCCGCTTGGGTAGTACTAACTGATGGAGTCAGTCGTGCTGAACTCAAGGTCACTAGAAACTAAGGCTGGGCGTTAGCATTGTTGAATGCGGGACAATGCGAGACGCGGGAGAAGTCTTTTTTCAAACAGTTGGGATAACAATAATTGAAAAACCAAGTCATGGATATCGCTGACGTACGCAAAAATCGACTCAACCAATCACAGACGTGATCATGTTTGTAGCCTCTTACGTCCAACCTTCTAATATTCTAGTAACCTTGTACTGAGCTGAGTACTTGAATAAATCGTTAAAAGCAAGTAAAACATTCCAAAAACACGTAGGAATATTGAATGGAGCCGTCTAAACGTCCTCCATTACATAAAAATAGAATAGAATCGTTTTAGAATACAGTAATATAATAGAACTCATGTATTTTCAACATATCAGGACTAATCGACTCCTGTATTTTTAAATTCTCCTTCATCCCCACTTCGTGGCAGTCATAGAACAATAAACAAAATCTCTATTAATTTGAGGTTAAACGTTGTCAAACGTATTTTTCCATTGGTTGACCAGAGTAGGAGGCAAATCATCTAATATTCTCCTCCATGAAATTCACAAAATTCGCTTAAAGAAATTTTACTTTAAAATTACACCAAAGAGTATAGGTTAGAGGAGAAGCCGCCCATAAGAGCTAATGAAAAATAGTAGTATACGATTTTCAGCGCCTCTACTGGGTAAGGCATTGAACGAACCATTTTTTTTCTTTTTTTTTACTATTAAATTATTAATTTTTCAACTATTACGCTTTCAGTTGTGGCCACAGAACCCAAATAGCGCTTATAACTTATATTTCTGCTTCTCCTCTATCGTATACTCTTTGAATTACACCAATTAGAAGCCCTGTTTGTAAGTATACATCCATAAAAGAGTGGGCAGTGAAGGTTGAGGATCAGCAAAACACCTTCATCGTAGTGGAAGTACCTCGCGGCAACATGGCAAGGACTGTGGAGAGAATGGTCTGACGTCCGATGATCGATAAATGGTACCGGGAGGGTAGATGGTGCGCTTTTACCTCGCCTCGCCTCTCCTCTTTCCATCTTGTTACCTAGTGTCTATATCCCTGTCTATCGTGGCTTATGCTTTAGGCGAAAACGTGCGAATGTATTCGCAGATCAGAATATTATATCCACGCTGTTCACAATAGAAATGTCAAAACTATATCTACCAGGTAGACTAGTACTGGAAATGATAACACAAAATGGCGTCTGAAGTGAAACTTATATATTACTAGCGGTTTACCTGCGACTTCGTCCACGTAGTATAAAAGTCAATTCAGACTAGCCGTTCTCGGTTACGATTCACCGGTCCGGTTCGGATTTCGATTAATCTAGGCTGCTCACACTATCCCGATTCGGTCCTACGATTATTCTCGGTGCGCATACGCAATTTCGAAATATAATTTGACGTTTGATGTGTAGTTAAACGTCAACAAAAACAGCTGGCTAGTCACGTGACTCCAGCAAGCGTTCTCATTGGCTACGGTTGCGAACGGTCCGGTTGAAATTAGAGCTGAACCTAAACGCTCGAACCGAACCGCAATCGGGAACGACTACGCCCTGATTGGTCGAGCTCCCAACCGGACCGGTGAATCGTAACCGAGAACGGCTAGTCTGAATTGACTTTAAAATTGTACTCGCAGTTTTTTTGTATCGTTCGGGTAGATGTGTTCAAAAGACAGTCAAACGTGTATTTATTTATTTTCTAAGAAGAATATTTTTTCCCAATTCTCACGTTTTTAGTTTAAGCAATTTCAAAAATACAGCGTATCCTTTATGCATGTTCCCTCCTTCATCCCCTTAAGGCTTATTTTTGGGATAAAATGTAGTTTAGATCTCTCCTGGCAAAGCCCTTTCCCTATCTGTGAAGTGCCATCACAATCGATCCAGCCGTTTCGAAGATAAGCCCAGACAGACAGTAGTCCATAATTTTTACATAGTAATCCAAAATCTCATTGAAAATTGCACATTTTTGCACGCTCTCTCCTTCACGTACACTAAAAACAATGTATAAACTTTTAAGTGCCATGTAAGACAATTTATAGGAATAGAGGAAACGACTTTTCATTTATTTTTACTGCCATCTGTTAGCGAGTTAATATATTTTTCTACACTAGTACCGTGGTTGTATTCCTTTCTTCTTATCGCCTCTACTACTTCCGTCAAGTTATATATTGTCGATCGGAATCACTTCTGATTACGAAGTTTCGTTTCAAAAAAATTAATTGGTTTTAGTCTCTAATTATGCGTTTACGTTACATTCAGTTTAATTAAAAATAAATCTCCATAGGTTTAAATAAATTCCTATTCCTATTTTAAAAATTAGTTACGTTTGTTAAATTCGGCCTACCTCTTTAAAAATAATTAATGATGAAACTTTTAATTAGAAAGCTCAAATCTGTTGTTTGGAACAATCCTTTTAATGCAAAATCAATAATTACTATTTCCATTGAACATTCAGATTTACGTTGTGAATTTGTCTATACAGTAGGTATAGGCCGTTCAATTTATTGAAAACGTAGGCTTTGCCTAAGATTAGTAGAGTAGAGGTTGCCTCGTGCTTACTGACTAATCAGCGTAAGCGGGGGAATGACGTCAACTGCCGGACCATTCAAATTTAGGTACAAACAAAATAAATATTCGAAGCACATATTTAATAATATATCTTGCATGAGGTGAATAATATGTTTTGAATATGAGAAAGGTTATTTGCTTGAATGTGCCACTATAGAGTAAATGTTTTCTCAGTCGCCGCGATAGTGAAAGATTCGTGTTGGAGTCCCGACAGTGACATAATTTGAAAATAAATGCTAGTTTAGAAGCCCATTCATTGGTTTCTAAACTATAGCATTAATTTGTTTTAGTGAATTGAGCGCTTAACAGTTTTTAAATGAAAGATAGAAAAAACGTCAAAAATGGCAAAAATTTTACAAATTTGCCATGTTTGATGGCCCTTTTATGTGATCTTCTATTTTTTTTTCTTACCATTTTCGGATAAATGTAAAGGTAATACCTAAACTTCATGAAAATATAATTGAATGGTTGTAATAAACACTTTCAATTTTCTCGGCTATGATGGACGAAAAAAGGCCGATCTTAACCCACCTCCTTTTTTTTATTAAGCATTGAAACAATGAGTGTGTCTTAACAAGAATAATAGCAAACTTTATCTGAATCTGAACTATAAATTTTATAAATAGAAGTTTCTTATCGTCCCAGTTGAATTCGATTTGAATTTAAACAAAAAACTATGGAAATATATAAAAGTCAGTGTAACAATGAATTCGTCGAAAAAGTTTCTGTTAGTGCCTCATCGGTGAAAGTTTTCACAGGGCCATATGGGCTGAACATCACTGAGTAAATAAGGCTAATTTAAAAACATATTCGAAGGCTCTGCCCATATCGCTACTGCAATGAGTTGGTTATACACGTTCAAACGAAGTGACTGTATCTGTTCCTTTCGTTACACAGGCCTGTCTTCTTGGGAGAAATACTGACAAATAATTTTGAAAATGTTGAAATAACATTTGGGATAAAAAATTTCGAAAATTTTAAAAGTTTGTACTTTTTGAATCAAAAATTCTAAATTTAGCATCATTTTTTAGCGAACAGTGAGGATTGTATTATGTATAGAAGTGTATAGAGCAGGAAAAAATTACATCATGTCTGTGGGTTCTAAAACAAATTCCAGATAAATTTCGAATGAAGCATTTTAAAGCTCGTATGTTCTGCTTTAAAACTGTTTTTTAGAAAACTGCTCTGCAATATTTTTCTAACCGAGTTATTGGCTTCCAAAGCAAAAATACAGTTTGTATTTAAATGCTCATAACTTCTGAATAAATGATTCTACGACAATTTTCGAAAATGCATTAGAAATCTGGAAATATCCTCTTTAAAATACAATTATTCAATTTTTTCCTAAAATTTTTTTTTGTTCCGGACTTATCGCTATAAAATGTCATTTAAAAAAATATATATTTTTTTTGTTATCTTACTGTCATTTTGTTAAAAATAGCGAAACTTATAATATTTTTACGTTTTTTGCCTGATCACTAAAAACTGTTCTAAATTACAAGTTGCTGCATTTTTTTTCTTTGTGTCCCCGACTTGAAATTTTGATAAAATTAAGGGATCACTTGTTTGTTCATTAATTACAAAATAAAAAGCTATTAGCATTTAAATTCAAAAGTATATTATTCTCAATTAGTACTCCATACAACCTAGAGACATGTAATTAAATCTGGCATGCAAAAATTCGCTAAAAACTTTCGCAAAATCGATTGCGAATGCTGAAAAGTTGCGATTCTTTCACATATTGCGAATGCGGATATTCGTTATAGCCCTAGTTAAAGGTACGAGAATTTTTGTATAAATAAAAATTTATATTTATATGAAGATATGAGTACGGACGTATGTATTTCACCTAGAGGAGGCTACGGCTATCCTCTGAATAGCGAATCCTGCGTCACAGAAGGCCGGGAAAAGGTTAATAATGGCATGCAAATAGAGATGTACGAATACTGAACGTGTATGCTTTTTTCCAATCAATTCCAATCTGTTTACAATCCATGCAATATACACATAGAAAAGCAATCTCACTTTTTTCTGTGAAATTTTTCAGTATAACGCAGTAGGTACGATAACTGTACAATATCGGTTCTCGATCAAAATAAATAGCTCGGTAATTTAAAGCGCAGATCAAAATTTAACTATAGTTAGATGTTTTTACAACTGATAGCTCATTGTATTTAGTAACAGCTTATAGCAAGTTTTAGGCTTATTTTTACTGGATGGACATGAACTTAGCCCAAAATATTTTCGAAGTTATACTTCTTTTACCACGTTAAGAGTAAATTTTTAGCAGGCACCGCAAAAGTGCACGCTCAGCTAACGAAGATTCGACAGTATGAAGTTGGTCGTAAGAAGCCCACCTTTATGGCCAACTTCAAATTTCATACTACATAAGTACATACTACATAAGTACATGCATCTACTTTTTTTAAATTTTAATAGATATTCTCGTCTTGATATTGTAGAAATCGTTTGAGCCCATCGTCTGATTAATCTGATTCGATTTTGGGCATAATTTTTCCAGCAGATGCTGAGATAAAGACATGTTTCAAGAAAAAAAAATTATATATAAAAACAATTACACAATTAAATACATTTTTTGTTTCAGGTTGGTGAGATCCGGGAACTGTGTAGCAATTTCGAAATGCAGGGGTCGTCGTCTTTGACATTACTTCAATTGAGTTTGGTAAGCTATTATGTTTATTTCTAATTAATTCAGCTATAATTCAGCTTCACAACTGTTTTTATGGTTAGTAGAGTGTAATATTAATAACTAACGGTTTACCGGCAACCTCGTCCAATATTAAAAACTGAAGAAGTTAAACTTCTTATGTGAGCTTATGAGGGTGAGGCTCATTATATTTTTAGTTCATAAAAGCGTGTTGTTTTAGTTTTATTAAGCTCTAATTTTATTGATATATTAACTGTATCAGAGCCATCCTGTGTGAATAGCGTCGGTTGAATATGTGGTCAGATAATGTTCTAGTGCAGTCGATACAGATCCATATGCAGCTCGGCTAGCCGCTAGCCGCGAGTCACGCTGACCGCCCACAAATCTATAATATATTATCGTCGTTCACAACCAGACGTACATAATAGTGCATTTAGATTAGCGTATATATTACTATATTTAAAGAAAAAAAACTGCCCGTCCGATATCTACGTAGTCCTCGCTTCGTATCACAAATCTACATAATGATACTACAAGTTAATTTTTTTTCGTTTTTTTTTTAACCAAATGAAGTGAAATAGCGAAGGTAGTCTTTTACGAGATTGTGAATTTGACAAGCGTGGTTTCAAAACATTTATTGTAAACTTCGATTATATAGTGTACTTCGTGAATAATATATTTTTACACCTCGATAAAATAGCTGCTTTTTATGCCTGTATATAAAAATTAGTTTAAGTATAAATTCAAACCCACATTTTTTGTTTGAGGTCGAGGTAACAATTAGTATAGAATTTCACTATTTTTTTACTATATACCCGTGAAACACATGTCAGAAAAAGTGTTATGCACGATTTTATAGATATACGTTAAAATTTTATTGATATTCTGTCATTTGCAGAATTCAGTATTGAATAAAAATTGAATTGTCGACTTTCAACAATTTTGTTTTCTTTTTCTGCAACGCTAACCGCATGACAACGAACGTACATTGTATTAATTATTATTTAGTAAACTGCATACAACATATTACGTGGCCACAAAACAAAACGGGTTATGTCGAATTTGTAAACTAATTGGGCCATCTCACGCGTATCGAAAACGTTCAATTTGGCGGCTGCTTTGCGATTCGATGATTACT
This sequence comes from Venustoraphidia nigricollis, assembly GCA_034508555.1. NCBI lineage: Eukaryota > Metazoa > Arthropoda > Insecta > Raphidioptera > Raphidiidae > Venustoraphidia > Venustoraphidia nigricollis. The sequence continues at coordinate 703,266 of JAVRKA010000114.1, forward strand.
CATTATTTTCACAAGTCTCTTTAGATTTAATCGATTCGATGTTAACGCCGTTCGCGTCCGTGTCTATTAGCTTCACCTGTATGTAACGGAATTTTCACCGTGAAATTCACCCACTTCAAAACGTCAGTTTAAACTGACACTTTGCACACTTATCAACGACCGATGACAATGCAATAATTTAATAAGTTTGTCTCAATATCCTAACGTGGACCTTTAGGATAAAAAAAACTTGAAAAATTACAGCAAGCAAGTTGGCACGCTGTACAGTGACGTACGTACCCAACTGTTATTCGCAATTTTCAGTTAAAATTTTACGACCTATTACAGAACTTATTAGAACTCGAATCAATCTAAAAATGGTTTCATTTTATAGAACAGATAATCTCCCTGTTTTAAAAAGCTATACACTCTGAATCGATTTCTTGCGAAATTAACTTATATAACTACTTGTATGAACAAAATCCCTAGCTCTGACATGCAAAGCGATAATAGAGAACACCCACTCCGCTTGAGCATTTTTGCCGTTCGGTCACAAATATGTTTACGTGTTTGTGACAGTGAAGTTGATTTTTAAATTAATATTCATCGTTATATATTTAACCGTAAAACGGACAACAATGCACAAAAAAAAATTAAAATTTATAGTTCTTTATACAAAAAAATAAAAAAAAACAACATTGAAAAACATATCACATTCAGTGTACAAAGAGAACCACTTCATTATACGAATTGGACGAGGTGAACCTCGACACTGAACACAATGCCGCCCTCTAGAACTGTGTAATTTACAGTAGGGTTACTGAGAGAAACCTGTTTAGGGATGGATGAACATTGAACACCAAGTAGATTGATGCGGATTATAGACGGGCGGTTTACCTTCAAAAGGATTTAAAAATAATGATTCCACTTTACCCAAGTACGCCTGGATAATTTACATATTGACCAACAGAAACTTTAAAGGTTGGCTCCATCAAACACCAATTAATGAGATCGAATATTCAGCTCAAGCAGTCAGTATAATATATGTTGCACCTGGTCGACTACATGCTCGGGCGGTCGTATTTATATCAGTGGAGATTTGCGGTCGATGCTTGAAGCAGTCAATTTCGACTATTCGAAACATGTAGCCGGTTTTTGTCGTGCTGCTGACTGCTCGGTGCGATCGTGATTGCTCGGCTGATCGTATGTATGTCAGTGGAATTTTTTCTATGGAGATTTATAGTTCGTCATGCATTCGCTTGAAGCAGTCAATTTCGACTACTCGAATCATTCCATGTACGGCTGGCCTTTGTCGTGCTGCTGACTGCTCGGTGCGATCGCGATTGCTCAAGCGGTCATGCGTATTTTCTAAGGAGATAGTTTGTCATACAGTCGATGCTTGAAGTAGAGATGGGAAAAACGGGTCTTTTTAGTGATCTGCATCTTTGCATCTGGATCCCGTATGTGAGCCGGCTCACTGAACCGGTTCAAAAAGAGCCGAGTTCTGAATATGTTACTGCAGTCTGCCACTGAGTTACCTAGTTCAGTCAATCATATCACGACCTGTATACAATCGAGAATGCATAGCCAAACATGTGATGCATGAGTTTGAACTGACAGATGCATCAAAGCAAGAACTGATACGTAAGTGTAAAATGTGCTTCTGTGTGCTAAGTGTTTCACTGAGTTATGCGGATCCGTTTGCTCAAAAAAAAGTGAGTCGACTCTCACGGATCTTCTGTCGGAGTCGGCTCTTTGAACCGGTCCAGATCTAAGTTACCCAACTCTAGCTTGAAGCAGTCAGTTTTGAATGCTTCAAGCTGTCCGTGTACCGCCGGCATAAACTATCATGCACGATCTTTTACAAATCAAATTAGGTCATTCCTCATCCCTGTCGCTCCAACGAAACTTCCCAGTCATACAGCTACACCCCCACATAACCGCAGACTTGTTCAGATTGAATGTAAATACAGACATATTATTCAGCATGCTCATCGCAGATTCTTGTATAATCGTATATATCTACTAATTCTACAATAGCAAGATTCATCAGGTGCCTTTTTCGATATACTATTGTAAACCTTTAGGGTCAGCGCACACATGCTATTTTAGTGTGAAAACCGCGCAATTTAGCAACTGTATCGCGCTTGAATCGCGATTTGACGATTTGCATCCGGACCCGTGTTTTGCATTCTGAGTTTTAAACCAGGATGCAATCGGCTTACAATTTATCCGCACCCGAGAGCGACTGACTCGGAATTTGTAAAGATGGTTGCTCCTGCCTTCGCACCATTATGCATGCAAGTGAAATTGCTTCGCGATTTGCAAACAAGTGTCGCATACGACCAGTTTTAAACTAATTTCAAAACGATCTTGTCTCTGTCGACACCATTCTCTGATGTACGGAAGGTCACAGAATCTTACTGAGCTACACGAATTTTCGCGTTCGATCGCACGATTTAGCAATAGCATGAAAGTTTAATCGCATTTTCGCTCGATTTACCGATCGATGCCTTTGTTTCGTAATTGCGCTCTTGCGCATAAAGATTACAGCCATGTGATAATCTACAAGCGACTCAATTGCATAATCGTGATACAAGAAGCAGCATGTGTGAGCTAGTCCTTAAACTACATACGTACAGAACAGATTAGGTTGGTTGCAATGCGTTCTTTTATATCGACATTGCCAACAAAATAACCGTATTTTCAAATTACTAGATGGGAATATAACATTAATTTAAATGATTCGCTTTTGTGGCTCAGATTGGTGACAGTCATTTATCTACATTGTAGCAACAAAGAATTTTCTTTTGGAACGACATATAATATTCGTTCCAGTCAGTTCCGATTTTAGATTACAGTAGAACCTCGGTTATAGCACACATGCTACATTTTAACCGATTTTTATGTTCGTTCAGTCATAACTTCTCGAGGGGTTAATCGCTTCGAATAATTTCGATGCCGTTGAGTTCAGAATGGCCCCATTTTTTTATTTACTTAAGTTTTTTTAGTTTATTAACCTTCAAGCGGGCGCGCGTAGTCGAATCGACCGCGCTTAGTACATTTTCGTTCCTATTATTATTATTACCCATCACATTTATTTCTCATTTCTAGTAGCCTGTCGCTATGTCATTGGGAGTAAAATAAAGAATAATCCGTCACTCGGGGCGCTCCCCCCACTCCACAGATCGCAATTGTTTTAGTTCCGGTTTATTTGCAATCAATGTTATATGGACGAAGAAACTGATTCTGATAAAAACTAAACCAAAGTTAATTAATTTTTATTCTTATTTTGTAATTTTTATTATTAGACTAGGTATATAAACTAGTCTGAGATATGTAAAAGGGTTTTGTGTTCCTAATTTTTGTTTTGATTCAAAGAATATTTGAGTTATGTTAATTAATTTAATAGTTGTTTCTTTTTCATAATTTTAATTACTTTTTTTGACAAATTCGACTTTAAAGACAATGATAATATATCTGAGTACAAATAAATAAATAAATATTGAATAATGAGTGCTTTATTTCTGTTATTCATCCCATAGGTCTTTTCGGTTACGCGCGCCCGCTCCCGTTACAAATGACCGCGCGCCCGCTTGAAGGTTAATCAAATATCAAGAAAGAAGTCGGTTAATAACGTGCAAACTACGTATTGCAAATCCGCTAAAAATTTAAAAAATTAAAACTTTATTTTTTGTAATTGGGGTAAACTTGATATTTTTTATACAAATAATTTTTAAAAAAATAATGAGACGTAATTTATTTTTATATTATTCACACATAAGAAGTTTCACCTCGGTCGTGTGTGCGATTCTTGTTAAAAATTAGAAATAGATCCTTACAGCTGTTACGGCAGCCTTCTTTATAAAAAGATTTCCGGTCATTGAATAGCTATAAGGAATGAAGTATAATTATATAATTTACAAGATTCGGTGTACCTACATAAGAGAATAGACTTCGATGCTCGATACTCAAGTCAGGTACTCATTGGGTACTCATGAAGGCGGCACGACGGTGCTTCGTACCCGACGTGTACTGTACAGTGTAGTACTTGAACTGTGACTCAAACCCTACTACTTCTCCTGACACACATATTGATGTGTGCTTTTGTGTGATCATAGGCGCACTTGCGAAAATATATTAGAAAACTCGAGCTTATTAGTGTATTTGCCATATGGCAACATACACTATTGGCGTCGGTCGGATGGCGGAACCCAGGGGTCGGACAAAAATTTCACGACGTTTCATAGCCTCCTAAACACTTTGGCACCATTTTTAAAAATGTATATATATATATATGTGCGGGCAATAACTTTCGAAAAAGTCAATTGATTTTAACGAAATTTTGTCCACGTGTTGGAATCAACCACCGTAAGAACCCTATTTAAAATGGGCCCAACAAGAAACAAACTGTTAATTTAAGGGGTGTATTAAGGGGTTAAATTTTTTATTTTGACCAAAAACAAACTTAAGTTCATGTAATAAAACCAGACTGTCTGTATTAGCAAAATATTGTCGGCAGGGTTTGGGCACTGCGACCCGGATTTTTTTTTATTTTGAGCTGGGTTTCCCTACGTTAGAACGTCACTGTATAACGACGCCCCATATAGAACTACACGTGTATTGTGCGGTACACGCGCTGTGACTTTGGAGTACCCACTTCACATCCAGCTTTTATCGATGTCTCTACGTAACTAGATAAACTCGATATCTTTTATAAAGAATGTTTATCGATATCGAATATGCGCAGTGGCCCAGATAAGATCTGCATCTGTCGGAGAGAACTGAAATACTTAACGATCCTTCACTTTTACAGTCGACGGGCTAAATTAAAAATATAATAAGAGCGTATTTTAAGGGTTATATTATGTTCTCCTGGTATTTTTTAAGTTCATGATAGAGTACATTTAAAAATGTAGGTTCACTCAAACTAACAAATTAAGTTAATAAAAAGATTGTAATCATTATAGGAGTATCATTATAATATAACAAGATTTTTTGAGTAGATGATATAGAATTTTGGTAAGGTGACTAATTTTTGCATATTGTGGGTAGTCACATGGTTTAAAAAGCACCGTAAAAATAGCTAAAACAACTTTAAGGTAGTTGTCGTGGTACAATATTGTCAAAAAGTTATAGATTATACGCGCCCCAAAACTGTACTAGCTTGTAGCTAAGTGATCCATAATTTGTACGCAAGACTGTACCCGTGGAAACGTAACCCATACAGTATTCATATATGCATGTATACTTTTCTATAAATTGTTGAACTTTAAACCGTTATTTATAAATAATTAGACGGTCAAAAAATGTTTCTTATTTTTTTTAAACTCATAAATGCATTGAAAGTTTCTGACAGTTAGTTCTTTTTTTATAAATAAGAAACTGGTTCAGAACTACAGAGATCGTATACAATCAATGTTAATTATCCAATTTTTAATTGAATTTATCTCGGATTGTATACGGTCGATCGACTTCAAATTTTCAGGGTAATTGTATTATCATGTCCTTAATAAGTTTACAAAAATTAATAATTTTCTGACGGTGTGCCTTAACCACGACAACTACCTTAAATGTATAAAATAGATTATATACTATAAAATAAAAAAAACTAATAGTGTGAACCGAACTCGTGTGGACAGGGTTCAGTACTATTTCGTTTTCCGTGGGTACTTTAAGATAGGATTTTCGTATAGATTGTACTGTAAATTAATTTTTTCAAAATTTTAGTCTCAGTAGTTTCGGAGATAAGGGAATGCTCGATTTTCATATATTTTTTACAAGCCCTTTCATTTGACACGTCACATGATGCACATAATTTTTTTTTATTTAGTCTTCAAAGTTAACCCTCAAAATCGGAATTCGTTTATTTACAGTATACGTCAGTGATTGGATCATCTAATTCTATATATGTACCAAATTTCAACTTTTTTCGTCCAGTAGATTCAAAGAAAATAAACTGTGACAGACGGACAAACAGACAGACCCTATATAAGGGTTCTTTTTTTGTACAGAATCATAAAAACAAATTTTAAAAAATCTGGCAAATTGTTTTATTATATATATTTTTTAGGTAGTTTTAAATTCAGTTTTTCATTTGTTCGCGTTTTAGAGTATGAAACAATTTGTCGTTCATGTTTTGAAAAATGTGGAATGTTAAATCAGGTGTTCACATCTTTAGATGTTCATGTTTTGAGATGTTCGAGTACCGAGAGTACTATAGTATTAAACTAGATAATATTATGAGAATAAAGTAGTTGTTGGGATCTAGTACTAAGTATATATTAATTTAATAGAGTTCGTTTATTCTGTTAATATTTATTCGATAAACGGCGCTAACATTAGTCGAATTAAATATTGGCTTTGTAACTGTTCACATAGATGATTTAATTTCATAAAAGCTTGCAGGAAAAAGAAATGAATAGACATCAGCCGATGCAATTAACATAAGTAGCTATATAATTATACAAGATGTTTTATTAAATCTATAATCTATGTAATATTGAAGAATCGTTTTTTTGTATTTAACTGACCGAGAGAACGAAAGGTCAGCCGTTGGAAATTTTAAGATTCAAACTTGGGATGTTACAGACGTTTGCATCTACAACTGTGAAGCAATAATTGCATCATTTTTGTATTCGCATCCGCAACAACGTTGCGGAGATTTTGACAAGATTATTAGGGGCGGGCCCGGCATTTGACGTGTGCTCGAATTTTGTGGGATTTAATACGCGTATGAATTTTTGCGAAATCGCCTAAATACTGAAAAGACTGCAATGTTAATATTATTCAAATAGACTTTACCAATTCTGAAATTTGAATATTATGTAACGAAAATAATTACTTTTGTAATAAAAACGAAAATAAATTACAATCTCTTTGACTTAGACCAAAAAAATAGTTTACTGATGACCGAAAAATCAGTGATAAATGAAGTGTAAAGTGTAAAGTAAGTGGAGGGGAGCCGTACCATGTATTTTTTATTTTTTTTTTTGTTCAATATACATATTATATTTTGATGTACTTACTGTTAATGCAATAAAAATAATGTATTATTATTTTCGTTACACATAGTATATTAATTACTTTTCAACTGATCAAAGATACAGATCCTATACATATAATTTAAATATTTAATCGGATAAATCCACATCATCAAGAATTAGCCGGCTACAAAGATTCCAAAAATTCCCGTATCGCAGTGTTACGAATGCAACTAATTAACTAATGGAAATTGTATAATAATTTTAAGTGTCGTTGACTTCTTATATCAGTGCCATATATGTAAGAGAATCAATATTTAATTATTTATTATTATAAATACTATGATCTCATATAAAATTGTGATTGTTATAACTATTTTACCCAAATAAGAGTGAATCTTAATTAAGTCGCACGGTACCAATAAATCAGTGCTATGGTAATGTTCCATCTTTTATATATGATTTTATAATAAATATATGGTGTGTCTCCCTGGGGAACGTAATATGGCTCACGCTGAGAACCAATAAGATTAAGGATTCCCTAATTTTGGGTATTATATTTTTTCACATATTTCCTTTATACAGTGAATTTTATTTGTCGCAATATACATGCGTTTTGTTGATATGGTACCTATGGAAATCATTAATGCGTTATAGAAAATTCAGCATAAAATTCAACATAAACCGGACGCCCAAGGGGTGTTCGTATAATATGCAAACTATGAGGACTGCATTCTGGCGTCTGTTCTAAAAGTTACAGAGTTTGATATTATTGATGCAGCCAAAGAAGAATATGGTCCAATGTTTTTTTTTACCTTCGCACCTCAGATTTCAGAGAGTTGTAGATACTTTGAAACATGATATTTGGAAGATTAGAGATATAACGTAGACTGGTGGCTGCCTACGTTTTAAATCGAATGGATCTTCCAAATGTCATGTTAGTTCTTGAATACTGCCTTTCCTCAACGGTGGATTGGTTCTGGAGAAGAAATACAGTAGCCCTAGACGGGTCTCTCAATGATTTTTCTTACTAGGCTTTTATAGAAATGATAGTATTTAGCGATGAATTAGAAAATATTGACCAACGTCAAAGGACCTAATAATGAATGTTCCTCGAATACGTTTATACCGCAGATGGTTATCTGTTTAGCCGTTAATGGTAATTGTAATTTCCAATTTTTAAATTAAAAATTTATTTATCAAGTATGTTCTTTTTCGGTGTATGTTGCATTTTGTTTTAATGATTTCCATAGCTATCAAATCAACAAAACTTTTGTATGTTGCGTCTTGAAATTTATTCCAAAGCTACTCTTTCAAAATTTCAATTAAATCTTTGGAAACACGATAGTGAACAAAAACATTGATAAGCGTTCTTGATTTATTTTGTATAATGAATATTATGTACATTATTGTGTCTCTGATCGAAATACGTGGGCACGGAAAGCTGATGACATGGACCCGATACCCGTTTATTAAAAAAATATAAGGAAAAAATAATTAGGACATCGATATTACTATGTTGAATAAAAAAATAAACCAAATAAATTTATCAAGAATTGCGATCTGTAGAGCTGGAGAAAGAGTAAGCCAAGGAAGAAAAATAGTTTGAGTACTTAACTTCATTCTGTGAAATACAGATGTTACATAAAAAAAGCGCATGATATATCGCAATCGGCTTATTACAGAGCGTATTATAACTAGAGATGAGCTTATTGGTTACTTTCAGGTAACCGGTACTTCCAAGTACCGGTAATTTTTAGCAACTACCAGTGATCTCAGTGCAGATACGTTAACGGTCGACGATCACTGGAAAGACCATGCACATGCAATCAGTGTCGTCATCATCGTCTTCGTCCATATCGTCGTTGTCTTTGTTTACTTCTAACTGCTACCATCTCCGTTCGGGCTTTATCCTTCTATTTCTTAAATTAATGTTAAACGGTTTCATCGAGTGATGTTTTCCTTGAAATTCACTACTATTTTAAGACGTCGAGAAAATCTACGTAAACTTATTACATAAACTATCCCTATACGAAAAAAAGTGTTATTGACGACTTTGGCATGCTTCCATAAGGATAATAAATTATTATTATTAACAGGTACCCGGTAGGATAACAGGTATCGTCATCTATAAAATGACGGAGTATTAAAGCAAAAGCCAAGGCAGAGGAGAAAAGCTGCGGCAGGCGGTAGACGACAGTATGCCGTAACAAAAGCCGTTAGGCCGACTACAAGCTTGAAACAGCTTAAAGTAAATCTGCAAAGTGAAACACACTGTTGGTTTGTTGTGAACATATATGCTAGCGGCGCTATACCGAATGACCTGGAGATATTGATTCGATTGTACTAAAACACATCAACCCAAAGAGATATCCAATTAAGCTGAAACTAGCCTACAGCCGCTGACCAGTTTCAAAACACTGAAATTCCACCCAAGGATTTTAGCAAATACAATATCTTCTCCGAAAAGTCGTATAAGATGTGATGTCATCATTCATTAAGAACTTGGAGTTTTATATGCTGAATGTAGACAACGAGATTATATATTATAGACGTTCGACAACTGAGATCATGAACGAATGTGAATACATAAACGCATATTACAATATTTTGGTCTAGTATGCCAACGCTTTTAGAAAATAAGATAACGTGAAGGCTGTTTAAAAAGATCGAAAAGGAATCATTCCGCTAAATTAAAATTCAATCATTAGTGTATTTGCCATGTATGGAACATACACTATTGGCGTTGGTCGGATGGCGGGACCTAGGGGTTGGACCAAAATTGCTCGACATTTCACATTATTCTAAGCAACTTGGCACCATTTATATATATAATAATTTTCCAAAATGGTGCCAAATTGCTTAGACTAATCTGAAACGCCGAGAAATCACGACCGACGCCAATAGTGTATGTGCCATATATGGCAAATACCTACCACAAATATAATGCAGAATTAAATGCTTAAGAAATAGACTGTTAAATTGAATCGGCTATTCGGTATATCAATATAGAACATGTCTAACAATTGACATTGGAATTTTCAGTCTGTTGATTGGTTTCTATTCTCTTCATTTGTAACTTTGTTCTACAAGAACAGCTTATTGATGCCTTATTGGTTCTGATTTATAGCTTAAACATAAGCTCCGCAATTGTAACACCCATTCTGCGTGTACATAATATATTGAACAGAAGTCTAGAGAGATACATTTATATACTTACATATTTTAAGCTGTATTAAATTAATAAAATGATAAACATAAAAATTGATCGAAAAATGTTTATACAGTAAAATAATAAAATATTAAAATAAAAAATAAAGAAACGTTTATTAAATTAGACTGTGAATAAAGACTTCCGTAGTGAATTATATGTATTCCTTTGAATTTTCATACAAACTCGATGCGCGCGTCATCCGTGACGTCATTTCTTTTGCGACCAAAGTGACCGCGGTCGTTATGTGAAACGACACAACGGTCGTTGTAAGCGTTGCGGGCGCCAAGTGGAACGCACCAACTGTATTTTATTATTATTATTTAGGTGTATAGGTGACGAATTTTGTAGAACACAATATGGTTTTGTTACGAAGGTGGTATTAATTCTCAATTCGTGTTCAGTTCTCAGGCTCTGATTATAATGCTATCCTACTGTATATATACATATCCATAAGAAGCTTTTTGTCATATTACAAAATGCGTTGTTTAGCTTGTTCGCCATATTGATATAGTAGAACCACTAGCAACTGAGGTATCATTCATTCAAATCTTAGCGCTCTTCATGTACATCATTTAACGGCAGTTTTGTGTTTATTAAATTATTAGTGGTTAAGCCTGTCTTCACTTAGTGAAATATCGAAGTTCAAGAATTCTAAATAACATGCTTCCAGTTTCCAATCCACTAATTGGGAAATGATATAATTTAGGTTAAAATTCACTTTTAAAAATTTTATAATACTTTTTCGTTTTGAGGTCCCCTGAATGTAAAAAACATATTTTTGGAAAATGTCTATGTGTCTGTTTGTCAGGTCAAACAGATGAGTGGATTGAAATCCAAATTTTAGAAGGATATTTAGTATGCGAATATGAAGAACCCTATTGTTTTTGGAGAAAATCGGCGCATCCGTCTAAGAGATATATGCTATAATATTTTTTGTGTAATGATAGTATACTTTTTATAATGGTTTATTATTTTTTTTAATTTTTGCAAGGAAGTTTCGTAAAAAATTGTTTTTCTAAGCTTCATAGTTTCGGAAGATCTGTCAAATATAAATTACTTAGGTAGCTAACCAGCATGCTTTAGTTAATTTCATACCACATTATGTAATCATGAAAGTGAATAACAAATTTCATAATGTTTATTACTAGTCGTTACCCGCGTCACTGCTTGCTTCAATAAATGTCAATATTGTTGAAGTTGGAATGGTCCTGTTGCCTAATTGGCTGGAATTTTTTTTAAAAATACTTATATTAAAAATTCCAAATGACACTTTTACTAGATCTTGGATTAGAACCTAGGAATTAGGGGTTTGTAATAGAAGAATATAGTCTTTTGCGGACTTCTTGACAATTTTAATATACGTTTTCTGTGTTTAGAAGTTTCACTGTATTTACATATTATATAGTCTTACATAATACATAGGGCATAAATAAATTCTCACTTCTATGTGTTTCTCCGCGTAATCTACTATAAAAAGCTTCTATGTAACAGCGGTATAGCAGAAAAAGGAAAACATGTTTGTTAATCGCGTACTTCAAAACAACTTTGTCCATGTTAATTTTAAAGCCACGGAGGTAATCGATATGTCTTAAGGCTGTCGGAACGCTTTGAATTTAAGCCAAAAATAGAGCTTCGGCTGTCAACTGATTGCAAACTTATTCGTCAACATTCTGCAAAAATTCTTTCTCTATAAGGGAGATAAAGGACAACTAATGGACTACTTTTGTAATTTATGTACGATTTACTAGAAAATTTGGCATTAATTTTGCTAAAAAAACACACGTTTTCAATATCACACTATGACCTTATTCGTACTTATTTCACAAAACTGTTCCATCACAAACCTAAAGTTACTCTTTCTTTTTCGGAAAAGTTTTTTAAATCTTCAAAATATTTCCAAAAATTAGAGTAATCAGTTGACAGCGGCACCCTTGCAATAAATTTTTTTAGCTTCGTAGTTGGCACCAGCCAAAAATTGAAACGTGCGGATGATTTGAGCGAGACAGGCCTAAAGAAGGTCACATCCACAATATGTCTTTTGCCTACCTCACCCCTTACCGCTGGGTCTCAGCACAAACAAAATTCGAAGCGTTCCGACAGCCTTAAGGCTGACATGTACCGACCGACTGTCAAATTGACATGAAATGCTTGCATAAACAATTCATATTCTAATTCCATAATTTAGGTCAAAATTAACTTTTCTAAATTTTATAAAAAAAAATCGTTTTGAAGTCTCCCGAGTTCATAAAACATATTTTTGGAAAAAAATCTGTTCGGCGACAATGAAAGATGGCGAATTCAATATTACATTTGGCCTAGACTCACATGAGTCAAATGAAACAATGTATTTTTCACATGGACTAATTAATGATACTGATTTACTGAGTCATATTAGCTCTATTAAAATATTATAATTAATTATTAAATTGTAACCAATCACTTATACTAATATAAAATTTTTATAACCCAATGAATATTTTGGCAGCTTACTATCTAATATTTGCTTACTTTATATGGATTTATGATACCTAAATTAACGACACTAATATAATGTTGAAAAAAGAAAACACTAATACGTACGATTTAGTGGGCAGATTGTGTAAATTTCTCTCATATATGAGTTCGTGCTACTTTTATGTAGTCCTCATGGGTAATACAGGCCACAATCTGATCTTATTTCGACCTTATCACCATAGTTCCATTTCCTTACGGAAAATGAAAGTAATAATAATAATGTCTACTCAATAAAAATGTCGTACACTAATCGAGCAAAATATGTTCGTGGAATATTAAATAACTTATAACAATTACATGTATGCATAATATTACGTTAGTTTGTTGAAAATAATAAATACTACACGATTCTTTCGGAAATTCAAACATGTAAACGGTAATATTTTTGATAAAATCAAACATGTCTATTAGTCCAAGACATGCGCATTCGTGTGTACAAATATAATAAAAAAATAAATAGTGGTTCTATTGAAGGAGCTTAATTACAACTTTCTACTATATCTAATCATTACAGGGATCTGCACAAAATATATTTAACTATATGAATTTATTTTCTTATTTACAGCTAAATCAAATTTGTATGGTTAAACTTTTGGTTCTGTTATTTTATAGAGATATGATAAAGTAAATGTACTTTGGTTGCATATAAAGTGATTTTTTAGACCGACTAAAATTCTAGATCAAAATGCAACCTTGCATTCCATTGCTTACACATATGCTGCTGGATTGCAGAAAGCTTTGTCAAAAAATTTGATAAGAACAATCCCTTTTCTCATTGCTACTTTCCGAAGAGAATGGCAATCGTCCTGAAGCCTAAGGCGATTACAACTGTGAAATCGTTCCTGGTTTGGTGCCATCAAGCTACTGTCCAACAGTGTATTTCTTTTAGACCGGTGTGTATTTATGTTAAGTTGGTATTGGCACTTGAACAGTGAACGCGGTCAAAGTCGCTGTTTTTACTAAAGAAACGATAATATTTGCTTTGTGTCTGCTGGTTCGTTTGTTGTTGAGCAACGGAAGACCGCCATAGAGTAGCCATCAGCAATGAAGCGTTTGTCGACACGACCACTTAGCACCACTGACATCGGATTTAACACGTTTACTTTTCTATTTCTCAACTCAACTTGGCCATCGTTTTCTACGTATTAGCCATTACAATTATTGAAATGTTGCTGCTTAGTTGTACAGTGTCACACAAAAATATAAAGTTTAAAAATTAAAACCCAACTACGGTAAAAATCGTGCTCTGAAAAGTACGAAACAAGAAAATATTCTTGTTCGTGGTCGCATGCGACCAAGAGATTTTGCAATAATTAAAATCGATCCAACCGTTTTCGAATAACGCTGTAGTTATAAACGAAAAGACAAAGTACTTAATCTCATCAAATACGCTGAATTACCGATGTTACCATTTTATGTACCAATATTGATTTGAGGATTGAAGCTCGAATGTGAAAGTTTCTTTTCGTCTCAAAGTTTTGTTCTGAGAACCAGAGAACAGATGTTTCGACTTAAGAACGCCGACTTTTTAATATTATGTGAAGTTGTTTCTTCTCTTGTATTAATAGCATTATGAATTACATTTTATAACATGATCTTTTATAAAGCGTAAAGATAGTTGATTAAGTTAAAATTGTTATTAATCTTGACTGACGGATAATGTTAAGAATATACTACATGTTTATTAATGTATTTGCTTACATATAGTATAATTTACGCTATGGCGTTGGTCGGTTGGCAAGACACCGAACACTGTTATTTTTCAGGACGATAAATCTCGAAAATATTTTAACTAAATTTGGTACGCGCATTGAAATTCGTTGGAATCGATTTAGGAGTATATTTTTTTTATCCGAAACCATCGACAAAACTAACCGAATCGTTTCAACATTGAAATCTGAGTCTTTACACTAAAAATTGACTTTTAAAATTTAATAAGATCTGCTAGACTAGCGAATAATACTTACTGAATGGTGTCGCATTCACAAAATGCTGACAGAACTAAAAAAAATGTAATCATTTTAAGGGTTGTATTACGTGTTTAATAATGATGCATTTTATACTGCATTGCATATTTTAGCAAATATGTATTGACAATGAGAAGATTCGCATCAGCTCTTCAATCGACCGGTCCTGAAACTGGTGAGACACTGACAGCAAAGAATATCTCGTTTGTGGTTAGGTGACAGACATAAATAACGCTAAACGTATCGAGACACGGTCAAATGACCGGCTGTTAACTTTTGATTTGAAAATTGGCATAAAATGTTATCGTTTTTTCACATTTCACTTTTCTATAAAATATATACAATTAATTTTACATCATATATTTTTACTTCTATTCTTTAAATCGGTTAAAATCAATATTTCAATCAGGAAAAATTAAATCCTTAACTCTTATGTTAATACTCGGGTACCCGGGCACCAACCATTTTGTATTTGCATGAAAAAAAAACGGAAAAAAGTGAAAATTTCATTTTGAATTTTAGGATCGTCGTTATTTAGCTCAAAAGCAAGCAAATCGTGAATCCATCGCTGCATTCGCACCTGGGTACCCAGGTACCCACAACAGTATTTGTACAAAATATATTTAAAATTATTTTTGTTAACGCATGTACGTAAACTTGAATGTAAAAATTGAGAAACATAACAGTTATTTCTTCGGTTTTTTGACCGGTTATGGACCTACAAATAGGCATATATAATACTTATATTAAATCCGGTACATTGTGTGAATTAATTTCTATTATTAGTAACCGATTACAGGTTTGTTTGTGTCTCTACAGTTGCGTGACCGGCCGATAGAGGCGCTCAACCGAATTTTCCTGTCGCCAGAAGGTACTATATTTCCCACTGCGAGCGTATTTTTTTTTTTTAATAAAATTTTACAGTATGAATGATGCTTTGACATATAAAGTTTCATCTGTAATTATTTTTGAAGGTAGGCGTTTTGAATAAACAGCGTTTGAAAGCAAAGTAGTGTTGTCTTGTCTCGTTCTCTTTTAAAGTGAGGTGAATGACTTGGTAATATCCGAATCTATCATGTCGTACATTTTCCTCTAACAGATTCATTTTAAAACCAGCTTGTCATATTTCTGAAGTTAAGAGTACTCGTATATGCTGCCAGAAAGGTTCAAAACATCAACAGAAAGGACCGTTAAAATATGAGAAATTTAAACAGTCAGTAAAACAGACAAAGACAGAAAACGCAGCGTTGTAAAATGTAGATTTACCAAAAATCGAGGTTTGGCGTTGTGGATGTCCCAATTGTATTTTTGAACCTAGGAGATTGGAACGGAAGACAAAGAATCTGACTACAAATCTTTCAGGCGAATTGTTTGAAAAAAAAAGGGCTTTCCTACGTGTGGAAGATTGCATAATTTATTTATTTTTTAAATTGTAAGTTTTTCTACAACAAAAATTTCAATATTTCGTCTGAAGGACTTGTAACATGTTTTTTGGTCCTTCATTTGACGTTTACCCGAACCCCTAAGTCATAATCGTTAAAGCGAAGCTAAAGGCTTTGAGATGAAGGGTATTTTTTAGACGCGATCGAAGCAGCATAAAGAAAATGCGTAACGGGGGTAAAGAAAAAGGAAATAAGCCGCGGTACTAGTGTAGAATAATTAGTTACTTGGTTAACAGATGGCAGTAAAAATTCAATGAAAGAATATTTTTCTTAGGTGGCGCTTATTTAAAAGTTTGCATTTTTTTTACTGTTGATAACTGCTCTAGTGTATTGTGAATAGAGAAGATATCTACTGTAACGTTTTACAATTTTGGTATTGTCGTCATCTTTTTATTCAGCTGCACCCTTGATCAAAATTGCATCCCTGCTAATTATAGTTGCAAAAATTTTGTCGCTAATGAGTACGACAAAGAAGTCAAACTATTCATAAGAACGCTGGGATAGCAAGCCGGACGACCGCGAGTTTGACGAGTGTACTGATGTAGTGTGCGGACACGCTTGTCGATGGTGACTTATTAGAATAGTTTTTGGAATGATCTTGCACAGAGGCATTCACGATAGAGCCACGAGAGTGACTACATCGCGGTTTTTTTTTAGGAAGAATGCAATGATATGTTTTAAAATGGATAAGGATTGGTGGACGATTTTGCTAGGAATTTGTTAAGATTTGGTTAGGATTTGGATATTGTTTATTATTGGATTGGATCTATTGTGTCTTGTGTTTTAGGATTTTTTTAAGGATTTCTCTGGATTTTTTTTCTTTTTGGGATTCTTGTTGTTTGGAGTTTTTTTTTTGCTGACTGTTGAGTCGACTCTTAACGTCCTGGGGTGGACTCCTTGGACAACTCCGTGTGGCCCCTATGTCCTGGCGCCCTTCCTTACCTCAGTCGGTTGTGGTCCACACTTAATAATAATAATAATAATAAGTTTTATTAAGAAAAGAAATAACAATTTAAAAATATATGCTTTATCACATCAGAGCGTCTATTCTAGTAAGCAGGAATATATTTAACTTATTCAATTGTTGTGTTGTGTGTTGTCCTTCGTGTTAATTAAAAACAAATTGCCAAACAATTTTATTGGTTAAAGTGGTGGGTGGTCGGATTTTAACGCCCCATAGTGGGCTTTTTCCCAAAATAAGAACAATCGGGTCACTCTAATACTTTATTTATTTTTATTCTCCATTACTTACGCCCCCTCGCGCCGTCTGAGCAAAGCTAGCTGTGGCCGTCCCATAAAATAAGGGGAGACGAAAATCGTCATACTACCCATACCCTACATGTGAACGAGACAGAGAGAGAGAGAGAGCGCAAAATTATACCAGTGAGTGGGAACTACACTTATATCGTGTGATCTTTAGCACAGACACTTTTTTGGCGACAGTCTGTATATATGTTAATGGCTTTATGGTAGACGCAATCTTTGAAGCGTTCCTTAAGCTGTTATTATCATTACTTATAGAGTTATTACTACACACTACACTATTTTATAGAGAGTCATAAAACGATGTATTTATTAGAGTTAAAGAGAGATTTACATGCATAATAAAAGAATTTATTAAACTTGACATCAACTTAATATTTCATTTCTCTCTCTACAAGTATTCTCTTTATCTTCATTGAGTATTCCAGTTTATACGAAAATTTTTCCGCTAGAAGTAAATGCGTTGATTATAAATTACTGGTAAAATAACTTACTGAAGAGATTAGTTAAGGCTGTCGGAACGCTCTGAATTTTGTTTGTGCTGAGACCCAGCGGAAAGGGGCGAGGTAGGCAAAAGACATATTGTGGGTATGACTTTCTTTAGTTCTGTCTCGCTCAAATCATCCGCACGTTTCAATTTTTGGCTGGTGCCAACTACGAGGCTAAAAAATGTTATTGCAAGGGTGCCGCTGTCAATTGATTACTCTAATTTTTGGAAATATTTTGAAGATTTCAAAAACTTTTCCGAAAAAGGAAGAGTCACTTTAGGTTTGTGATGGAACAGTTTTGTGAAATAAGTACGAATAAGGTCGTAGTGTGACATTGAAAACGTGTGTTTTTTAGCACAATTAATGCCAACTTTTTTTCTAGTAAATCGTACATAAATTACATAAGTAGTCCATTAGAGACCTAGATTTGTCCTTTATCTTCCTTATAGAGAAAGAATTTTTGCAGAATGTTGACGAACAAGTCTACAATCAGTTGACAGCCGAAGTTCTATTTTTTACTTAAATTCAGAGCGTTCCGACAGCCTTAATACGCACGCGAAATGAATGGATAGTCCAATAAGTTATAAGTGCAAAATAAGATAGTTTCGCTGTTTTTTGATGATATTAAAATTATTATAAATTTTGAACCGTCAGAGCTTTTTTTTTATAAAAAATAACACGCTTTTGATAATTTATTGAATATGCATATATTGTGCTTTGACAAGCATTTTGATATTATTTATAAATTTTGGTTATGCAATGCAGGCAATCCTTGATTATTACAGATTTTAGAGGCTCTAGATTTCGCTGAAGTAAAATGTGCCATTTGTTAACTAGTTTATTGTTAAAAACAATTTTTACACACTAATTTCTTTCTCGATAATAGATCTACAGTTTAGTTAAAAACGATTATTTTTTCTTTCAAAAATGGTGTCAAAATATTTAGGAGGCTATGTAACGTCGAGAAATTTTGATCTGACTCCTGGGACCCGCCATCCGACCGACGCCAATAACTAAAACAAAATTTTGTTTAACCCTACAGTAAATTAATTGCTTTTCGTATCCAATAAAAGCTTATATGATGTGATAGTGGGGTTAGTGTTTTTGTTATGACGACATATGGAAGGTAAACTTCAACACATTTCTGATACATTTCCCAATGGCATATATAGGCAGTGCTATACTTCTGTCACTGAAACTGCGTGACATTTCTCGATATGTGCTGAGTCTTCCAGAATTATATTTATTTTGTCGTTTACTATGTCACTGTGGCTATGACCTAGTCATTCTTAGTTGGCTAAGATCAAAAACGTTAATCCTAATCTGATATCCTTTCGATACTTTTGCGAAAGAATGAGTTATCCCCTGCTTTTTCCAGTTTTGTCTGTAAACACGTTTGTTGCCCGCACTTCTAAAAGTATTGATTTTAGGTATACATCGTCGCGAACTTTTTATGTAGAAAATGTTATACTCTACAAAATTATTGGTAGGTAACATGATTTCAACACCAAACATTGAAGTTGAAAAAACGCAGTTCTAACGATTTTTTAACCTTAAGGATGCCAACCTCAGTTGTGTTCAGAATAATATAATTTATTGATTAGAATCAAACTCAGCCGGTACAAATCATGTGTGTATTTAGCGTAGTATTACACTAAAAAATGTACGAGAAAAGTGTGGTAAGGTAAAATATCAATTTGTTCTATCAATTGTCCAATTCAGATATCTATCACGTGATTTGCACTTCCTCTGCTAGTGCTCACACTTTTAGTTCGACATTGAAATGCAAAAGTGTCAACACTTCTACAATGGAGGACGAGTCCAAAGTGTTAATCCAAAGTATGTATTCGGTTATTCTTAAAGAATTATTCTCAAAAATGGTCACAGTTCAGTTTGTATTATACAGATCAATAGTTTAAACGCGTCTATAATCTACAATTCAATCGAGCTGGGTAGAGTAGTGGTGACAGCACTAGACTCGCATTCGGGAGGTCCGGGTTCGAATCCCGGCGGGGGCAGATGTGGCTGGGACTTTTTCCTACTGCCTCTCGCCGAGAAACGGTAATTCCTGTACCGGCCATCTTGATTGAGGTTTTCCATGGTTTCCCTCAATTAAGTCCAGATAAATATCGAGATGGTTCCTTATTTGAGACCATGGCCGATTACCTATCAAACTCCTAGTTCAAAAATTACCTACCTTATCCTAATTTCCTATAATTCCTTCATTCGCCCATTGCTATTACATAAGTTGAAGTTTTAAAAATGTAGGAAAATAACGGGAAGTGTGGTAGAGGGAAAATAGTAATAGTGCGACTGGCGTCTGTTATGACATAAAGTCGAGAAACGGACGTTAAACGCATTATTATTATTATTATTAATCTACAATTCTTCTTCTTTTAGAGATCAGTACCTACTAATCGTACGGGTAAAACTAACTGCTTTGGATCAGATTAATATTTGAAAGCCTGGATGTTTATTGTGAACATAAACCTGTCGGCGATTATAGGTACTAGGTATTACTTAACACAGCTGAGAGGTGTGTGTCTATTCACTAGTGTGACTGTTTAACTCTCTGCAAAGAGCTTTAAGTTAATTAAATTAATTATACTTTGTAGGCGCAGTCAGCAGTACGCTAATTAACAGAGCACCGTGCTTAGATTGTGCAGGTTTAGATCATTTACGGTGCAAACAAGTTCCAAACGGCTATAGGAACGATTACTCACGATGCAAACAATTTTATTGAATCGTTAGTTCGTTTTTTACGGTTCCGTAGGGTCTAACATAACCCTATTGCAGTGGCAACGTTGTCTGTCCGTCTGTCAGAGGCTTGTACCAACTTGAAATTCACACATAATATGTAAATCTTTGGCCCAAAGATGAAAATCGTTATAAAAACTTTTTTTTTAAGGGTGCATCATACATGTAAACAGGGGAAAGATTTTTTTTTTAATTCGATGGCCGAGGAGATAAGAAGGCCTACATTGAAAACAGAAGGTTGTTGTTGCACTTTTTCGAATTTAGTAAAAGTCTTTAATAAAGGTTAACGAGTTTTGCCTTTCCGGCGTTTAAAATAATTTGCACTGATTTTTCACTCGGCACGTGGTAGAACATGATTAATAATATCAAGTAATTAAAAAACACTTGAAAATGCCGGAAAGGCAAAACTCGTTAACCTTTATAAAAGACTTTTACTAAATTCGAAAAAGTGCAATAATCATATTTGGTTTAATAAAGAGTGTTTAGAAGGTTGTTGGTTCGAACTCGGACAACGCTAGCATTGTTTTTGTCTTTTTTTAGAACTTTTTAGGATTACCCATAATACGGACTCCTCAGTGCGCGAATTTAAGTCACCGTTGTCCCGTTTGCAAAAAACCGGATTCCAATTACCCGTTTTTTTGCAATCTTCCTAGAATTTTCGCAACGATCCGATTTTCTTAAATATCCTACTACATATACCTATATATTAATACCTTAAATGTAGATACATTATCTGGTATAGTATTTCCAAAGTTATTTCCATATTTTTAAATATGAAATCCGTGATTTCCACTCAAAGCAGCGGACAAAATAATATAAATCAACTAAAACTGAATTTGCACTTTTTAATAGAATATGATATAAATTAAAAACTATGCGTTCAACAAATGTAACAATATTTCAAATTAGTGAGTTACTAAACGAAAGCCACCGTTCATAATTAAATTATTTATTAGACGGATAAAACAATGACAAGACTCACTTTGCCACCCAACACAGTTGCGATAGATTCCTAAAGCGTCGAATTTCAACAATAAACTTATTGTGTTAAATAGTAGCTGTGTTTGTTACATTAGGCAGAGCAGATTTCTCAGTGAAATTTACTCTGAAAACTGTACGTTAGGTTTACCACTCGTGTACACTTATAACAAACGGGCTGTTGACAGATTTCACAACAAGGTTAGATTTAGGTTAGAGTAAGAGTAGAAAGACATGTTGTTTTTACATTTTTATATTGAAACTGACTCATTTTGAAAAAATGCACTTCGTTTATTAATAAAATTGTCAAATTCTGACATACGAGTATATCACGTGATCTACTCTACTCTACGTACTCCTGCTAGTGTTTATTCCTTTAACTCCTTTGTATAATAAACGCAATAGTGTAAAAAGTATTGACACGTTTTAATAATAATAATAATAATGCGTTTAACGTCCGTTTCTCGACTTTATGTCATAACAGACGCCATTCGCACCATTACTATTTTTTCATCTACCACTTCCCGTTATTATCTACATTTTTTACAACTTCAACTTATGTAATAGCAATGGGCGAATAAAGGAATTATAGGAAATTAGGATAAGGTAGGTAATTTTTGAACTAGGAGTTTGATAGGTAATCGGCCATGGTCTCAAATAAGGAACCATCTCGATATTTATCTGGAATTAATTGAGGGAAACCATGGAAAACCTCAATCAAGATGGCCGGTACAGGAATTACCGTTTCTCGGTGAGAGGCAGTAGGAAAAAGTCCCAGCCACATCTGCCCCCGCCGGGATTCGAACCCGGTACCTCCCGAATGCGAGTCTAGTGCTGTCACCACTATGACACGTTTTAAGCTGGACCTATTATTACTGTTTCGCTGAATGTAGTTTAGATATTAGATGTCGAGGGCTTATGCTGTCAGTTGTCATATTCTACTTGTATACGGATAGCCTAGCTCCGTGATGTTGGCTTGTTTTATATTGTATTTATTCCCACGCAGACGCTCTGACAATCGCTCTCGGGTTTTGAGTCGACTTGACTAGGACCCCGGCGTACACTAAACAGATAGAGAAATCTCGTTACACGAATTTCATGCCATTTTTATGTCACAATTCGTGTAGGGATTATTTTTCATTAGATGTACAAATATTTCTCGTTTTGAAATGTTACAAATAATAATAATACGTTTTATTTATTTTTTTAATTTTCGAAAGGCATTTTGGTTAACGTTGTTAGCAGAATTAGTAAACATGATACGATTATTGCGTTTTTTAGGCTTCCGTACAAAAAACAAACCTTTATAGCAGCGTTGCCAGACGTCCCGATTTTCAAATCAAAATTAAATGTCCCGCGCGGGACAGGCTCAGTCTCCGTTTTTCGGGGATAACTCGATCGTGCGTAAATAATTATTTTCTTATTGTAAGTTGCAATTTGTAACACTCACTCCTCAGACTATTGTTTGAAACGCCATATTTTTCTAATGAATAAAACTTTTTTGATTTTGTTTTCTGTTTTTTTTATTTTTTTATTCAGAAGACGAATAAGACTCAACTTTTTAACGATAGAGTAAATCTAATTTAAAATATCAAATTTTTATTAAAATACATTTTTTATGGCTATTTTTGCTATCTATTGTCACGTAAACGTAATTTGAACTCAAATAAAAAGATAAATATTTAAAAACTTCTCATTATATATGTTTTTTTACTATGTCCCGCTTTCGATGAAAGAATCCCACTGTTTTACTCAAAAAGTTTCAAAATCCCGACTTGGCAAAAAAAAATCTGGCAACGCTGCTTTTTATAGGTTCACTCTCGTGTTTGTCTGTCACAGCTTAGTTTCTTCGAATCTAGTGGACGATAAATGTTTAAACTCAGTACATATATAATAATAATAATAAAGTCTTTATTGAATCAAATAGTTGAGACAAAAGGCGAAGTTCAGCTAAATGCTGTTTTACAACTTAACCTGAGAGTTAGATGATCTAGTCGCGAACATCTAGCGTAAATAAACGAATGACGAATTTCGAGGACAAATTAGAAAAGTAAAATAAAAATATTTTCAAGTGTATCATGTGACGTATCAAATGAAAGGTTTCGTTATGAGAAATACAAATATTTTTTTATAATTTCCATTTTTTTTTGCTGTTGCTGATTTGTATTACATATACCGATGTATGTAACTTACGGACACCTAAACTACGAGAAAAAGGCGTTTAATGAGTTTATAAAAGTTAACAGAAAAGTTGAAAAGTTTAACAATCATAAAGGAGACAAAAAATAGCATAATTGCAATTATTATTGCTTTCTTTAACTATATGAGACAATTTTGTTCCGCTTGAAGAAAAAGACATCGTTAACTTTCGAAGATGTATCGATTTCTTTACTGTCGTTATTTTTCAACGCAGGTCTCAGGTATTTATTCTCGCATCGAATAGATTTGATCAGAAACATAAGAAATATTGAATCAGCTTTACTTGACAGAAAATCGATTGCGATAGAACGCTTCTATGACAGGTGCTTGTGGCTACAAAACGTTCGTTTTTTATTAGACGTGAATTTAAGGATCTCTATATTTAGTCCTGCACGAATATTTTTATTGACTTTTGCATTTAATTAATTTAATAAGCAGAGGCGGTTTTAAAGTTTTAATTTCGTTAGTGAAAACCTCCTTTTTAGGGTTTCATACATCGATGAAAAAACGGAACTCTTATAGAATCACGCTCATGTTTGTCGCGGCCTATTTTCTCCGAATCTACTGGACAAAAAATGTTGAAATTTAGTACATATATAGAATTACGTATAGCGTAAATCAACGAATTCCATTTCGGGGGTCAGTTTAGAAAATAAAAAAAACATATTTTTCAAGTGCATCATATGACATCGAATGCAAGGCTCGTTATGAAAAATAAAAATATATAGTTTTATAATTTTAAAATGCATAGTTTATCACCGAAACTACTGAGTTTAAATTTTGAAAAAATTGGAAATAAGGGCCTCGCTCATAGTTTATAGGAAAATCTGCGCAAAAATCATAAGTCTTTAAGTTCTCATGAAAAACGGAATGAAACGGAACCCTCTCCACGCGAGTCGGCTCGGACTTGACCGGGTTTTTAAGCTATATTTGCCTATCTGACCAAATATCTGAAATACGCTTGATATTAATGTGTCTTACAGAAAAAAAGATATACCGCCGCTAAGTCTGTTATAATTGTCCGATAATTAATATTGATTTAAGTTTTATTCAGTCATACTAATAAAATTTATTTAAAACGTAAAAAACGAACCCAACTTAATCTGTTATGTTCTTTAATTTTACGATTTCTTCTTTAGGAAAGTAGTACTGTGCTTATTATGGTTTTTCCGAGACGCTTTTGTTTATAATTACTGCTTCGTGAAAATAAAAGAATGTAAAGAAAACAAAACACAACGCACATAAAATATGAAGTGTTACATCTGGGACTGGATTAAGTTTAAAAATCCAAAGCAAACCAGGGATTATAAAAATGTTGTATAGTTACATATTCATACCTTTACGCCCGTGGTAAAAAATGATGACGGCTTACCTGAAATAGAAAAGTAAGTTAATAATGATCATGAATAATTTCATCTTCAATATAGTAACAATAGAAGTCGAAAACAAAGGACAATAGGCTACTATGCACTGAACAAAAGAATAATTATATCCGTATTGTTCTTTATTATAAAACTTTCTGTAATCTTCCAGCTATATATTTATACAAATGAGTCAGAAATAACTAGTTGCTTTTCATTTCAAAATTTGTTTTTGTTATTAATTTATAAATAAGAAAAAACAGAAATTAAAAAATAAATAGAGATTTGGATTATTGAATTATATTATTTCACTTTGAGATAAATGGTTTTGCTCTATGGTGACAGATATTTTTTTAAACAGGGTATTATAATTTTCCAGTGGACATTTTCCAGAAAATTATCAAATCGGCAATCCGAACTTTCGGCTGATTTGTGGTTCAAATGATCACGCAAATATATGAGGTAGAGCATAAGAAACGTTTCAGAGATATGAAAGATCAATAGATCAGCTTTAGTTGTATTATTATTATTGTAAAATATAATAAGGATAATAATAACAATTAATTTAATTTTATTAATATTTTTCTGATTTTTGCTAATTACTTAGCTGCATTTGAAAATATTAATGTAACCGTCTCCAAGAGCTCTCTTAAATAATGGTTATAACAGCATCGAAATGGTTTGAATAGTTTTTTAGTTTATCGCGAGAGATTGTTAAAGAAAAAGTGATAAAAAAGAACAATTGATTTTAGAAATTTTTCATTGGATCATCATCATTCATTTAGCTATGTGAGTCTATTTTGATTACTTTGATCCTCTACATCTTTGAAACCTTTATTATGCTCAAGACATTTTTTTTACGATTAATGTCTCATCAAAAGGTATCACCAAGACTAAAAATCAATAAAAAATGTACGGACCCTAAACGGGCTAAAAAACCCTGTTTTTGGGGTCATTCTTAACCGCCCTGCGTTAGCCTATATAAAAAAGCCGCTTCTAACAAGTGAAGGCGGTAAAAATATTGTAAAAAGTGACATGTATGACCTTAAAATATGCTTATGATGATAAAGTTTTTATTCGTTGACGTTCATTTGCGTATATAATTCTAGTCACGCGTTTTGACTCTGCAAGTAAAAATTCTCATTGCCTTCCAACCTGCATCTCTAATCTATCATATCGTGAAAGCATCAATCTCCTATACAGCCCTAGCTGCATATAAAATACATGGAACGCGTTGTCCTGCAATCTTATCTTTGTGCTGGGGATGTTGAGATTCTATTCTTTTCTGAATAAACACAAGGGGACGCACGCACGCGTTATTGACAAGAATGCTGCGTAATGACGCTCATGTGAACAATGCCACTTGTAAACGTGTGTATATAAAATACTGCTTGTCATTGAAAAAACGTGGAGTGGGCAAGGATTTCGGATTAACACACTGAACTAAAAACGTAGGGATTTTTTATCGTGCTTAAATAACACGTGATCTTTGGCTTTGTAGATTTATGAACTGCCAATGGCGATCAAGCTAACAACTAAATCTTTAATACTATGCAGTTGTATTTTCAACACCATCTATTTTTTTAACTGATTTTACTCACGTATTTTCAAGTTTTTTGTTCCTACAAAGTGCCTCGTCCTACGCTGCAGAGCGAATGATGAAGTGAGGATGAAGGAGGAATACATGGAGTCGATTAGTCGCGACAGGTTGAAAACACATGAGTTCTACTCAAGATTATTATATACAGATGAGACCTTGTTCCGTTGGATAATAGTGAGGGGATCACGTCATCCAGTGGATTGTTAATTGATATTGCGTGGTTGATAAATCAAGATTATTATATACAGATGAGACCTTGTTCCGTTGGATAATAGTGGAAGGATCACGTCATCCAATGGATTGTTAATTGATATTGCGTGGTTGATAAAAATATGAATGAAGTGTGCCAGCTGAAGTCGTTCATTAACGAGGTAATTTCAAATGACATTGAGTTCTATTGTATAATCCAAGAATTGGCATCATCTTTATTTGTAGAGTCGGCTACAGTTTAAGTTTGAGAAATACCTGGACGCTACTTTTTCAAAGGTAGCATAATCAATGTTATACTACAGTCAGACAATTGTTGAATTTTTGTGAATTTTGTGTAAATGTATACAATTCGAGATCAGTAAAGGTGTCGATAATTTTTCATGACATTGAGAATCGTTTTATATAGCATTCGAATGTCACAGATTTATCCAAATCTAGATTATAGTCAAACTCTGTACCAAATTCTGAGCTCCTACTACAAGCAATTCTCGAACTTTCCACGTACCGACTGTCCCAGTATCTCTATCTTCTATCTTTGTCTGTGCTATCTGTACTAGCGATGCAGCTGTGGAATTTATTAGAACAGTGGTTCC
Organism: Venustoraphidia nigricollis; assembly: GCA_034508555.1. Lineage (NCBI taxonomy): Eukaryota > Metazoa > Arthropoda > Insecta > Raphidioptera > Raphidiidae > Venustoraphidia > Venustoraphidia nigricollis. The sequence continues at coordinate 730,814 of JAVRKA010000114.1, forward strand.
CAACGGGAATGACATCGCCCTGCAGGAAATCCTTTTGTCTCTAACGTTGAAACGTGCCTTTCTTGGTTCAAGCAAATCCGGATTAGAGCAATATGTATTGCTTCATAACGTGCCGAAATGTACGAAGGTACTCATATAACAGGCTATTACAGAAATCATAACAGAAATTGAACGATCGGGGTTTATTCGGTAAATGGGAACTATTTCAATTTTGTATTTGCGTCACGGTATAACTTACATTACATTTATAGATTTGTCAATTACAATGTGCCACTATCGTCTCTGACGTCTCAAAATGTAATTCTATAGAAAACCATTTTTGATAATCTAAGGCAGGGTTCTGGTTTCTAACGTAAGATGCTTTTGAAGTATGTTTAAGATACTTATTAGTAACACAATACTTTCAAGAAATATCTCAGATAGTTTTAAAAAGTAAAAAGTACCCACCACACAGCTTCTTTTAGATACTTTCATATTTAGTATCTAAAATCTGGATATTTTTTAAGTATCTTCTGAAGCTCTGAACTGAGGTAGTTTCGCGGAAGTCGTTGCTTGCTTACGGTCCACAATTAGATCGGATTGACTCAGCACGATTGGCAACTTTGAGATACAGTTAAAGTTAAGGCTGTTGGAACGCTCTGAATTTAAGCCAAAAATAGAGCTTCGGCTGTCAACTGATTGTAGACTTATTCGTCAACATTCTGCAAAAAATCTTTCTCTATAAGGAAGATAAAAGACAAATCTAGGTCTCTAATGGAGTACTTTTGTTATTTATGTACGATTTACTAGAAAAAAGTTGGCATTAATTGTGCCAAAAAAACACGCGTTTTCAATGTCATACTACGACCTTATTCGTACTTATTTCACAAAACTGTTCCATCACAAACCTAAAGTGACTCTTCCTTTTTCGGAAAAGTTTTTTAAATCTTCAAAATATTTCCGAAAATTAGAGTAATCAATTGACAGCGGCACCCTTGCAACAAAATTTTTTAGCTTCGTAGTTGACACTAGCCAAAAATTGAAACGTGCGGATGATTAGAGCTAGACAGAGCTAAAGAAGGTCACACCCACAATATGTCTTTTGCTCACCTCGCCCCTTACCGCTGGGTCTCAACAAAAACAAAATTCAGAGCGTTCCGACAGCCTTAAAGCAGTAGTCGGCTCGGATCGACTCGGCAACCTACAGTGTGTCGATCCGATCCCACTCAGCGGGTGTAGGTCTTTAGCTCTTGGCTTTTGTACACCTTACTGAAATTGCGTTAGATCTCAAACAATGCTTGTAGATATTGTAAATTATAGACGCTCACAAATAACCAGAAAGGACTCCCATTTAGTCAAAGTTTTCTTCCCTAACGGCGTCAGCACGTTAGGACTGATTTAATGAAACATATAATCTTGGCTACGTGAAAACGGTGTCATTAGTATTCAAAACGAACAGTTATCTTTGCACTACTAGCTATACTCACGGGTATTCAAGTATATCTGTACAATTGACTATTAAATTCAATGGTGTCAATATACCACTGACGATAAAAAGGGATCCAAAGGTACACTAAAGCGCTAGAGTAGCGCCGCTTTTGTGTAGTTTTATTATATGGTTTTAGAAAGATATTATGTAAATTTATACTATTTTAAAAAGATAGAGAGTTAGTTGAATCTACGCTCAATTTGCAAGGAAATGGGCTTTGTAACCAACTTGAATACTTAAATCGTGAACTAGGCCCGACTAAAGTCTGCCGACCGCGGTCTAGTCGGATCCCGACAATATCCTCTTACGCATTATAATAGACGTGGACAATAACCCACCCTCATAGATTTAAATCACTGATCCCTATACTAACTGGATAAACGATTTATTCTGAGTGTAAATATTTAGTATCGCGTGTATAACTTCGGTTGTTTCTCTCAGTATGTTGTATTATAAAAAACAGATTTCTGTCGTTATAAAGCATTCAAAATTATTTTTTTGTACACCCTCTCTATTAAATAGCTGCTTTTCAAACCTATATAGCGGCACATTTAACACTAGTGGTGTAAAATTGCGTACAGTACTACAATTTTTATAAAAAAATCATAGTCTAACCACATGAGAATGCAACGCAGTCTACAAGTAGATGATCTTGCTCAAAATTGAACTGTCAAAAATTTAGGTGAAAATCAGATATTTTATAGGAGGTACGTGAAGCATTGCATGCAGGTGACACTCTCAAGTCTCATAATCGAAAATTACAGCTATAATAATCATATCGAATGCATAGATACATAGAAGGAATTGTTTTCACTCGCGTAATATTAAATAGGATTACTTTTATCTGCGTCAGTTCTATGAAGCAAGCGACTCTCTCAAAATTGGTAATCGAAACTGAGAGCAAAATTCATTCGAGAGTTGAAACATCTATTCAGTCACGCATAGTACCAATACATTTATTGTTATGATACATCATTCGAATGAATCATTCGATTATAAAAATCATTCGAATAGCAACTTTTCGATTATCAAAACCATTCGATTATTTCCAACACTAGTCCCGTGTCTACACGGATATTGAATGTTAATCTTTATGTGAATGGAGCTTATACATGAGAGAAAAGTAAGTTGAGCTTTAGAACACGTATTATGCAAGTTTGTTCAATTAATTATAAAAACTTGGTAAAAATATAATGCAGCATAAATTATGTCTCCGACGTGTGACAGCTGTTATACAAAATACACATTAAAATAATATATAAGTTGTTCGTATGTTGTACAAACGCTATAATATTGTGTATGCAGAAAAGTGCTTTAAATTCAACTTTTAGAGTCGTTCAAAATTATTATAATAAATAAACATGAAATGCTCCCAATGTAAAATGCACTGTGTTGGGTGTTCTATTAACAAGAGACGATATTAAATATTGGAGACTTCGTAATATTCAAAGAGATTTTTGTAATGTTTAGTATATAGTCTTGTGAAACGTTCAATTCTTTTAAATTGCCGAATGTTACCGAAAATCTACGACTCAATTGTCTGAGATCGTCATTCACTGCCGAAAATCAATTTCTTTCGTTATCGTCATTTGTAGAACTTTTCTACTGTGTAATATAACTAAGTTATCAAACACGCCGATTTCCAAACTTAGTGTGGGTATATTTATTGCGTGGTTTCCCTTCATACTTATTTTTAGTGTATTTGCCATATGGCAACATACACTATTGGCGTCGGTCGGATGGCGGGACCTAGGGGTCGGACCAAAATTTCTCGACGTTTCATAACCTCCTAAACACTTTGCCACCATTTTTAAAAATGTTTATATATATATGTATATATATATATATATATATATATATATATATATAGGTATATATGTGTGCGGGCTATAACTTTCGAAGAAGTTAATTTATTTTAACGAAATTTGGCACACATGTTAGAATCCATCACCGCACGAAGCCTATTTAAAATGGGCCCAATCGGGCCATTTTAAGGGTAGTTTTTAGGGGTTGAAAAATGTTTTTGGGGCCCAAAATACCGAAAAAATTCTCCGAATCGTTTCAAAATTGAAATTTAACCCTCCGGTAGTAATTAAAAAGTGTCCTTAAAATTTTAATAAAATCGGCCCGACAGGACTGGACTTACAAATTTTATGAAAACACTAGTTTGCAGATAGTGAATTATTTACTGAAAGTTGCATATAATTTGGTATAGAGGTTCGATTGATAATAATATTGCAATTAAGAAAAAAAATGTTATTTTAAGGGCTGTATTAAGGAGTAAAATTTTTTTTTTTACCCAAAAACCAAGTTAAGTTCGCATAATAAAGCCACACTGCCTGTATCAGCAAATACACTATATTGTCGGCAGGGTTTTGGCACTGCGACCCGGGTTTTTTTACTTTAAAAGTACCGGTCCGAGTTCACCCAAGTAGATTTTAATTTGGCAATGAATTACTTTATCTTTAAAGGACTAATTTTCCCGAATATTTACGTGACTACGTCGTGTTGTAGATCAGAAATCGACTATTGAAATTAAGAAAAGGATGCGTTTTCAAGTCCAGAAAAAATTAACATTTGCAACAAAATATGTTAATGTTTATGGACTTGAAAATGCATCCTTTTCTAAATTTTAATGCTTTTATTTGTTATTTCAACAGTGAACTATTTGTTGCCTTTGAAGTTTTTTGATTAGATTTATATCGGTGACATTTCTATCCTATCAACAATTTTTTTTAGATTTTTTTTTGGCAGGCATTATACTTTTTTCAACATGTCGATATTCGAAAAAAGGCAATTATAATTATTTAAATTTTCTTGTTGAACTACTAAGTAGATAAGGCGATCCTGATTATATTAAGATTCATTTTTGAAGTGAAACTTCCAACGCTGAAGGATCCAAATAACAATTTGTTATTATATCAATTCAATAATAAATTGTTAAAAACCCGGGTCGCAGTGCCAAAACCCTGCCGACAATATAGTGTATTTGCTTATACAGGCAGGGTGGCTTTATTATGCGAACTTAAGTTGGTTTTTGGGAAAATAAAAAAATTGACTCCTTAATACACCCCTTAAAATAACATTTTTTTTCTTAATTGCAATATCAATTGAACTTCAATACCAAATTATATACAACTTTCAGTAAATAATTCACTATCTGCAAACTAGTGTTTTCATAAAATTTGTAAGCCCGGTCCTGTCGGGCCGATTTTATTAAAATTTTAGAGACACTTTTTAATTACTACTGGAGGGTTAAATGTCAATTTTGAAACGATTCTGAGAATTTTTTCGGTATTTTGGGGCCCAAAAACGTTTTTCAACCCCTAAAAACTACCCTTAAAATGGTCCGATTGGGCCCATTTTAAATAGGCTTCGTGCGGTGATGGATTCCAACATGTGTGCCAAATTTCGTTAAAATCAATTAACTCTTTCGAAAGTTATTGCCCGCACACATATATATATATATATATATATATATATATATATATATATATATACGCATATATATATATATATATATATACATATATATATAAACATTTTTAAAAATGGTGCCAAAGTGTTTAGGAGGTTATGAAACGTCGAGAAATTTTGGTCCGACCCCTAGGTCCCGCCATCCGACCGACGCCAATAGTGTATGTTGCCTTATGGCAAATACACTAATAACATCCTTAAGCCACGGAATTTTCACTTCGAAAATAAATCTCATTATAATTAATATTTTACTTTATATGGATTATAGATCCGGCATCTCATAATAATATCCATATCAGACATTGAGATTTAAAACTGTGTTTTTTTAATAGAAGACACTCTATATATGGGTTGGTTCATGTTATTTCAATATAAATTAAAGCCGTGGTACTTTAGTCTGGATGAAGAAATGGAACAATATAATTGGATCTACGGAGACAAGTTTTCGCATTTGTAATAATATGCAGGATTATGTACGTTCATCGGCCATTCCACCATTTTGTGGCTGAATGTTGTCTAAAAAGCTTAGATATTACGTCACTGGGGACAGATATGTGCGGTAGGTGTACAATGTAAAAAATTATAAATAATCTCAGATTATTAAGCAGCGTTTCCCAAACTGAGAATCGTGAGTATACCCGAGGAGACCCGCGGCTTCACTACTAGGATTTATTGAGACCGTCTGGTTTATACTACACACTTCAGAAGTGAAACTTACTTTATCAAAATCTGCATACGTTCAACAAACAGTGATTTCAGTCAGCGAGCTGGAAAGCCGTTTTATAAGTCGGGAAAGTTATATATAGTTCGGCCGACGTTATTATTTGGACTCTACATGTGCTGAGTCTATCCTATAAAATTCAAGTGAATCGGTCAAACCGTTCTTGAGATATCTTTGAGAAACACAGTTTTGAGAAAAACGCGTTTCAAGTTTCAAGTACGGTTTAAACTATGTAAATCTTACTTACCATCAATCTGCGATGCCTGGTTTGAAATAACAATTCACCATCGAAATCTCCTTCAGCACATGTATATATGAATGTACATTTGTATTGAAGGGTCTCAGGCACCAAAACGACACGTCACAATAGGCCTAGTGCCACACTACTCAACTCAGCGCTCCACACATCTGCCCGTTCTAACGGTTGTATCTTTACAACGATTTCGAAATTGAAAAAATCACTTTACCATCATATTCTATACATATTAAGGAATCAATTTATACAAAAAAATCGATTCTTTGAATCCATCACACCGGGTGACTCCCTTAACCTTAGTTCGCCACGATCAGTGAGTTAGTTGTCATCAAAGAGTGGAATGGCGCTAAAAATGACGGACGCAAGTACAATGGAAACCACTCGCAACAATGAGGTATGCATTCATCTACTCGAGCGCTGGATGTACATATTATAATATACATATATACAGAACACACAGATAATATGTAGGTATGTTTATGTAGGTACTAATGTACCACCAACTGAGTACATTATTGTAATTCATACTGCTCCGCTGAACACAATAATACTTGTACAACACCTAAACTTGTCTGTAATTTAATTCTCCAGGACATTTTACTAGCGTACTATCAGAATGCTTATTTTTAAAGTCCGACCGAAGCTTCGGCCATATTCGGTCAAACATTGAATCTTTTCGGCTAGGGACGCCGACTTTTAGTAAACCCTGTGAGTGCTCATTTAATGACAAAAACTAACGAAGTGACAGATTTAATTTAATTATCCAGGAGATTTTGCTAGCGTACTATCAGAATGCTTATTTTTAAAGTCCGACCGAAGCTTCGGCCATATTCGGTCAAACATTGAATCTTTTCGGCTAGGGACGCCGACTTTTAGTAAACCCTGTGAGTGCTCATTTAATGACAAAAACTAACGAAGTGACAGATTTAATTTAATTATCCAGGACATTTTACTAGCGTACTATCCGAATGCTTTTTTTTAAAGTCCGACGGAAGTATCGGCCATATTCGGTCAAACATTGAATCTTTTCGGCTAGGGACGCCGACTTTTAGTAAACCCTGTGAGTGCTCATTTAATGACAAAAACTAACGAAGTGACAGATTTAATTTAATTATCCAGGACATTTTACTAGCGTACTATCCGAATGCTTTTTTTTAAAGTCCGACGGAAGTATCGGCCATATTCGGTCAAACATTGAATCTTTTCGGCTAGGGACGCCGACTTTTAGTAAACCCTGTGAGTGCTCATTTAATGACAAAAACTAACGAAGTGACAGATTTAATTTAATTATCCACGACATTTTACTAGCGTACTATCAGAATGCTTATTTTTAAAGTCCGACCGAAGCTTCGGCCATATTCGGTCAAACATTGAATCTGTTCGGCTAGGGACGCCGACTTTTAACAAACCCTGTGAGTGCTCATTTAATGACAAAAACTGACGAAGTGACAGATTTAATTTAATTATCCAGGAGATTTTGCTAGCGTATTATCAGAAAGCTTAAATTTAAAATCCGACCGAAGTTTCGGCCATATTCGGTCAAACATTGAAATTTTTTGGGTAGGGGCGCCGACTTTTAGCAAACTCTGTGGGTGCTCATTTGGTGACACAAAAACTGGTGAAGTGACAGATTTCGGTGGTTCAGCTCATCATTGAAATCAGACAGTCATTTATTAATAAATGTATTTTTTATTTTAAGTAGTCACTATCAGATATTTTCGTACCGTACTCTAGACGTCATGGTAGATTGAATGGCGTGCTGACTGGACATTTAACACGATTTTGAATTTTTTTGTGTATTTTATTTTGGATTAGATTCAGCATATTTTGTTGAAACATAACGTTCTGTACAATTGTACTACATTATTATTTGTGGGCATAATAAAAAAATATTATTATTATCGTCTGGATAGGGGTCAACAATACATATATCGTATGTCAGATGCGCACTGCAATCAAATCTTTAAAAGATCGTTGTTGAAGATACGGTATGAAACACAAAATAAAAAAAGACAATGTATGTTGTTGGCTTTTCTTTCTATTTCCATACAAAAGAGGAAAGTTTATATGCATTTAAAATGGAAATTATATTCCAGACATTATAACTATACACGGAAGAATTGTTTGTGTTTTATATTACGCATAAATAAATACGGGATGCTTCATAGAATTTGGTAAAAAGCGACGGTCGAAAATACCGTTAGTCGAAATCAAATGTAGCTTAATCTCAACCAAGCTACTTCACAAAAAGTATATTTGAAAAAAAAACATTTCATAATCAAAAATCCTGAATGCAAAGTCAGGACTCGATCTGAGGCGTTTGGAGTGCAACATACGTAAGAAATTCCAAATCTTTGTCTCAAAAAAATTATGCGACAAAATTTATATGAAAGTTTGACTCACAAAAATAAAAAAACCCGTTGGGTAGGCTTTCACGGCTGGCGTTGTTGCAAAACTTCTTGGTTTCAACAACACGCACAATTTCAACCGAAAAGAAGAAGGTCTGCACCTCAGTAAAACTTGGACACCAGCACTGAGGCACACTAAGCTAATGAACCCAACGACCAATCAGAGAAGAGTAAACTACGACCGAGTAGAGAACGACAACCAACGGTGCATAAAAGAAGAAGGAGCAGCAGTAGTCGACACGCTTGCTTGTGAGCAGCCGCTACCACGTCAGGTAGAAATACTAATGGACCACGGCGTACAAGCCCGGAAACCAAGAAGTTTTGCAAAAAAACCCGTGTTTTACAAAAAAAAAAAGAAAAAAACTAACTGTCAAATACAGTCACATTTTATCTTCAACTTAAAGTATATCACGTGCGTAATTATATTACGACTCGCTGGCGTTCGTTTTACTATAATGTCACACATCGTCATAATTCACTACGCACTAGTTACATAACCTACTGTTACTTCTGACCCTGTATAATCAATATTGACAACGCAATCTTTGGCATTGTGCTGGGAAATTTCATTTTAAACGTACAAAAAAGTACAAAAGAGTGAGAGAGAAACAAAATAGGGATACTGCGCTTAACCTGATATATCGTTCATTAAGTTTTAAAACGGCATACTAAATGAGTGGGCTTTGTCGTTTTAAAAAAACTAAATTTTTAAATTGAAGTGTAAAACAATCCGTTTATTTTTATCATTCAGTCGTAAAAATTTATATTCACACGACAAAATAGCTTGAGTCACATATTTTTGGTCAAATAAGATAAAAAACGAATTGTGCCGATTGTCTACATACAGAGCCGGATTTAGAGGAGGGCCCTGGGGCTGTCACATAAAAAGGGTCTCCACAAATTTTTATTTTTTTCCAAATTATTTCTTTAATATACTTTTTGCATATGATAATATTACAGTTTACGTTAGATTTCAGTTAGTAGGTGTCAATTGTAATTGAAAAACACAGGGGCGGATTTGGTTTTGATGCCGCCCTTCATTTATTTTCTAAACCGTTACCTTTTGTTTGATATCTTGAAGTATTAAGATTTCTGAGTCATAGCAACGAATGGATTTTTAGTGCCTTTAGTCCCTTTCCGATTTTAGTCGCTTTTTAAGTTTTGATCGCCTCCTAAATTTTGCCGCCTTAGCCCTTGCGGGTCTAAGCATAAATCCTATACTGGCGACGACGTTATTTATTTTTTTAAAATAAAGGCTTCCATTGTACATGGAGGATAAGAGGCCTGGTTTTATAGGAGTATAAAATATTTTCAGCGAACGCGCTTGAAGTTGAAAACATAGACAAGTACTAAAATTTAAATATAAAGTTTATTTGTTGGGAAAAAGGACTTCTTTAAGTGAACACTTATTTGTTATATATTGCGACGTTTCGTCCCTTTATTGGGACTTTTTCAAGCTTATAATAATAAAGGGACGAAACGTCGCAATATATAACAAATAAGTGTTCACTTAAAGAAGTCCTTTTTCCCAACAAATAAATTTTATATTAATTACCAAGGACAAAAAAGAAAAAAGTCAATAAAATTTAAATGTTTAGTTTGTTATTTGTCCCGGTTATATCATTAAAAAAAACAAATAGCCATAGCGTGTACTACCTTAAAAGTAATTTAATTGACCGATATTTCCAAAAGATCTTCCACCTCTAAAGTTTAAGAAGATAAGACGTTTTACAAAACATAAACTAAAGTGACGAAAATTGTATGTGAAAATATAAAAAATCGACATAAGCCACTTTATTGTCATAGTACGATAAAAAACGTTTGTATAAACCGGACATCAGTTGAAAGGTTTTATCCTATAGTTATAAAAATGTAAAGCTCTGTTGTGTTTATGACAGAAGTATGTCAACTCCTTTAGTTTTTAAATAAAACATTAAATTCTTCATTGTGCATACAGAGATGGTAAGATTTTTCACGTTGAAATAAAACCTATCCATTTACGATAAGTATAAATTTTATGCCTATGTTTAAATAGAGAATTTATTTTTTCTGAAACTAAACCGCAGTCACTAAAGATACAAAGATGGTACTTCGTTCGCATAACTATCAGAAACCGTTAAGTTTTTATTTTGAGACAAAAGGTAGTCTAAGTCCTTCTTTAGGATGCAATCTATTTCTTTATCAAGTTTTATCGAAAGAAACAAACTCCCATTCGCATTTATCATACTAGGTAGGAAAGTATTAGGCACCCTATTCTGGCCCATTTGCCCGAGCAAGGCTGCGCCAAGTGGATGTGCCTATAACGTATTTTAGTCATTTTTCTATTTAAAAAAAATAATAAAAATTTAAGGGGCGTGTAACTAGGATAATAGGGATGAATAGTATTAGAATAGAGGGCGTAGAATACTCATGTACGTATTGCACAGTTACTACAATAAAACGCAACATTCCGGTTAACTAAACGAGTGTAATTAAACAGTTGTTACTTTTAATGACTCGCAGTTAAAACCGTCAGCTCCCGTTCAAATAATAACTTTTGTTTTGTTGCGTTTGTGTTTCCGCGAAAGTTTAAGATGTACGGTTTTGGCAATTTACATTTATAACATAATGTGAAACATAATTATATGCATACATAAATAATTAATAGGCTTAATATTTTACATTTGAGTCTAGATTTAAAACACAAGCCGTTTTCGTTCTACAGTCCGCGAGCAGTTCCTACTCAACCAATGTACGTGTCTTTTTTTTAATTAAAACTGTTAGTGCATATGTCATATCACTAATTGAGGGGGGTGCCATTTAACATCTCGGAAAGGAGCGGGGATAAAAAAGACGACCCTCAAAACGGTGTTAAAAAAGGATGATCTGAAACAATTTTAAATGCTTCTTTTTGACATCGATGTATATGAGTCGCATGCCATCCGAACTAATAGATTACAAAGGCTGTCTCGTTCCATCTGACCTGGAATGACGTCAGCTTGCAGACCGATCATATTTTTATCAACCTATAATGACAATATAAAAAAAAACCACTTATATTTAATTAGGACTAAATACCTTAAAAATTCAATTTATTACAAATAATATTCTGTTTTTTGATTTCTTTGACATTTTGTTAAATACTGCCATTAATACAGCTGATGCTCTGCAATTTTTTATTTATTTATTGTGGATTATAGACGCTGGACAGCTTGGTCATTAGCGTGTTAATTACATCAACTGACATAATCACTTAAAACTAAACGAGTCACAAAACATCCATGAGCAGAGGCAGAATTTGAACTCACGACATTTCGGTCAAGAAGCCAGCACGCTAACCACTAGACAACACTGTCGTCTTGCCTTGCAATCGATTGATAGGTTCGTCGGGTGACGTCATCCTCCGACTAGTTCAACAGAACGAGGTAGCCTCTAGTCTACTAACCTTGGTTTTTATGTAAAACAAAAAGGCAACACAAGTTGTAGTAAAGGTTTGAGTGCCGTTTAACGAATGGATAATACTTCGTAGTTTCAGGTGAATAAACAAAGGTTTATGGAAAACCTACACAGATAATTCTACAGCACATAGGTTAATATCTATAAATTTTGTCCCAAGTTTTAATTAATAAGGAATTTTAATTGTTTTAATTTCAATAATTTAATCTAAATTTTAATCAGTATAATTATATCTTCCAGTCGTTGCGTAAGGAGGTATGAAATTCTTAACAAAGCAGCTACGTGCAACAACGTGTTGGAACAATAATAGTATTACCTAATTTTCTGTCTTCATGTACTGCTGCATGGAAAGGTCTAAAGAATAATTAATTATTTACGCATAAGTATCAGTATTTAAAAATCCTATTTCTTCGTTAAAGTTTTCGAAAAGTTGTAATCAATGCTAATTACAGGATGGATAAATCTTAATAAGATGTCTTTCTACATCCACTTAGGAAATGGAACGTAAATCATTGTGCTGTTTGGCACCAGACATACTTTAATTCGTTTCCTTGTAATTATTATTAAATAGGCATCGGATGTGAAAAAAGTAAATTTAATAAATCATCTTGACCAATAATCGTAGACTGCACACATAGAATCTACTCACAGCATACGCCAACAAGATTCAAGATTCTAGAAGATGGGTGGCAAACATGAAATTGGATTTTTCCTCTACCGGCTATCCACTGCCACAACAAAGTGTATTTTCGTGTGGTGGTTTTATCCGTATTTTCAAATCATTTGGATAATACGTTTGTATACAGGTGTTTGGAAATTATTTTGGATCAATTATTCTGCTGTCCCGTCACAAATCCATCTATAGCCAAATATATATAGAGATGCCATTATTATTATGGTTCTTTCGTTACATCACTTATTACAAACCCCTACTTCTCAAGTTCTGATACGAGAACTGGTAAAAGTGTCAATTTGATTTTCAATTTATATTTAAAAATATGAATTGGTACTGGGTTCAAATAACTCCAGGTTTTGGTGACCCACGCTTTTCATAATAATTATATTTTAATAGGGTAACAGTCAAAAATCGGACTATTTTAAATAGGTTTCATGCGGTGGTGTGTTTCAGCATGTGGGCCAAATTTTGTTAAAATCTTGGAAACTTATTGTCCACACACACACACACACACACACACACACACATATATATATATATATATATATATATATATATATATATATATATATATATATATATGGTGCCAAATTGTTTAGGATGCTATGAAACGTCGAGAAATTTTTTTCGACCCGCCATCTGACCGACGCCAATAGTGCTTGTGTCATATATGACAAAAAAAACGATGATGATTTAATGATTATCCCTGTATGTAACTATGTATGTACGTGCTGACAAAAGAAGGCACGCGCAGGCGCAACTCTACGTGACATACCTTCACATCCAGCAACAGAACGTGCACTGGAGAAGATATCATATATACATAGACGTTAATCACATGTTACTCCAAATTATTACCTTTGTTCGAATACAGTTGTCCCAATTGTTGAACGTGACTGAATGCAAAAAGAGAGGTTAAATAAGTTTTGTCTGTCTATCGAAACGTAACCACAAAATGGGTGAAACGTATGCCAACATGTTTTTTTTTATTTGCGAGAGGGTTCTTAGTCATGTTTGAAGAAATCAGTTCAGTCGTTTTCAAGAGCTTCAGTTTTCAGCACAGTTTGTGTAGAAACTCGGCTACTATTACAGCTGGAGAACTTGAGCTCAAATATAATTTGTAATTAGTTTAAAGGGTATGAAATAAAATTTAAATTTAAAAAAAACCTAACGATCTTTAATAGTCTTCTTAGTATCTTCTAAATTCTCTTCTTAGATAAAATATAGGTACTCAGTATGATAAGTTTAATAATAAAATGACTTCATTAAAAAAGAAAACTAACGTAATTGACATTTACAAGAAAAAGGAAAAATCTCTTTTGTAGTAGTGGGTTCTTTCCTTTATACTTAAGCTTAGTAGCTAAGCCTCTTGTTCAATACGCTAAGTAGGAAGATACGAAACCACTGACATACGACATATTATTTTTTTCTTTTTAAAGAACTATCATGTCTGATCTTTTTTTGTTATTTTTTTTGTGTTCTTATTAGGAAAAATCAATTAAGTATGTGAATTGCATTTTTCATATCCTAGTAGTGTACACTTTTTTTGATATGACAAAATACGGACTACCTCAGGCAGAAATTGATATTTTGTAATTAAAATGATGTGTGCGGTTCGGTTGGAGTTAAATCTCGTGTATGATTACATTTTTGTGTGATTAAAATTGGAAACCGTTACGGAGATAATTTCGCTTCACGTTTTTAACAGCAACTTCACCTTTTTAAGTTTCATTACCAATTAATGAACAGTCGACAGCAGAATGTTTAAATATTGAAATGATAGCACAAATGTTAAGTCAGTCTTATATCTAAATTTAAGAATAGCATTTGTTTGGAAATCTCCATTTAGTTAAGGCTGTCGAAACGCTCTGAATTTAAGCCACACTACGAGGCTTAAAAATGCTGTTGCAAGGGTACCGCTGTCAGTTACTCTAATTTTTGGAAATATTTTGAAGATTTAAAAACTTTTCCGAAAAAGGAAGAGTCACTTTAGATTTGTGATGGAACAATTTTGTAAAGTAAGGACGAATAAGGTCGTAGTGTGACATTGAAAACGTGTGAAGTGAAACTTCATTTGACATACGTAGTAGTATAAAAATATGGCCTCGTAACCCAACGGTCATAGGCTCCATCCCGACTTTCGGTGATCACTGTCATTATTTTTTTTTTTGTTATACCAGTTTTACTTCTATAGTATATAGTGTAAAACCCACAGTCTCTTGCTTTCATTTAAACCTTTTTCTTGGTTTAATTTGCTCTGATTTTTCACTCGGCACGTGGTAGAACATGATTAATAATAACAAGTAATTAAAAAACTCTTGAAAATTCTACAAAAATTCTTTATTACTCGACGATCGTTTCGGACAATAAGTCCATCTTCAGGAGTATAAGTTTTGTACTCCTGAAGATGGACTTATTGTCCGAAACTATCGTCGAGTAATAAAGAATTTTTGTAGAATTTTCAAGTGTTTTTTAATTACTTGTTACTTTTTCTTAGTGTTTAAAATTGTAGAAATGTAAGTTTCGGACTGTATCGATGAGAAATGTTATAAAATTTAACTTTATAAAGAATTTGAAATATTAAAACAAAAAAGTAAGAATTTTACAAGTGAATACATATCTGTACACAGTGTTTACTTAAAAAAAGGAATATTATGTGGTGTTGAGAACTTTCCGTTACAATTTTTTCCTTCATTTAACACAAAAGAAACAGTTTAAATACGATTTCGTGAAAGTTTTATAGTCTTTTTCGTATACCTACTTATACTTACTTCGTAAATACTTTAAAAGTTTTTAATTCCATTGAGGAATAAACTTTATTGTGGAAAAAGTCTGTTCGGAAAACGTTAAATGTCTCTATGGGAAAATATACATTCTACACTAATTTAAAAATATTTTATTAATTTCAGTCAGTTTATGAGACAGGTAAAATGTGAAATGTATTTTTGTACGCTCAGTAAATTTAATCTTTCTTTGAATTAATTAAAACTGCTTAAAGAGGGATCTCAGCGATTACCTAAAAAAAGGGAAACTACTAGCATCCGAAACATTTTGCTTTAGGTTGCATGAAATAAAGTTGGAACTAAAATAATAAAAAAACATTAACTGACTTCAAAATGGAATCAGATTGTCTCCTTCGTTTTACAATCACCTTCTCTACTTTCAATTAGAACGTGCCACAATTATTTCTTTATTATGTCATGTTTATTTTCGCTGATTTCTGTTTAAATAAATTTAGGTAACCGTTCTGATTTCTTTTTTTAAATCATAGTCCAGCAGCCACCGCCTGTTTTTTTAAGTGATTAATAACAGGCTGAATCTTCGTGAGTTCGTTCGGTTCGACGAGACGCCTAAGTTTTTCCTCTGTCCAAATTCTCAAAGAGGTATGTAATGAACTGTGCAGATGTAAAACATGTCGATTTGGTAGGGTGTCGAAATTGTCTGACTAGCAGTAAATTTTTCATTGAAATTTTAAGATAATATGATAATAAACTCGAAAAAACAATTGTCCTACAAAATCGATGGTTTGAGTTGGAGCGTCCTCCACGCCGAATATGTCGAAATAACGAGGTCATAAAAATTATTAATAACCAGCTGATTTTTTGTATGCAGCTTACTAAATATTAGTATAATTGAATGGCCACAAAGTCCTACAAATGTAGTGGTAAGTTTTCCTAGTCCTACGCTGGGAAGTTGTCGATTCCACGGTAACACTTTTTTCATTAATAACAACCTAGGTTTGATTTTGTCCTATCGGGAATAAAGTGTAGAACACAATTTTACCAAGCGTAGGACTAGGAAAACCTACCACTACATTTGTAGGACTTTGTCGCCATTCAATTATACTAATATTTAGTAAGCTACATACAAAAAATTAGCTGGTTATTAATAATTTTTATGACCTCGTTATTTCGACATATTCGGCGTGGAGGACGCTCCAACTCAAAACATCGATTTTGTAGGACAATTGTTTTTTCGAGTTTATTATCATATTATCTTAAAATTTCAATGAAAAATTTACTGTTAGTCAGACAATTTCGACATCCTACCAAATCGACATGTTTTACATCTGCGCAGTTCATTACACACCTCTTTGAGAATTTGGACAGAGGAAAAACTTGGGCGTCTCGTCGAACCGAACGAACTCACGAAGATTCAGCCTGTTATTAATCACTTAAAAAACAGGTGGTGGCTGCTGGACTATCAGTTTAATTCTTAAAAAAATATTTTTGCTTTTTGTATTTCTTAAAGCGCTGAGTTTGACCGAACGCGCCAGCCCTCTTGTACTCTCTCTCTCTCTGTATTGCGCCCAAAGAAAGCATATCTCAGAGAAAAGGGAGTCAGGTCGCATGTAACAACGACAATGATGTGAAACCATAGGCTATGCACATTCTTTCAACAGACGTACTTTCCCCGGTCATGGACATGTTAAAATGCGAAAGATAAGACATCATAGTTCCTGAGAGATAAAGTCTGGTTTTCGCATGAGATATTGCATGCAAGATCTAGTGTCATAGTTTCAAGAACAACTCCCCTGGAACTAGACAGATCCGAAACTACCCAAGTAGAAGCAAAACATGACCTTCTTGAACGCATCGGTAATTTCATTTTTGACGTTCTCTTGAGCGTGAAGGTGTTTTGTTCAAGTGAATTTATATCACGTTCAGTTTACTATCTTCTTCTCGTTTAATCCTTTGGGATGTTGAAATGCACAGATACATATGTTCGCTAACTTTAATTAAACATAATATATACGTATAGTAAAATGAAACATATAGCCAAACAACTACATATATGGATTAACAGGAAAACCATTAATGGAAACTAATTGAAAACGATATGAAAACCACGTACATAAAACGTGAAATTGATGAGGAAACCATTTTTATGCAATTGTTTTTTATTCTACACGTGTGTCACTATAAATAAATGGCACTAACCTCTTTAATTGTAAATTTTATTTGGTTTCCATTCATTATACGGTGTTAATTATTATTAGCAAATGCTACAAAATGCCCGTATAGAAGGCCTCCGGAACGCTCTAAATTTAAGCCAAAAATAGGGCTTCAGCTGATAGCTGATTGTAAACTTATTCGTTAATATTTTGCAAAAAACCTTTCTCTATAAGGAAGACAAAGGGCAAATCTAGGTCTCTAATGGACTATTTTTGTTATTTATGTACGATTTACTAGAAAAAAGTTGGCATTAATTGTGCCAAAAAACACGTTTTCAATGACGCACTACTTCGTATTTATTTCACAAAATCATCACAAACCTAAAGTGATACTTCCTTTTACGGCAAAGTTTTTTAAACTTCAAAATATTTCTAAAAATTAGAGTAAAAAATTAAAGCATCCTTGTAACAGCATTTTTTAGCCTCGTATAGTGTGGCTTAAATTCAGAGCGTTCCGACATAATTACAATTTATTATGTTTCGCATGTTGCAACTGAGTGTGGGCGATCTAGTATACATAGAAAAAGCTATTTTTAGTGTATTTGCCATATGGCAACATACACTATTGGCATCGGTCGGATGGCGAGACCTAGGGGTCGGACCAAAATTTCTCGACGTTTCATAACCTCCTAAACACTTTGGCACCATTTTTAAAAATGTTTATATATATATGTATATATATATATATATATATATGCGTATATATATATATATATATATATATATATATATATATATATATATATGTGTCTGTGTGCGGGCAATAACTTTCGAAGGAGTTAATTGATTTCAACTAAATTTGGTCCACGTGTTGAAATCCATCACCGCAAGAAGCCTATTTAAAATGGGCCTAATCGGGCCATTTTAAGGTTAGTTTTTAGGGGTAAAAATGTTTTTGGGCCCCAAAATACCGAAAAAATTCTCCGAATCGTTTCAAAATTGAAATTTAACCCTCTGGTAGTAATTAAAATATGTCCCTAAAATTTTAATAAAATTGGCCCGACAGGACCGGACTTAGAAATTTTATGAAAACACTAGTTTGCAGATAGTGAATTATTTACTGAAAGTTGTATATAATTTGGTATAAAAGTTCGATTGATAATAATATTGCAATTAAAAAAAAATGTTATTTTAAGGGGTGTATTAAGGAGTGAAATTTTTTATTTTGCCCAAAAACCAACTTAAGTTTGCATAATAAAGCCACACTGCCTGTATAAGCAAATACACTATATTGTCGGCAGGGTTTTGGCACTGCGACCCGGGTTTTTTTGTTTGACTACCAAAAAAAGAAAATAATTGCAACATATCTGATTCTTTTGTTTATTTTGACCTCCTGAATACTACTCCAAATATTGCGATTTTCTCCCGAACACCCTGTATATTGGTCATTTATTTAAATTTTACATACTATAATTAAAACTTTGTATATCGTTACTTGTTTCGAGATATATAAATAATTATTAAAATGTCTAAATGCAGACTCGAAATAGACAGCACGTATTATTATGAAAACCAAATAAGGCTATGCAGCCTTGAAGCCAAACACATACACATTGCAAGGATAGGAAAACACCCATGAACTTTTGTAATTTTTCTTTCGACAGGTATATTTATCTTGTTTTTTCTGTAGTCAATGGGTATGTTATTAGAAATTAATGAATTAGTGAAGCTATTGTAGTGAAACTGCTTAAAATGCACCTGCAAAAAAATCTCGTATTATACAATTACCGTGTCGCAAGGTCGACTAGTGGTAATTTTTTTGGGTTCAAATGTGTTCCACTAAATTAAAATTTACGTTTCTAAAATGGACCCAGTCGTCATTACAGTTCATGCGTGATAATAATATAAGGAGCAGAAAAAATCGTAGTTTTATGTGTGGAATAGCAGGATTAAAATTACATTGGAAAATACACTTTTGTGACTTTTTTTCTGTGTAGAAAAAGTTTCCGAAAAGTTCTCAAAAAAATTGTTTTATTATTTATTTGTAACGTACAACCCTCTAAACATAGGTGGGCATTAACTCGTTAATCCGTTAATCGTTAATTAACGAAGTTAACAAAGTGCTTAACAATTTAACTGTTCAGTTAACTTTAAAAAATGTTAACGGACACATTAACTTTCGTTAACTTGCCATAAGTCCGTTCAATCGTTAATTAAGTACCTACAATTCACAAGGACACCGTGCGGACCGTGCTGCGCCGCGAAAAACACGTTCAGACATGTACGTAAGATGAAGAAGACTTTTATTTCGGTCACTCAAAGTAAAGAAAAGTCTAAAAGTCACAAATCTTTAAGAACTAAAGTTCAAAGTCTCGTCAAAATGTGGCTAGACATGAAGTCAAAAGACTCTTTTAACGATGCGGCAGTCCTCGGAGAACAGATAATAATAAATCTGTTTATTAAATATAGTACCGCTATACCGTCAAGTGCTGCAGTCGAACGCCTTTTTTCTACGGGAAAAGACATTTTAACGCCTAAAAGAGCCTCACTTTCCGACGAAAACTTCAATATATTGTTGTTTATGAAGGGGAATATGCACCTTATGTCAGACTAGCTGTATTTTGAGTTGAACATTTATTATTAAAAACTCTAATGATACACCCTTCTTTTACTAATATTTCATGACCTGCCTAAACTTCCATAGCCCGTATTAACATTAAATATAAAATAGAATTTCTATCGCGAGTTAACGATTTACGATTCGTTAATCGTTAACCTGCAAGATTAACGGCTTAACGATTAACGAAGTTAACTTTTTTAGTAACGGATTAACGATTAACGAAGTTAAGTATTTGATTAACGGTGCCCAGCTATGCCTCTAAAACATGTGGGACGAACCCATTCTGTATTCTAAAATTAGGCAATAGTAAACGAACTATATGGTAAACAGATTTGTTGTGGATAACTTGACTAATTCGTTAAATAAGGTATGCAAATTACAAAGAGATGACCGGTCGGCGCCTGGTGAACGAATGAAAAGACAGAAACATTATGGAAAGCACATGCCAACAGCAGGATGACCATATCTGGACATCATCGTATGCAATCATACTTATTGTGTGTAATATGTATCCTATGGTCGCTAGGCAAAGTGGTGTATGTATTTTTGAAGTGAAACTTCTTTATGCACAGTAGAGTGAATTGGATGAACGGTCAACGAAAAGCCTTGACGTCACGTAACGCGTGCAATGCTCTAATATATTACACGAAATCTGGTGAATAAAAAATTATATCGGCGACTTCGTTAAGGTCTTTATCGAAAATCTATTTTTTTTAAATCAAAATCAGCCCAATTCTTTGTTTTTTTTTTGTTTAAGCTTTACTTCTATGGGTACATGTTTAATCTGTAAAATTAGTAATTTTTTTATATTGATAATCCTGGTCAAGACTCTAGAACAAAGTTATCAAATTGTTGTATTGTCATCGGTCCTTAATACGAGTGCAAATTTTTTAATCAATCAGACGGCTTGAAGTCGGTGAAAATTACGTTGAAAAATTCCGTCAAATTGATACAAGTAAAGCTGATAAAAGCGTGTAAAAAAAGAAATAAAAATGCAACATAAGCTAATTTTCTTTGTCTCCACAGAACGTCATGTCCATTCAATAAAATAGGATAAATTATAATCTTCGTCTGTACGTGCCTTTCAATGTAATTATCTCGGGAAATGTGAATAGACATCTGACAAGTACAATAGTTATTCCTCTATGTAAATTACAATAACTGTCATCTTTGTTTCTATTCATAAAAATTCCTTCGGCTCATTGTTAAGTCATTTAATATGACGACACTGCACTGTCATACTTTCTTTGTTGATTTCTGCAGTTATCGTCGGCTAACTGACAAATCGTCATAACTTGAAAAAAATATTCTTCGCTTGAACAGAGGTGACCTGTGAAAGTATTAGCAACACTAATTTAAGTTGACTAGCGTCCACGTGGTATAGATTGTACCCGCAGTTCTTTTATAGAAAATTTACCCCCACCCCGTTCGGGTAGATGTTTTCGAAAGATAGTCGAAGATGTATTTCTTTATTTTCTAAGAAGAGTATTTTTCCCGTTTTTAGTTTAAGCAATTTCAGAAATACAGACAGCGCATCTTTTTTTAATGTTATCCCTCTTTTTGGATTGAAAGTTAACAATATTGTAATTAATGAGTAATCTGTTTGCAATTTCGTTTTACTGCGGGGTTATTCGGGTTTATTAGGGGTTTATAGGTACTTTGCGTGCTACTATTCATATACGTACCTTTTGATTTTTCTTTTACCTCAACTTTTTTATTTAATCACCGCAAATTAGTAACGTGCAACCTGAATAAGTATGTTTTTCTTTTGAGCTCTTAGAGTAAGAAAAAACACAAATTCAACATTTTTGCATTTATAAAACAAATTAATAAGATAGAACATAAAAGAGAATTATTTATAGTTATAACACCTTTACAATATTTTAATGACGTTTTTACAAATTCGTTATCACAACATTTATTTTTAACATCGTAAAATGGGAGACTTTTAAAAGCCACATTAAAATTTTAAATAACGTCGTAAAAGACGTGCCAAACATTACCTTTATATAATTTTTTTTATAAAATAAGTTCCTATATGAAAAATGTCAAAGCCACAAAGACACTTTTCTCGGAGGTTATTTTTAAATTATATATATTTTGATTCTAACATGATAATGTACAAAAATTTTAAAAAAGTATATTTCTTCTGCGGCATTTCCGTTCTGTCACTAAAACAGAAATAATTTGTGACAAACTGGATTTCCCAAGAGTTTTGGATGTAAAACCTCTTTGTCTTCTGTTTCAGATGGCCTCGTTATTCTAAAATTAGGATGTATAATATAGTTGTCCCTCTTTGGTGAACTATTAAATATCGGCAGTAGAAAAATACTTCAACATTTTTAGACATATTCTCTAGTTATGAAACTCTTACTTTCTGTGAAGGTACATTATTGTGGGCTCATGTATTTTCAACTGATTTTACTCACGTATTTTCAAGTTTATAACTACTACTTCTCACGCAAAGTGTCTCTTCCTACGCTGCTTTTAGCCAATGGAAAATTACATTTGACCACGTTTAACTTCAAATTAATAAAGGTTTTTTTGACTGCCATGAAGTGAGGATGAAGAAGACATTGAAAATACATGAGTTAATTACTCCCGATAGGTTGACAATAAGTGAGTTCTGCTTTATTTTGAGTTTCCGTTGGTTACATTTAAGAAACAAACAATTTTTAACTAAATTTCCAATTTCGTTGTGAGTTTAGCAAAATTTTATTTATTTATTTTAATTTTTGTCTAAAGATAAGTGAAAATAATTATTATTTATAAATAAATTAATCTTTATATAATTCTTTATATTTTACTGATCTGGGTCCGGTAAATTTATTGACTCGCGGGCGTAGCTCGGAGGCTGCTTACCTGCCGCAATACTTTATACCAGCTTGCCTAGAGCCAAATGCTAATATTAAACCCACATAAAAAAGGATTGTAATTTTACATGAGCATAGCGCGACCTTTTGTAACTTCTCTATAATGAGAGCTGGGTTATTTCAATTAACGACCATTTCTAGAGTTCTTGGAGTATTCTGTTGCACTATTTGTATGATATAAATTATACACAAACGATTTGTAAGTCTATGATCATAAATAATCCTGATTAGACAGGTGTATGAGTTCTTTTATTATCCAGAATGAAAATGTTTAAAGTCTGAGAAACATTGAACAATTCGTTGACGTGTAATAATTTATTAAAGTATAAGTCAGAATTCTCTATTGATATAAATATTTTCAATTTTAGTGTCATCTCTTTTCTTCATTAAATTTAAATTAACACAGGCCTTGAGGCCAAAGATAACTGTTTTCACTTGCTTATTTTATTAATCAACATTTCGGCTGCACTTGGCGTCTTCCACAGGATCTATAATAATTAATTATAATTATAGATCCTGGGGAATGCGCAAAGTATAGCAGAAACGTTGATCAATAAAGTAAGCAAGTAAAAATTGTTATCTTTTGCCTCAGGTCCTGTGTTAATATAGATAGTTTCCAAAAAAAAAAACATCAGTTGAACACCAGACCTTTTCGTTAACCAATTCATCTATACTAGTACCGCAGTTGCATTCCTTTTCCCTTACCCCCACTACTACTTAATTCCATCACGCTTTTTCCAAATCCGATCGGAATCACTCCTACCTACCACGTTTAGCGAAGTTTGTCCACCAATGAAAGATCACGCACAGTTATAATTATGGACGTACACGACCAGCACAGCACGGGGCAGAAAAGCTTGTTCGTGTAGACCAGCAACGACTGTCAGTCGTTTGCCTGTAATTTCTGTCTAGCCGTAGGCACTGGATCGATCTAATAGTGTCTAATGTGTCGTTCGTGAACCCGCACTTAAAGTTGCTGGTTTCTGCTTGTCTAGAGTAACGATATCGTGCTGGTTGCAGGTTCGTGTCGTGCTAGTCGTATTGGTTTATGCTTGATAAGTGTTTGCGGTCTTTTTAAAATTATGTCCAAAACAGACTTTAATACTTAAAATCTATTATATATGACGTCTCTGATCACTCAGTATCTACTTTATAGGCTTTGGTTTGTAAATGTTTTATGAAGATGAAATAATAATCGGCTGTACGTATTGGATGTACGTACGAATTTAAACGAACATGTGAAGTGAATGGAAAACCTGCTCACATTTACATGGGTTGACGGCTTCATTTCGCTGTGAATTAAGCGTTTAAGGTTAACATAATTCAATCAGTGAAACTTTAAATTGTTCGCCTGTTTTCAGTTTCAGTGTAATATTATGTCACTAAAAGTGCGTGTAGGGCTCGTGCAACATATTGGAAAATATTTTTTGCACACATCCCGGTAAAATAAACGATTTTCACATCATAATAAATATATTTGTAATATTTTTGACCTGTTCACGTTCGGTCATGTTACATGAGCTGTGACTAGCGACATCGGACGGCATTTATACGCTTTAGTGTGTATTACTATTGCCGCTATAACGACAAATAATAAAAATATAAAATATAAATATAAAATATAAATATAAAATATAAATATAAAATATAAATATAAAATATAAATATAAAATATAAATATAAAATATAAATATAAAATATAAATATAAAATATAAATATAAAATATAAGTATAAAATATAAATATAAAAATAAAATATTGCACGGAACCCTTCGTGTGCGAGTCCGACTCGCATTTGGCCAGTTTTTTACTCTTGGCAACACTGTAATATTCAATTAAAAGCAAAAAAAGCGTAACATTATAAAGAATATTTTATGAATAATGTTACTAATGTACAATGTGTGTACGTAGCCTATGGCCAACTGTGATATCCTTTTAGTACGGCAATTACGTTCGATGTGGTAATTAGCAACGAAACGATTGAACGATGTGTCGATGTAGTTCGCCCCGGGTTCCTCAACCCAAAAGTCCCACTGGCAACCGCATGTCCCACTACAGACTGTAGCCTTCAACCGCAATACCCTAATGTAATTTGATTTCACACGGCACACGGCTATGATAGTAGATATTTACCGCATCTATATCTACCAACACGTAATAGTAAACTGTATATCTACATATATGGTGGGTTGCTGAAAGCATTGTCAAAAATGTGACTTCACAATGACCTTAAATTGTGACAGTATTATTACAGAAGCATAATCTATTGCGAGCTTTAATCATTCTTGTGACCTCGGTGCCCGGTTGACCTCAGATTCTATCCTGAAATGGCCAGTGCTGTACCCTCTCGAGTGTTGGAAAGTTTACAGCGAATTGTTTCTTATGCGTCGGTATTAAGTACTTGTTTTATTTGTTTTTAAAACTGTGCTTGATATGATAGTAAAACATATTTTTTTAACAAAACCGTATATATATATATTTAGAGAAAAGTAATAAAATTTCATCTTTTAGTTCAAACCAAGGTAACGAATCCGTCGGTAAACATATCAAAGGTACCGCTTCCGAGCTATGCTTCTGGTTTTTATTATATTTATTCTTGTGCAGAACAGTTTAATGTCGTTGTGAAACTCAACCCGGTCGTATAGAACGTTAGGTACTCAGACAAAAACAAATCTACATAAAAATAGATAGATTTTTGGATAGAATTTTGATTAAAGTTGTTTCGAAGTGGAAATTGCACAAAAAGCTGTCAAAGACATGGAATAATACGCAGTTAAAAAAAATACCGTTTCAATCGATGAAATATGTTTCGAACAGGATCGATTTAAAATTCTACAGTGCTTTTCTTCTGGGGAAATATGTGTCATCACAAGTGAGATCACTGTCAAATCAGATTTTTTGACAATGCGTTCTGTAACCCAGTTTACGCCAGTGTCGTAATACTATTACCTCCTCTGAAATAGCTGATTTTTACTTCATTTTCACAATTTTTGACAGTTCACTTTTGAGTAAACAACAGACAGACAAACATTGTTTTTTTTTAACATAATTATTAAAGAGTTACGATTGAAGAAAGTCTATGTCTATAAATGACTTTTTAATGAGATCACAATATTTGCGACATATTTGCCTTTTTGTCTGCTGCTGTCACTAAAACATTTCCATACCAATCCTTTCTTCTTCGTTGCAGTCGCTTTGATATGGGAAATGACACAATTAACGAATACAAATTATCATACGCAACAGTTGACACTAATTGGGTTTTCGTTTGAAATGACGATAACAACGTTAGAATAGTTACTTTACTTCATTAAACTGTATGAAGCACCATAAACTAACTACATTATAGACTGACAACGTGAACAAAACAGATGCCTATTTGTAGAGTAACCCTGAAAAGAATAATGAGACGACGCAATTTTACAGGCAAGACTCTCCGAATAATTGTTGGTGATTTATTCCTTAATATGGATACATGCATGTGGCTTCCAAATAAATATTGAGCTGGTTCCATTTACAAGCTCGCAAAGTTAGCTTACCTTATCTATGCTATTATATTTTAATGAAACTTTTCTTGAAATGTTTCTTATGATTTTAGAAATGCTATAGGCTATGTTTCATTTCAATATTTAAATTGGTTTTTGAGTTGACAAATAAATAACATTTTTATGGGTTTCTTACTGAACCGTCACTGAAGTTCATTGCCACATTACTTATGCTTATTCTGATTGCTCGTCGAGGTTATTGGTCGGATGGATAAACTGGCATTCCATGCGGACTTCTTCGATGAATGCGAAATTTCCAAAGTAATTTTAATTTGTTTATAATTGTCTATTACAAAATTAGTATTAAATTAAGTAATAATAAACAAAAAACAACGCCAAGTACACACGGCAGTTATTCTTTAAGAAAGTTCGCCGCAGTATAATATATCCATCTTTACTAGGCAATTTATAAATCCGGGCGAAACTGAACCGGGCTGCGCAGTCGTAAATAATTTGCTTAGCTGTTACTAATTCCAAAAAATGTATAATACTCCTTGTGTATTTCATTCGGCACATAAAACATGTCGTTACAACGCCAAAAATTTATACGAAGTTTTCCGGACACGTCGTCAATTTTGTTTAATAATTCAAATAACATCGTAACATAATTTTATATAAATTTTGTACATTCATGAAATATTTGTACAACATAAAATAACATACAGTTGAATCCGTTTATAATGACATCGAAGGGAATTGACAAACACGTCATACTAAGCGGACGTCATACAAAGCATTTTTGTGAAAAAAAAAAACAACCTTCTTTTTTTAGGTAGCATAGAGCCGCTGACGGGTATTCCTTTGTTTCTCGTGATTTTAAACCACTGAACTAACGCTTTATCAACATTTTCTTGTCGCGATTTTCGAAGCCTCTTCGGTTTCAGAACATTTGAATTGAACGATCGCTTAATCTGGTTCTTGTTTTTGAAAATCATTGAGATTGTCGAATGACCCACGCCCAATTTCTTTGCCAGAGATGAGTTTGATTCTCCATTTTCTAATCTGCATATTATTGCACCTTTTTCCTCAATCGTAAATGCTTTACGACGTTGAGATGACATTTTTTTACATAGGATATCACTGAAAACAATGCGTGACTTTCAACTATCTACTCACTGAGATTCAAAACAAAAACAAGCCACGTGCCGAACGTCGTCGGGAATCAACGAACATTGCCGAAGGTGTAAAGAATCATGTAGGTCACTATAAACGGACAAAATTTATTAAAAATGGGTCATAATAAGCGACATGTCACTGTAAGCGAAGTCATTATATCCGATTTTGTTACAAAGAATTTTATATGAAAACCAAACTTCGTTCTGTAATTACGTCATAATAGGCGGTTGGTCAATATAGGCGGAGTCATAATAAACGGATTCTACTGTATTATTAAGAGGAATATAGAAATGTTGAACGTGCTCAAAGTTTAACTTTACAACTAACTCAAACGATGGAAATAACAAAACCGCATAGCATCTGGTACAGTGTTACCTATACTTGGATTGTATCTAAATCTGCGAGCAACAAAACGAGATAGTGCTGTGCTTTTATATATCTACAAGTTGCAACTTTGTTCAAGATGTTTTTAAATACGCGTTTATAACATGCATTACATTGGCATTGCAACCATTCTACTAAATTCAACCGCAACAATTTCACTTGTTGTTCTGCAATTTCCTGCAGTACTTTAGGGAAATAATTAATTCGTTTGCCAACTAGTGTAATATGTCCTCAAGGTGACATCCGCATAGTTTTATAGTACACATTTATTTTTCGTATTGCACTCCAGTTTAAACGTGTTAACACTTTGTCTGTTTCTTCTAACTCTATCTAACCTTGTGGTGAAATTGGTCACTAGCACGTTTGTTATAAGTGTACACATATGGTAAACGTAACGTACACTTTTCAGAATAAATTTTATTCTACTCTAATGTACCCGACACACCTAATATGTCCTTAATTAAAGTGACTGTTCAATATGACTCCTTCTTCACCCGCATAGTCATATATTATTGAACATTTGAATGTGTGTGCATACAAAATACATGAAAAAGAGTTTCGAAAATTTCTAACTTTATTCAATCTTTGATGGTAATGCTTTCAAAATAAATGTATCATTCTTCCCAAATCCCATGTGACTTTAGGTTAAATTTCTGTATGCTATTTAAACTAAATAAATGATTTGAAGTCAGATAAAAATGGCAGAAATAGCATTTACTTAACACAAATAAATATACTTCCAGAAAAAAATATTTCAATATGCTAAAAACTGAAATCTAATTAGACTTTGCGTACAATTTGAAATCTGATGTCACGTCGTAAAGAAATATTGTCAAATTCACCTTTTTTATACAATTTTTAAAAATTTGTTGTTTTTTTATTGCTAAGCGCAACAAGTCAAATTATATGAAGCTTGATGTTAAATCATAGCTTATAAAAACAGCATGTCTTTTGCGACCGTAGTTTGAAATTAGTCGGTGACATTTTTGTAGAATTTAAATTTAAAAATATAAATTTGTACGAAGTGCAAATCACTCAACTTGTTGATCTTTAAAACAAACGGTTAGTGTGAGCGTGGTACATTGAAAATAGTAATGGTGCGAGTGGGATATGTTGTGATGCAGTGTCAAGAAACGGACGTTAAGCACATTATTATTATTATAACATAATTTCACCTCCCATGAAACACGTTTCTCCAGAAAGTTTTCGTGTTTCTCATTAAATAAAATAATGTAGAACCAGTTGATTTAATTTACTGGCATAGCTCTCATTACATAGGTAGAGATTCAAGTATGCACATAAAAATTTGGATCGTTAAAGTTAACACATTCAAACATACCACCCCTGCAGTTTGTTTTATGTTCCATTTCTTCATGAATATTAAGATGTAATTACTTCTTGACCTGCAATATGCGTTCCGTTGTGTTTATTTTTAGTAATAAATGTACTGAATTAATTTTTTTTAAGTCTGAAGACATAAAATATGAATACAAAATACGAGACAAGTCTAATAGAAATGTCTTGAAGAATGATGGTGGAGCATTATTACGGTACAGCAATATATTTTACATCACATGCTTCAGAATCTTCAGTTTTTTATTAATTTTATAATTAAGTTACATTCTACAAGACATTCTTATATCTATTATTTTGTACTTTCGTGTCCAATTTCTAACGCGTACTTTAAAAATTCTCCCTTGGGCTATACGTTAAATGTCTTGTGAATTGAACTGGATCAAAAACCATTCTTTTCTTGAAAAAAAAATACAAGAAGTGTACTCTCTGACTTGTAGATTTAACAAAAGAAGCAGACTTGAAGTATCTCTTAATCTCTTGCTTAATAGCCATTATTGTCATGACTGATCTATCAAATTTGAATCGAGTATTGGCGGAAGCATTTTTTTTAACTTTGTGAACACTGCAACCTCTAGGGTTTATTGTGATATCTCCCAATCTCTTAGACAGTCCTTAGACGATCAAAAAGACTGTCAATAATATTGACAATCTAGATTGAAGAGCGTGTCAATATGCTGCAAGAATAACCCGTCAATCACCGCCATCAATAAACATTCGGTGCAGGAACACGGAGTGTAAAGTGTTTTTTTTTAGAAAGTCTGGTTGTGTGTTTAGAAATCAGTTCTAATTCCGATATGAGGTTTCTCGCTTTGTTGACAACAAGTAGTTCTGCCATGATGCGCGAGGAGCGACTAACGGAATTATTGACAATTACGCTCATAACTCTCTTAATTAATCGCGCTCGTGAATGTTCTTCAATCAAAATTTATATCAATCTCCATCAGTAATTGACAATTGCATCAATCTCCTCTTAAACGATCAATATTCACTTCAATTAGCCTCCGTCAATGATTTTGACGCGAATATTGACAAAATTCTAAGGACTACTTTATATCACCTGATCCAGTACCCTCGTTCTTTGTACTAAATTGCACAGTCCGTGGACTGGATGGTTGGTATATTCTTCTGAACCTATTCTTGATTATCCATAAATTACCTGCCTTCTGCGATCCAGAGCTTCGTATTCACACAGGAAGTTGTATGCTGTTTCATCTCCATGTTGTACCTTAAGTCCTTAATGGTGGAAGTATTAATTGGAGTTTTAATTTATTTCACTTTTTGTTGCAATGTCTGCAATTACTTATAAGTTACTAGAAATAAAATGAAAATATGAACGCCGACTGGGTCTTTCCATCTGAAGAAAAGTTAGCACAACTTTTTGCCAGGTCCATTTAAAAATTCTCTCGTTTTGTGACAACTTACACAATTTTTGGAGTGAACAATAAACGTTTGTCATTTTTTGATATAATTCTTAGCATAGATATTTTCAGCCGCAGTGGAACATTCAACAAGTGTACTTATTAGTGTATAATGCCATATGGCAACATACACTATTGGCGTCGGTCGGATGGCGGGACCTAGGGGTCGGACCAAAATTTCTCGACGTTTCATAACCTCCTAAACACTTTGGCACCATTTTTGAAAATGTTTATATATATATATGTATATATATATATATACGTATATATATATATATATATATATATATATATATATATATATGTGTGCGAGCAATAACTTTCGAAAGAGTTAATTGATTTTAACGAAATTTGGCCCACATGTTGAAATCCATCACCGCAAGAAGCCTATTTAAAATGGGCGTAATTGGGGCATGTTAAGGGTAGTTTTTAGGGGTTGAAAAATGTTTTTGGGCCCCAAAATACCGAAAAAAATCTCAGAATTGTTTCAAAATTGACATTTAACCCTTTAGTAGTAATTAAAAAGTGTCCCTAAAATTTTAATAAAATCGGCCCGCCAGGACCGGACTTAAACATTTTTTGAAAACACTAATTTGCAGATAGTGACTTATTTATTGAAGGGTGTCTTTAATTTGGTGTAGACGTTAGATTGATAATAATATTACAATTAAGAAAAAAAATGTTATTTTAAGGGGTGTATTAAGGGGTTAAATTTTTTATTTTGCCCCAAAACAAACTTAATTTCACATAATAAAAGTATAAAACCACACGGCCCTATACAAGCAAATACACTATATTGTCGGCAGGGTTTTGGCACTGCGACCCGGGTTTTTTTTTCTTTAAAGTGTCTTTCTTCTTTTTGTATAATTTTTAATATTATATTCTTTTATAAACCCTCAACAAGCTGTGCTTATTTCTTCTTTGTAACACATATTCTCTCTTAATGAACATTCCAGGTTTGTTCTTATTTTGTACAGCTTTTAGTACAAATTCTTTTCAAGTGCAATTGAATATTTAACAAGATATTTAAATTTTTGTTAGCTTTTTAACTTTTGACACAAAGGTTTGTTCTTTCCGTGTATAATTTCGGTGTAGCACAGATTTTTTCTTATCGCAATCGAGCATTCAACAAGGTGCAGTGGAGTATTGCACGTAACATGCGTGGCGCCTATCAACTTTTACGTCTACTAAGCACTATATTACGGTGTAATTCCATGCACTATAGTACACTGCCTACCCTACACTATATCTGTGGTCACAAAGCAATGCGAGGTACTTCACATTGTCACAAGTTGTTAACTTGCCATGTTTGTCAGCCAGTATGTCAGCTTGGGTCAAATCTTGCAATCCAAGTTTCGGCTAGATCTAATTAAACTAGAGCTTTGAAATTTTGCACAAATGTATAAGTCCAGAGACAATGCATAAATCCAAAATATGACAGTGCAGTCCAGTTGTTAGCGTGTTACCTAAGTTGTCGAGTGTGTATACTCTACAATTAAAAAAACCCAGTATTATAGCAGAACTTGTTCGTCTCAAATAGCATTTCTTACGTTTTTATTAGTTTATTAACAGGATATTTTATTAAGTTATTAACTGCCACAAATGACAAAGGTATTTGCTATGACGCCATGTTTATTTACGCCATTTTCCCATATCACCCACGTGACAAGATACTGTTTACTGATTGGTTTTTATTCAAAGCTAGCAGAGACTCAGTTACGATAAATAGCCCCGGTTCTAATTCTGCAATCCAGCTTGTGACCTGAAGTTATAGAATCCGCAGTGACGTCATTTCCATCCTGGCAGCCAACACGGCTGCCACCGCACAAGTCCCAGCAGCCAATCCAGCGTCGTCTGCAACGGTCTTAAGCTTCTTTGGCTTGCGGTCACTGATATATACACTATGTAGCGATCGTGGAGTGTGTAATGCATCTCGACGGCCCACTTGGCTCTATCCGTATTCCGCGTGACGACATAGTGGTGGTGCGGCATTAGCGAGCCGTTGACGTTTGTTAATGGAATTATCGATTCTCGCTACACATTGTAACACTACATTCTCTCCAACAACACATATAGTACACCAAATCCATTATCGCTCACGAAGATCTCGTCCACATGCATATACGTACATACAGGTTGTTATCGAAAGTTTTGTAATAATGGCATCAGGCCTATATATACTTTATCACATTAGGTCAGTGTTTCTCAAGCTTTTATCACCAGCAAAGTCTCCAGGGACGGAGCCAAAGTAGCACGCACTCCTCCTGAATGAGTTAGTATCCCTTCAAATATAACTCTAAAAATCCTATAATCATAAAATATGATTTCACAATCGTCGCGAGCAATATAAAGTAGACTGTCTCATTAATCGGCTCCCTGGTGTGTCGGATTACAGTGTATATATTAGACTTAATGTCCACACCCACCAAATCGGATTAGATCGACACGGAAGTTGCCGAGTCGATCAGAGCCGATTAGTGCGTGAGAACTCATTTAACTTCATGTATACCAAAACTATTGGTATTTAATGCTCACTATGGTATCGCCAACTCTCCGTGGCAAAATGAAAAGCAAACATTATTATAAATAAGGCTTAATTCCAATTGTGAAAAGGGTTAACACTATGATGAGGATATGTAAAAATGAGCATAGCAACGCCATCTCTCGATGTAAAAATGAAAAACCAATGTCTATTTATATTCCTGTAATAAGGTGTCTTGGTAGTTCATCTATCTTACGAGATCGACGAACTACCGATCGCCTTGATAAATTCAAAGTTACTTTGGTATGAATTTAGAATCAATTTTCATTTGTGTCATTCTTGACAATCTTTTAATACGTACAATGAGTGATGGATTTTCAAATAATCACAGCTTTTCTTTCGTATAGTTAATTTTCAGGACTGACAGTGTGTCTCGAATATAACATTTATTAAGTTGAGTATTCTATATTTAGATTAATTTGTCATCCCAGTATACTAAAACCCCGCTTAGCACTATAATATTAAAACGTTTATGAATAATAAAAACTAAAAAAGCAATCAAAGAGGATCAATTCTTTTTCTTTGTTTTGCGATCGCTTTTACTACCTAAAATCAATTAGAATAAAAGAAGACTATGACTAAAAACAATAGAGAAGTAATTGCGCTGACTGTAGGCAGGAAAGGTAACTGTGAAACGAAGGCAAGTTAGTATATGTAGTATCTTTTCTGAAAGTTTCAACCTCTATAAAAATCAGAACCATTTTGTACGTCCGTCGCTTGGACTAATATACTATAGTTTTAGCGTTCACTAATCGTAAGGATACTCCAGGCGTTTCATGCGTAAAATCTTACGAATTTACTCAAGCTTGAGGTGTTCTTGGGGAAGGGTCGCCCGTAAACATGTTTACAAAGCAATCGTTTTTAAATTTTCGTTTTACGAGTCGGGTATTACCTGTATAAAATAAATCATTAAACAAAGAAACATTGTGCGAGATATGGATGTACTACTCTTTGTTATAAATGAAAAGTTGACTATCTCAGAAACAAAACAATTTGTCATTTCTTGACAAACCCCGAAGTGAGCAATGAACACTATTAATAAATCTAGCGTAACAGTAGTTACAATTTCTTTAATGTTGCTTTTCACGTTTCCATTATATTGTGTAGATTATATTAGCATAGTATCGATCGAAAAACAAAACAGTCACGACAAATGCAGAGTTGTCCTCGATTTGATATGACGCCAATCCCATCAAACAAATATTTCCTTTTAAAGAGAGTTTTTTTCGCATGGCAAATTGTGTTTCAATATTATTGGAGATTTTAAATAAAAATTTTACAGATTTATTCTGTGCTCACTGAAAGTAATTTAACAAAAGCTAAAAAAGATATATACGCGAATTATAAAAGAGGAAAAATGTCTCGTTTTTTCTTTCAGTTCCACCATTTAGTAAGGGCGTTCTTTTATTATTTCTACGTTTTTATTTACGGAGTTTTGTGATTATGTAAAAATCAGATTTTGAGTTTTTGATGAAGTCTTGAAGTGGCCTGAATGTGAAAAGTGTATTTTTTTTAAATATACAAGTATGCCGTGTGTCTGTCTTTGGTCATGCCTGAAACTACTGGATCGTTTTTGCTCAAAGGTCATCCGACCCTGAGGGAGAAAAAGATCCTAGATCAAGTATCGGAGAAGTGATCTTCTAAAACCGATAAAAACAGGATAAAACATGGTCTAATTTCAACCTACAACACGGGTGTATTTTAAACCCTAATAAAGAATAGCATCATTTCATCCACATTCATAAAAAGAATGTCAGGACTTCAAATTAAAATATTTTATGAATACAACGGGATATAATAATGTAACAATTTTATATACATGAAACTTTTTTATGCTTGTTTCACACATCGCATCGCACTGCTGTCAACATTTCGTATTTAGTTACTAACTTGTAACATAATATTGTGTTGTGTACACTGCAGAATATGACAAGAGTTAATTGAGTTGCTACCTTTTGTAAAGTTTCAGTGCCTACAGGTTGACGTAGTTTTAGTGTATTTGCCATATATGGTGCAATAGACTATTGGAGTCGGTCGGATAGCGGGACCTAGGAGTCGGACTAAAATTTCTCGACGTTTTACATCATTCTGAACAGCTTGGCACCATTTTTGGAAAGGTTTATATACCAAGTGTACCAAAAGTTTGGGAACGGTCCAATATGTCTGGGCGATGACGGTTTAAAAAAAAATTGGAAGAAAAGTTGCTTAGTTGTGAGTTAGCAATTGTTTGGGTCAATTTTAAATTCGAAAACTGCCCCAACCCTCCGCGAAGGGGTGAGGGATTGAGGGATGACTTGCTGCCTAAACAATTGCTAACTCACAACCAAGCAGCTTTAATCCCAAACTTTTTTTTTAAACTTTCACAGCCCGTGTGTGCCTGCGGGCAATAACTTTCGAAGGAGCTAATTGATTTTAATGAAATTTTTCCCACATGTTGGAATCTACCACCGCATTAAGCTTATTTAAAATGGGCGTAATCGAACTATTTTAAGAGATGTATTTAGAAATTAAAAATTGTTTTGCGGCTGAAAAAACTGAAAATATTCTTAAATTGATTCAAAATAGAAATTTAATCTTTTACTATCAATTAAATGGTGCTCCAAAATTTTTAAGAAAATCGACTCAACAGGACCGAACGTAATTGCTTGATTTCGTGTAAAAGACAAACGAATTGAACAACCGCTATATTTTTAATTCATGACTAGTTGACAGTACGTGAACCCTAAAAAAAACACAATATATTTTGTGAATTTTTAATTATAGTGAACTATATGACCTATAGAACGCGGCAAACGTTCTACGGACTATAAAATGTTTGTAAAGACTTTAAATGCGCTTTTTACCAAGCTTTTTTATTGCCCATTACCTTCATATATGCCTATAAAGTAACAAAACATGCCACGAAATATTACGAAAGTCCTGTCGGAATTTTAAAATCCATAATGGACAGTATTTTTTTATGTATTGTCCGTTTCATTTTATTTAAAAAAAATGTACATAGGGGACTAGTACTAGTAGTACCAAAGACAAGTCTAGACCTGAACACAGACCCTTAAAATATACAATATACTGCCACACGAACTTCTCACGATGTCTTCTGTTAATAGTTTCAAAAAACAGATCATACTAAATGGTTCCATAATCCCGATAGAATCACAGACATATACATACATTACACGTCGCATTCACACAACCCAAATATATACACATTTACACGTTAGAGACATAACACATGGACACACATTCTGTATCCTTCCCTTCGACACGTGCGCTCTAGTGAAGGAAGGTATCCTTGTATATTTTTTTTTTGCTCTTTGATATGATGTGCAATATATAGCATTTAATAAATGAATAAATAAAAGTTTTCCATTGAAATTGCTGGCAATCCATTTTACAAAATTCAGTCAATTATGATTAACAATGATTGTTTTTTACAGAATTCTGACAACTGCGTCGCCAACAAGATGTGAGCAATCTGTAAGTGCTTTTTTATTAAATTATAAAAAAACTAAATATTAAATTATAAAATTAAAAAACTTTTACATATAAACGGTACGTTGAAATAACTCCCGGATTATGTAATATTTATCTTTTCTACAGACCGTGTTACGACAAAGTGTTGCAGTTACATAATCACTTCGTATACAGTTTACACTTTTATTCATCTAGTTACGAGTTTTTAAAATTTTTGCATATTGTAATTTGCATTTTGACGCTAATATCAGTTAAGAACAAGAAGAAGAATTGTAGATTATAGACGCTCAACAGCTGAGGTCATCAGCATCTATAATATCAGTTACATCTTAAAAATTCGGTTAAAAAATTGTTCTTAAAATATCTCAATCGTTTTTAAGAAATAAAAATATTTGATGATATTTGGTGCTAGCAAATTCCTTCCTCTAATCTAGCACTAGTTTTGCGTTTTTGTTCATCGTTGAAATGGTTTCAAGGGCATTTAGAAGACAATTATTTCAATTAATTTTTGACCTTGACATTTGCCTATCAATCTAAAAGTATGTTTAGTATATTAGTGTAGTGTAGACAACTCAGTGAAATTTACAGTAAAAGTGAACCTTAGGTTTATAATCTATGTTTACACAATAAACACTAGTGTCAAAGGTGCTAACACTTTTTACACTGAATCACGATGCCAAGCTAAGCTACTGAGTTTTTATGGATATACATTAAAGAAACTCAAGTGTAACTGTATTAAGTTTGCGACTGTACATCGTTTTAAATAGACTCGTCCAATTTTCAATCAGTTTTATCAAAGGCTGCTTCCCTTAACGTTAAATTCAGAATTGTATTTCAATTTACAATTTCTGCGGTTCGGTAAACGCTGTTATAAACTATTATATGTACAAGGTTACCTGTAGTGACGCAACGCGGTTACTGTTCGTATTAATCGACAAATTAGTTTTCATTTAAGTTGTTGGGCGAAAACCAAAAAAATAATTCATTGTGCGTTTTGTGTGTTTCGTGGATTTGTGTAAAGTTACTGAACAAAAGGTAAGAAGACAAATTATTAAACAAAATATTAATATTAAATAAAAAATGTCAACTTCTATGTTAAAAGGCTGCGACTGAGATAAAATGAGATAAAAATTCTAACTTAGTAATACGTTTTACTGATTAATTATTTCGAGTAGTCATTTAAAAAATAGCATTTTTTAAGACCAACACACTGGAAATATAGGATACTACATCGCGATTTTTCGATTACTGAGTTACTCGAAATTTTTCGTGATAACGACCTAGTCACCAGTCGATAGAAGTTTATCATCTAATTGAAGTCTGCCTATTTTTTCATAAATTATATTCACTATAAATTAATCCTGTACCAAATTTCATTGTTTAGACGTCATTCGTTTTCTTTTAAAGCGTCTCGACGCTAAGTGTCCTAACTGCTGACTTGTTGTTTCCATTCTAAATACTAGTAAAAATCAAATTATTAACCTAAATTCTAGCAATGTCCTAGTACATGCTCTTGGACTATAACGTTGGTCCTTTATGTTTTGTAGTTTTAAAATAATTTACTTTTTTTTTATTAGTATATTTCAGTTTATTTAATTCACTTACATAATGATTCTCTATTTCCTTACATAAGTAACATAGAGGGCATTGCAAACAATTCTTTTTTTGGAATCGACAGTAAAAATAGTTTTTGAGATTGTCATTCGTAAATGTACTACTGTGAAGTCAACACCAAAATATTATCATAAAAATAAATCATATTTAAAAATATATATCTTTCTAAAAGAAATTATGTTTTCGTTTTATTTGAGCATCGATACAAAACACTTTATATTGATGTATTAGAAATATAATTTATGAAAAGTATCGTTTCATTTTTCTCTAAATACAATGCACACTCACTCGCTGCACTATTTTACGTGAAATTTGTGACATGTGTAGACTATGTGCAAGTGGGTGGAGCTAAATTGTTTTCGAGAGTCACATTCGCGATGACAAAATAAGAAAACTTGTACATAGTTCGTTACTATGGTTTAGCGCGTCTATGCTTGTTATTAAGCGAGGGGAAATTATATTATAAATGAATTAGTTTATGAATATTTGATTAATAAATTAATTTTCATTCTTATCCATAAGGTAGTCGAGGTTTGTTGATCTTTCTTTAAGTGATGCATAAAATAACATTTTAATTAAAAAATTAAGAAAACTTATCTTACAAATAGTAACTTAATTTATCATTAACGATTCCCAGCATAAATAATTTTTTTTCTATTCGTCTTATGTCGTATAAATGAAATTGCCACTATTTTCAAATAGAATCGGCATTTAGCGCCACACAGCCAGTTGCACATAGCCTATACTCGATTTTGAAGCGAACATTAAATTTAGTCGTACGGATTAACTATTGTAGACATGTAATTTTCTTCCCATAAAGGTTGCACGTAAAGACAAACAGAATGTAATGCATTTAATGATTAAACAACTACGTCGAATACGATCCTGTTAAATGACTATTTCTTTACCACTGTACCACGTTAAAGTTATATAAGAACTATTATATACGTATAAGGTAAAGCTGGGTAAATAATTTATCACTGTTTTAGTGCATATAATCAAAATGTTCTATTGAGACCTTCACTGACAGTGTAAAGGTATCTTCAGGGACGAATCATTGGTCATAATGTCGCAAGTTTGAAGCCTGAGGGGGACTTACGGTTATGATTTAGTAGATAATTGTTTGCAAACTGTGACAAACTTGCTCTCGGAGTTATTACGTGTACATTTATAGTCTCGAATACGCACGTTGTAAATTATTACAATTAGTTTTAGAATCTTCAGTAGAACCAACTCTCTACCATTCGCTAATAACGAACGTCGTTACAAATGAGAATGATGTATAAACCTTAAATCTATTGTCCGAACGAAGGTTCGGTTTCGGTCTAAAATTAGCACAAACATTTTTGTGAAAGTCTTTTTTGTTACGCCTAGTTCTATAAAGTATAAAAGATTAGGATAAGGACACAAAAGAACAACTGATCAAAGACATAAGAAAATGGACAATAGAGACAATGGCGCCAGTATTGTTAGGAAGGCACATTTTAATCGCAGAAAAAACTAAAAATTATTTTTAGTTTATTTGTCATATGGCAACATACACTATTGGCGTCGGTCCGATGGCGGGACCCTTTAGTAGTAATTAAAAAGTGCCCCTAAAATTTTAATAAAATCGGCCCGACAGGACCAGACTTACAAATTTTATGAAAACACTAGTTTGCAGATAGTGAATTATTTACTTTTTGGTATAGAAATTCGATTGATAATAATATTGCAATTTAAAAAAAAATGTTATTTTAAGGGGTGTATTAAGGAGTCAAATTTTTTATTTTGCCCAAAAACCAACTTAAGTTCGCATAATAAAGCCACACTGCCTGTATAAGCAAATACACTATATTGTCGGCAGGGTTTTTGCACTGCGACCCGGGTTTTTAGTGTATTTGCCATATGGCAACATACACTATTGGCGTTGGTCGGATGGCGGGACCTAGGGGTCGGACCAAAATTTCTCGACGTTTCATAACCTCCTAAACACATTGCCACCATTTTTAAAAATGTTTATATATATATATGTATATATATATTTATATATATATATATATATATACGTGCGGGCAATAACTTTCGAAAGAGTTAATTGATTTCAACTAAATTTGGCCCACGCGTTGAAATCCATCACCGCAAGAAGCCTATATAAAATGGGCCTAATCGGATCATTTTAAGGGTAGTTTTTAGGGGTTGAAAATAGTTTTTGGGCCCCAAAACACCGACAAAATTCTCCGAATCGTTTCAAAATTGAAATTTAACCCTCTGATAGTAATTAAAAAGTGTCCCTAAAATTTTATTAAAATCGGCCCGACAGGACCGGATTTACAAATTTTATGAAAACACTAGTTTGCAGATAGTGAATTATTTACTGAAAGGTGTATATAATTTGGTATAGAAGTTCGATTGATAATAATATTGCAATTTAAAAAAATGTTATTTTAAGGGGTGTATTAAGGAGTCAAACTTTTTATTTTGCCCAAAAACCAACTTAAGTTCGCATAATAAAGCCACACTGCCTGTATAAGCAAATACACTATTTGGCGGCAGGGCTTTGGCACTGCGACCCGGGTTTTTTTGTTTTGTAGAGGGGTGTGCACTTGGAAGGCATAGCTATTTTTAGGAAGGGTGCTTGCTCTATTAGAACCCCTTTTGATGACGCCTGTGAATATAAATTAGGACTGAAATTTCTACTTCGCAGTTTCGAAACTTTATACGTATGTATCATTATTTTACAGAATAGAGAATAATTAATATTTGCAACTGAATGCGTCTTGATTTATTAATGGCGGCAGAGTATAGCACTAACGTTGATTGTTTATTTATCTTTCTCTAAATATTTAACAGAAAATTAATTACCAAGATATCGATTAATAATTATTGACATTTAGGTTAAAACTTGGAATAGATAAAATTATTAGCGGTATGAGAGAAGTGTTGTGAACTATTCGAAAGTCACTAAATGAAAATTTTAGAATATTCAATATAGTCTGTGCCTTTAAATAATGAGTAATCTGCAAGAAACTTTTTTTGTGTTGTTTTATTAGAGCAATAAATTTTAAGCAAAATGGCACCTAGACAACCAATATGTGATATCAGAAATATAAATTAGTTCTCGCATGATGTGAAAAACTATTTTGAATATGAGAAATATTGACTGTTGAGGGATTGATAACTTATTCCGCCGCGATAGTGTCAAGATTCAGGTTTGAGTCACGACGGTGATAGTGTCTAAAAATATTTTTTTTATATAGCATTGTAACAATGGTGGCTTCTTAACAACTGTAGCAAACTATAGCTACCCTACTGTTAAAAATTGAATTATGTACA
Source organism: Venustoraphidia nigricollis (assembly GCA_034508555.1). NCBI lineage: Eukaryota > Metazoa > Arthropoda > Insecta > Raphidioptera > Raphidiidae > Venustoraphidia > Venustoraphidia nigricollis. The sequence continues at coordinate 772,406 of JAVRKA010000114.1, forward strand.
TGTAAACCATGCTTCACAAAACTTTTTTGCTTATATGTATTATACTGTGCAAAAAATCAAAGAAAATACTTTTGAATGATACTATAATGACATGTTTGATTTATGTGTAAATTTATTCATGTTTTATCAATGTTACTTTAATTAAATAAAAAGGATCAGGTGAAAAGACCAATTTTTAAGTACGTTTTTATTCGATGTACGACGTTTCGTCGGTATTATTCCGACTTCTTCAAGTATCTCGAAAATTTAGTTAAAATATAAGTCATACCAATATTTTTTTAAATAAAATAATGAAATACAATAAAATTCAAAAAATTATTAGCGTCAAATGATTAATTAATATGAAACGTCGTACATCGAATAAAAACATACTTAAAAATTGGTCTTTTCACCTGATCCTTTTTATTTAATTTATTTCAAGACCTGATTTTTCCTAATATAATGTTACTTTAATTATTAATTTGATATAAATAAGCGTAAGTCCTGTTTTAATTCGACTGACCGAAGGAACCGAGTGAACGATTCAAGATTCCAAGTGAACGGGGTTCCGCAATGGGCAGTAGGCATTGTTAAAAGTTAATCTATACATACGAGTAAAGATGTAAATGTTTGTTTGTAGGGGGTAATCTCTCGAACTACTGAACCGATTCTAAAAATTCATTCACTAATAAAAAGCTACAGTATCCCTTAGTAAAATATACTACATTTTATGTTGATAAAATAATGATAATCGATGTGTACTGACCAGATGGTTCGACATGCCTCGATAGATCGAATAGTTTAATTAAGAAAATATTCTACATGGATGAAGTCTTCACTATTATTGTCGATGCCGAGCGGGGCTCAGTCTCGCGTGTCAAAAGTGCAATACGGTGAGTCCGAAGGCTCCACTACTGTTGTCACTGCCGTATTTCATTTAATTTCACTCGGGAAGATAGTGTTCGTTGCGCAAGTTTGTGACGTTCCGGGGCGTTGCAACGTACAGTTTTGAAACCACTGGTATAGGCTATTTGATTTACACTTTAACATTAATTATAGCCGGAAAAAATATTAAACGTATTATAAGAAGCTGTTAACTTCGTTGTCATAAAAGCTCTTTATAAAAACTCACCGCGTACCAAGTGAGTGAAAAAGACAAATACGAAAGTTGGATGTGCTAGGCATTCTTAAATGCTCTGTAGATAAAGAAAAGCTTTCAAAAGTTCAGCCTTTAGGGTTTCCATCCTGTCTTTTTTTCTACAGAAGCAGTTAGCCTTGCCTCTCCTAACCAATTTTAAAATACTAAGTTATGTATCTAGTGCGTAAATTATTATTTTATGACGCGGTGTAGTATTATGGTAAAACGAACGCCCAGCGTGTTTTAAAAGTTACACAAGTCTTAAAATAATCACGCTTGAGATATATAAATGTAGTATTTTTTGCGCGTACCTCCTATAAAATAGCCGATTTTCATATAATTTTCCAACTTTTTGACAGTTCAATTTTGAGCAGGATCACTTCTGATTGTAAGCTGCGTTCAATTCTCATACGGTTGGATTATGATTTACTAAGGAAATGGTTGTATGACCAAGTTTATTTTACTTTGCATAACTTTACAGAACTAGTGTTAAACGTGTCTTTCATGAAAAGTAGTTATTTTATGGAGGATAGTTTCGGTCCCTAGTTTCAAAATTTTGATGCAGAATCCCACCTCGCCATCATCTCTACATATATTTAATACGATATTTAAAGCCGTTTCTTCAAATGATAAATACATCATACTGTTTGCTTTTGAAGGAAATAAATAAAAAAATGAAATTTAAATTAAAAAAAAAATATGAAGTGGCTATAAAATATTTATAGAGTGCACTTCGTTGTTAATACAGAAATATGGCTATTTGTACAGCAGTTATGAATCATAGAAGATGGAGCAGTCTTTAATATTGCATATAAAACATATAGTTCTGTTTAATGAGCGTATAACGTACTCACCAACTGTCCATAAATTTTATTATAATTACACATTACATCTTTAAACCTCTAATGTTTTTTTTTAGAAAATGTATTTAACTCTCGCATCAATCACTATTTTTTACCTTATCTAATAACATAGTCCGCAAACCATTATTATGGTATATGGTATATTATGGTATTCTGTATGGTTAAAGTAAGAATTTACAGTACTCGTTACAAATTTAATATTACATAAATGAGATAAAAAATTTAGCTGGTTTTAAATTCTTATACTGACCATAGAGAATAACACCATTAACGTCAAATATACGGGTTTTTTTCAATCTCATTTATGATAACATATAAATACTTTGATCGTGCTGATTTAAATATTTGATATCGAAACTAATTTGACGCGAAAAAAACATTTTTGCTTGAACACTATAAGTATAAAACAAAAACAAAACGATGTATCATGCTCATTTGTTTTCATTAGAAAAGTTCATTAACTTTAAAAAGTGATGCGCTAATAATAATGTATATAAATATAGACAGGTCTTTTTTTGTTATTAAGTTGTTAATTAAAGTTCACTTGTAAAAATATTTACAACAAAAACTATTTGCAAATTAAACAACTTTAAAAAGAAGTTAATTTTAAGCGAAAATATAGCATCTCAAGTTTGTAAACAAAGTATGCAAGCAGTTCATTTGTTGTTAGTTATTATAATGCTTTTGTGTATACAATAGGGTGTAACGAACTTGTAATTATAGAATCACAAGTACAAGATGAATGTCCTCTTTCTAATAATTACCAGACAACGAAAAATATCCTTTCAGGTGACTGATCCCTCAGATTGTAAAATATGCTTTCGGGAAATTTCAAACTGTGGTCACAAAGTTAATTTTATTACTATTTTTAGTGTATTTGCCATATGGCAACATACACTATTGGCGTCGGTCGAATGGCGGGACCTAGGGGTCGGACCAAAATTTCTCGACGTTTCATAACCTCCTAAACACTTTGGCACCATTTTTAAAAATGTTTATATATATATGTATATATGTATATATATATATATATATTTATATACGTATATATATATATATATATGTGTACGCGCGATAACTTTCGAAAGAGTTAATTGATTTCAACGAAATTTGGGCCACGTGTTGAAATCCATCACCGCAAGAAGCCTATTTAAAATGGGCCTAATCGGGCTATTTTAAGGGTAGTTTTTAGGGGTTGAAAAAAGTTTTTAGGCCCAAAAATACCGAAAAAATTCTCCGAATCGTTTCAAAATTGAAATTTAACCCTTTGGTAGTGATTAAAAAGTGTCCCCACAATTTTAATAAAATCGGCCCGACAGGACCGGATTTACAAATTTTATGAAAACACTAGTTTGCAGATAGTGACTTATTTATTGAAGGGTGTATTTAATTCGGTGTAGACGTTAGATTGATAATAATATTACAATTAAGAAAAAAATGTTATTTTAAGGGGTGTATTAAGGGGTTAAATTTTTTATTTTTCCCAAAAACAAACTTAATTTCACATAATAAAAGTATAAAACCACACGGCCCTATACAAGCAAATACACTATATTGTCGGCAGGGTTTTGGCACTGCGACCCGGGTTTTTATTTAACTATGATTAAGCATACAACATATTTTTGCCCTAAAAATTGAATCAAAAAACGTGATATTCTTCAATATTTCTTTACAGCACGTCACGAGATTTCGAATTACGGGAAGGCAAATTAACATTTGGAAGTTTTTCCTTTACAAACTTATATATTGCAAAACTTCTAGGTTTCCGGGCTTGTACGCCGTGCTCCATTGGTATTTATGCCTGACGTTTCGTCTACAACTGCGGTCTACCGCAGTTGTAGACGAAACGTCAGGTAGAAATACCAATGGACCACGGCGTACAAGCCCGGAAACCAAAAAGTTTTGCAACAACACCAGCCGTGAAAGCCTACACAATTGGATAAAACTTATATGTGTTAAAAATGATGACAAATTTAGCTTGCCCAATAATTTTTTCAAATTTAATATTTTCTGTACAAAAATGTGCGTAAAACTTCTGTTAATTTTGTCGCTTTTATCTGATTTTATATCGTTTATTTAGATCAAATAAACTGTAAAAACTTGGCTAAAAGTCATATGGGAACCATTCTTCCCATATGACTTTTAGCCAAGATTTACATTATATTTCTAGGTTGTTTGAAGATTATTACATGCACACACACACAAAGGGGGCGTATTGAAAAGCTGGTAAATAGTTACCTTAATTGAAATACGCATTCTTTTTTATTTTTCGCTGCGTCGACAAAACATTCACGGCTTAGTTAAAGCATATTAATCGTCTTCTGAAAGGAGAGTTACTAAACTTAGTGGCGGTACGGCTTCTGTTACCACTCATAAAATTATGGTAACATAATCGATAGCGTCGCGAAGTTTAGTATCTGTCCTTTCAGAAGACGGGCGTAAGTGTTTAATAATTTGTATAACTAGATTTTCCGCTCGAGGTCGTCTGTTTGTCACTTAACTGTCAGAATCTTCGTCATTCAAGTATACTACTGTACTATAGAAATTTTATCAAAAAAAAGAAGTTAAACCTCACCTAAGGTTAATAGAATACTAAAGGTTGGGCTTTAACATTGTTGAAGTTTGACTAGGCGAAACGCAAAAGGGGAAATATTAGCTTGTGACGTTGTCAAACGTTCATTATAATTGAAAAATTAAGGGTTACGAATTATGTAAGCAATCGATTCAACCAATCAAAGACATAATCACTTCTAAAGCATCTTATACCCAACCTTGAGCTTCACCCACATAAAAAAGTAAAACTTCCTTTGAGTTATGAACTCGTTTCATTGATGGGTTATCAAGTTTGCCTTACCAACCTTACGCAAGTCAGTGTTATGACACAGTATGGACTGTATTTTACTTATATAATCATTTCCCTTTTAACGCTACTGAAAATTTCACACACATACGTCACTAAAGAAGTTTCATTTTAAAAAGCTTCGTTATATCATTGGTTTATCTGCCATCTAATCGTTTCACGGATACCCTGCTGATCATAATATATTTGGAACTATTTGATCACGACGAAAAAAAGACTAAGTCGGTCCCAGGATTGTTATCTGTAACCTACATAATTTGCATTTGCTTCAGTAGTTTTTGAGTTGAATCTGTTTGTACAGACAGACTAAAAAAAATTAACATCAACTTTGAAATCGACAAGGCAAATGAAAAAGTACTTGAAAGCTGAAAATTCGAAAATCACAGACATACACTTATTTTATTTATCTGTATTAATAACTATTAGATGCCAGATGACAGATAGTTAAATAAACCGAGAATTTGATTTTACCAAAAAAAATTGATGCACAAACATAGAAAAATAATGTCATAATTAATAAATGCATAGAGCTCGAGTTCAATAACCCTTAGAAGGTGACGTAATGAGTCTCATCCCATTCCATTCAGGAAGTATAAAACTGTCACAAATTAATACTGAATCTTAATTCAGAACAGAATTTCATAGCCATTTTCTCCCGCTAGCTTTGTAGTTCAGGGAGGACCATAATAATTAATATAGTATTTATTTTATAACTTGAAATTTTTTACCTATATCTATTTATGTCTGTTAAAATAGATACTTGAAGAAGTCGGAATAATACCGACGAAACGTCGTATATCGAATAAAAACGTACCTAAAAATTGGTCTTTTCACCTGATCCTTTTTATTTAATAGTACATAAGTACTTAGATATATTTAATAGGGCGAGAGCTAACAACGTTATTGTCATACGGTTTTAGCAAACTGCATTCTTTGATATCTTATTAGTGTACTTGTCATATATGGCACATTCACTATTTGTGTTGGTCGGATGGCGGCACCTAGGGGTCGGACTAATTTTTTTTCTTTTTGTGCCTACTATGCCATAAAAAAGCGGATATATAAGAATGATCAGTCTTTTTAACATAACATGTTTTCCGACGGTGCGAACTCTTATAAACACTATGATATAGGAGCTGGTAAAAGTATTAGTATATAGAATTGTCAATTTATTATTAAAAAAATAATAATAAACGGAAAATATGAATTGATGCTAGAATCAAATAACCTTAACTGCTAGTGATCTTAAAAATATATATATAATCTTTTAGAAAGTAATACTTAACTTGTGTTCCATGAAATTTTTAAAGTAATTTTTTTTATTTAAAAAATTACTCATTCTGGTAAATTTATCAATAAAATAGAGGAAGAAAATACTTACTAGATTGATTTTACCATTGATAAAAAACTTTTATAGAACTAGCTACATCATTTCTAGGCTCAAAAACTTTTTTTTGCAAGTAATCTAGAGTTTACGAGAGTTTGAAGACCACTTATCTAGGGTTCAAGCGAATAGCGGGAATAATTCGACGTTCTGAAGTGAAGCTAACGATCACATGTGCGGCTTGATGTATTAAAAAACTGAATTAATGGTGCATAATATGCATTGAATATTCATAAGACAGATTAGTGAGGGCGATAAACTCTATACAATCTATTGATAAAGAATTAGTTTGGTAATAAATAGTGTATTGATTTTTAATCACGATGAAATTAAATTCATAATAAATAAAATGTAAAATATTTGAGCTAGGAAACTAGGAAAATAATAATGATATAAATTGGAATACATTTAAACAAAACACGGAAATTAATCATAGATTTGTGAAATTGTTTAGATAATGGATATGAAGGAAGTAATATCCGAACAATCAACTAAAGTCTACGAAAAGAATGTGCATAGGGTCTTTTATTTAGGGGAAAGTGGCATGAAAACACACGATATATGTTTTAAATTATACGAAACGCTCCTGTCATTTTGTGACATTCCACTAACTCAGATATATTTGAATGGTAATTGGATGCGGCGTTACGACTGAACTTGAGGTTAACGAAATCGCAAGTGGTAATAAATATATACGAACATATATAGAATATTATTTACAACAAGAGTTTTCCCTTGTGCATAATCGCATCACCAACTACGCGAGAGCCCTTTCGCTTATGGTTTCACGGTCCTTCCGTATAGACGTTCTTTCGTTGGTCACACAGTATCTATTTACGCACATTAAGTAAAGACTTACACATATTAAGTAAATTGTGAGAAGTACTTATCATTCCTTATTTGTGGAGCTGGAATAGTAAAATATCGTATAGAAAGTAGTACCATATCTGGAGGAACTTTATGAATTCTTAGACTCTTGAAATATTTTATCTTTTCGTATATATTATATTTATAAACAACATATATTCATTAGTTTAATTATATTTTAATTCACGTCTTACCACTTTCGTACAATCCCATACACCTGTAAATTTTGTGACTTTTGGATTATATTAATTATAATTAAATTAATGCGTATTTAATTAAGCCACATTTCATAAACGGAAGATCCGTATCATCAAGTATAAATATACAGGATGTTCATTCAAAAACTTCAATGAAGATAATTTCGGAAAATTGACCGCCAAATAAAAAAAACGTTCGGATAAAGTTTGGAGGGGAAAAAATATATAGTAATTTATTTTTTAATTAGTGAACGTTAACGTAATTTTAAGGTCAACGGTTTTATCATATTTGAACTTAAATTAATTGTTCAAACATGTGTCTCGCCTAAATAAGTTTATGGAAGAAGTGGAACTTCTTTAGAGTTTCATTGATGCGTTATTCATTTTGTATTACTAAGGTTTCTCTTACATTTCCCGGCTGTTGGATTATTTTTCCTTTAATTGTCGCAAAAGAAGTTTCACTTCACAAATATTTATTTTATGTATACTTGATATTTATCAATTCTTTTTCAGATCACATTTTATTGCAATTTGTTATTGACTTAGATTAAATCAGAGTTTCCCAAACTTTTCTCTATACCGCTCCGTTTAGAAGAAAAAAATATCCCGTAGTTCATATATAAAAGTTAATGTTATATGAAATATTATTGCATAATATCTGTACCTAATTTATATATTAAAAATCCCCATGAAGTCCCCATGAAAAGCTCCAGCGCCCCTTGGGAGCCGGTGCCGTCCTCGTTGGGACTCTATAAAGTATCATTGCGATTGAAACTTTAATCCTACTTCGAGATCAAAACGAATCATTAGATTTTTTGTGACTATTAGCGTTTGAATTTAGATTTTATGTGACCATGAAGATTGGACTCAATTAAGTAAATAATTAATTAGTGTGAATAATTGGCAAGAGGTTAATCAACCTCTGAATCAGCAGATTAGCATATGAATGATCTATAAATTTTATCCAACTATTAAAATAACTTTCAGTATCAGTATTTCGGTATTCTGAACACTTTGCAAATTTTTCTTATTTCAAATCGCAGATAACATTTCAAAAACTTTTAAAATACATATATTGGCATACACCTGTGTAATCTAAAAGTTTTGTATTTTGTTGAATGGACTTGTACAGAGTCAGGATTAAAGATGTGGGCGTTAAAAAGTTTCAAGTGGAAAGTTTTCAAAATGAAATGTTTCACATTTGTGCAATTTTTCAGCATTTGTATAATATATAAAACGTATGACTGCTATTGTATCTAAAATATTGAATTAGTTCTTTTTTATATTATATACGGTGTCAAGTTAAAATTGACCACATTTTGAATTGCATTTATGAAAAGTTGTGTCCGTAGTTTCGCTCGCGTGAACTTCGAATCGCCGATATATTTTCGCATAATTTATAGAAATAAAATCTTCAAAAAATTTAATAATAATACTTACAGAAAGTTAATCTCAAATATTTTATTTTGGTTTTTACTTTTGTATTCAATTCATTGAGTAATGAAAAATACGATATTATAAATTCCGCTGGATTACACTTAAAACGACTATTGGTAATCAAAGGTGTTATAGTCGTCTAGTATATTATATTAAAAATTAACCTGAAATAGTTCCTATTTGAAAATACTTTCAAAATTTTATTTTGATTTTTATAATAATAATAATAATGCGTTTAACGTCCGTTTCTCGACTTTATGTCATAACAGACGCCATTCGCACCATTACTATTTTTTTCATCTACCACTTCCCGTTATTTTCTACATTTTTTACAACTTCAACTTATGTAATAGCAATGGGCGAATGAAGGAATTATAGGAAATTAGGATAAGGTAGGTAATTTTTGAACTAGGTGGTTGATAGGTAATCGGCCATGGCCTCAAATAAGGAACCATCTCGATATTTATCTGGAATTAATTGAGGGAAACCATGGAAAACCTCAATCAAGATGGCCGGTACATGAGTTACCGTTTCTCGGCGAGAGGCAGTAGGGAAAAGTTCCAGCCACATCTGCCCCCGCCGGGATTCGAACCCGGTACCTCCCGAATGTGAGTCTAGTGCTGTCACCACTACTCTACCCAGCTCGGTTTTGATTTTTATAATCAATCTATTAAGTAATCAAAAATACCATATTATAAATTTCCCTGAATGACACTTAAAACGACGATTGGTTGTAATCAGAGGTTATATAGTCGTCTAGTATATTATATAGTTTCCAGAAAACGAAAGTGCATTGTATATCTATCTGAGCCTCTCATGGTTAACTTCATACTGTCGAATTTTCGCTAGCTGCAATTTCCGTTAGTTGCCAAAAATTTAACTCTGAACGCGTCAAAAGAAAATGAGAATTCGCGGTATCTTTTCAACACCTTGTATAATGAGCTTTCATGTTTAACAGAAATTTGTGTTACAACTAGGTTGACATTAATTTCAACTAAAAAGTGTAGCTAATTAAATTTCGTCGTTAAATCAACGAATGATATTGCTTAGTTATAACTTCGTAATGTGCTCATAAAATTCTAATGGAAAAGTTTACACTCTCAAGTCTGAACTACACAGAGCTAGTACATGCGAGTGTGTACTTAGTTTAATGAGTGTTTCATATTGAACCGATGATGATATTGCTTTACAGCGCATACAACAACTAAGCGATTTATACTCTAGATGGCCACCAAAGAGGATTGGATAGAGAGGGAAAACAAGAGTCAGCGTTAAAAGAGTGTGGCGAGATTCAGCGCCATAGAGAGTTCATCCTTGGAAGTAATTGAATAAATTATAGTCAAGGTCAAGTGGAAGCCGAACTCGCGTGAACTGAGTTCTGTAGGATTCCATTTTCCGTGAGAACTTTAAGACTTATGATTTACGTTTAGGTTTTCTTGTAAACTATGACTGAGGCCTATATTCCATAATTTTAGGGTCAGTAGCTTAGGAGATACCTCTCGTATCTCGTAAACTATTTTCTCCTGTAGATTCGGTAACAGATGAACAGACTGACAGGAGACTGGTCCTATAAGTTCGTTTTTTGTACGGAACTCTAAAAAAACTAAAAGAAACATACTTTTATGAGTAACCCACCAGAAGATAAAAGTAAAAAAAAACCCGGGTCGCAGTGCCAAAACCCTGCCGACAATATAGTGTATTTGCTTGTATAGGGCCGTGTGGTTTTATACTTTTATTATGTGAAATTAAGTTTGTTTTTGGGCAAAATAAAAAATTTAACCCCTTAATACACCCCTTAAAATAATTTTTTTTTCTTAATTGTAATATTATTATCAATCTAACGTCTACACCGAATTAAATACACCCTTCAATAAATAAGTCACTATCTGCAAACTAGTGTTTCATAAAATATGTAAATCCGGTCCTGTCGGGCCGATTTTATTAAAATTTTGGGGACACTTTTTAATTACTACCAGAGGGTTAAATTTCAATTTTGAAACGATTCGGAGAATTTTTTCGGTATTTTGGGGCTCAAAAACATTTTTCAACCCCTAAAAACTACCCTTAAAATAGCCCGATTAGGCCCATTTTAAATAGGCTTCTTGCGGTGATGAATTTCAACACGTGGGCCAAATTTCGTTGAAATCAAATAACTCTTTCGAAAGTTATTGCGCGTACACATATATATATATATATATTATAGGCGTCGTTCGGCGTTGTTCGAAAGTATTCGGAAATATTCGAATTTATTCGAAATTATTCTAAGTTCAATAAAACTTGGTGTAGGGTTAATATCTTTCATTTGTAACACCGAAGAACCATTTAAACTGAATCCGAATTTAATCGGTTGCGCGGCTAGCTTCAGCTGGCGCTGGGCCGGGGGTTAGTTTAAAAAATTTAGAAAATAATCCATAAAAAATATCCAAACACAATACGAAACGCGAATATACTATACTCAAGAAAATGCCTTAAAAGGCGCTTAAAAATCCACCACCTACCACACGACACAAAAGACAGCACAAAATAATGAGTTCTCAAAAAAAACATCCCAACGGAATAACCATAAAACGGCCAGAAAAATCCTACCACCTACCACTCGAAAAATTAACAATAACGAGACACGAAAACACGTAGCTGACCAAAATCGGTTCTGATATTAAAAAAACATTTACGTATTCTCCGACTGAGTTACCAGGGCGCCAAGACACGAATCGTAAATAGCCACACCTAGATAGTCCAGACTAGGAGGCTTATACCCAATTGGTTCGACTACAACCCTGGAAGGGCAAGACACCAGACACAGTACACGAAACACTAAGAATAACACGTTAAAAACTTTTGACTAGAGCGCAAACACATATCTTACAAAATACTTCATCCGGGAATTATCGGACACCCGGTATATTAAATTCTTAGCGTCAAGATACACTTAAGATTGGGTTGCGATAAATAGAAACAGTTCACAGGGCGATAATTAATCCGCAAATTTTCGTACACCCTGTATATAGGATCTCTGGCGTCACTGGAATAAATCCTGATTAAGATATGCGTAAACGACACAAAGAAATAAAAAACAAAAACACAGCAAAAGTAAACACGTAATTTTGTGAACACCCTGTATATGACGTCGGCGTCGTCACGGGGACGTTAATCTTGGTTGGGATAACCGTAACAACCATCCAATTATAAATCCGGTAATTAACCGTAAGATCGTAACGTATAAAGAATGCAGGTACCAAATCAATAAACTGTATGCAACAAATCCTGGAAAAACTTAAAGCTGAATCCAACGGGATAACCCTGGCAGGTTAGAGATTGTGCAAAATCACGTAATAATTCTTAAAGGTAGACACCATGTAGAATGGTGGCTTAACTGAACTTAATGCACATTCCTTGAATATTTTCTCGGTCCTAAATCCCGAACTGAAATTTTATTTAATCCGACAGGACAGTCTGGAATAGATCGCCAAATAAATTTTATTCAAAACGGAACCGATGCACAGGAATGTTCGAAGTAAAGTAGAATTATAACACAGTTTTAGAAAACTGTGGAATGTATTCCTGTATTCCAGAATCCAGATCCACACAAGTACGAAAATCTAAAAGATCCTTGATGAATAATTCACGGTAAATATTCCCTATTCGAAAAACGCTCCTAAATCCAGGTATATAATGGGCAACACGGAAAGCTACACTTCCTAACAGCAATCACAACAATCAATAACAATCGAATTTATACAAAAATCCAGAAATCCAGGAAAATACGGGAATTACGATAAACGGGATAGAATCTCTGGATAGGTACGATAAAACTGGAGTCAATAACGGCAACTAGAACGATACACCTCCAGGTTAGCGACAGATAATAACAATCGAAATTTACGAGATAAATAATTGATTATTGGCGATAATAATATATCATTTTATTTGCTGTGTTAAAATATTTCAACGTTCGTGTCGATCAGACCGGCACCCAGGCCGCTGAATGACTGTCGTTCATAAACATTCAAGACAAAATACGCGAATTCAAAACAAGTTCGAAACATGCACGCTGCGACGTATATCCTCAACTATCTATCTCTGGCTACACAAAATATAGATTCTCTGTTTCACAACGAGCGATTTGAAACCAATGTCTCCCTTTTTCAATGCAAGTTCGCGTCATTATACACAAATTTTTATAATATAAAATTTATCATCCTCAGCTGTTATACTTTTTTTTCTATAAAAACTAAATTCTGTAACCTTGACTGTTGTTTAGTAATAAACGATTTCTTTTATTTTCTTTAAAAACAATAACGATTTGGGGTTGCATTCGTATGTATAATGAAATTCAAACACTAAAGGGGGTCATACACGCTCAAATTTTTATTTTTCAATTTTTGAAGCCAAATGTTGTCCTAGAGTTACGGGAGTTGTCGCTATGGATCCGGGTACTCTAGACCTCGCTTTTACGACGGGAATTAGCATTCTATACACCCCCTTTTCCTCCAAAAGAAAAGGACGCAGACCTTTTCTTGCTTAGACGAAACACTGAGTTTAGAGACGAAACACTAACTGAGATAAAACCTCAAAAACTTACGACAAGTTAAAACAAAATTTCAAAACGTAACAAAGATAAGAAATTTCGAGACTCAACAACACGAAAAAAATTCGAAACTTAACGACAAGGTAAAAATCTCGAAACCTTAGCGACAAGGTAAATATTTCTAAAACTTAACGACACTCGATATTCTCAAAATGACGGCTCGTAATTGACAATAGAAACGAAAGAAAAACGAAAACGCAAGAAAACCTTTTCTTCTATTCGAAAGTCCGAAACTAAAACCGGATAACTGAAGAATTCGCAACAAGAAAAATTCGCAACTGTAACGGTAACGCACGAAAGCAAAATTCGATAGTCGACACAATCACAACCGAAACTCAATGAAACGATACGAAAAATATAAACGATACGAAAACGATACTGCAATATGCCTCCAATCGAAAATCCTACTCTCTATAGTAGTCGATTAGACACACTGCAACGATAACGGAAATCTACATTTCCAACGGTACACACGTACCACACCCTGCAACATCTTCGACGGGATCATGGCCCTTTTGTCGATCGCACGGCGTAGCACGAAACAGGAATCTCTAATTCCCAAACGGTAAACGAAAAAAACTGTTTGTCAAAGAAAAATGAATTAAATCCAGCCTAGGATTGAATTATTTCGAGTGGCTTCTTAAATTCAGTTTTCTCAAAAACTCAGAATAGCGAACTATTCAAAACAAAGGAACATCTAAAGAGGAGTTGAGATAAAAATCCCTTGCGGACCCAAAACCAAGTCAGAATATCCAGTGCCGAACCATACGTTACCCAACGAATTCTTGACTGACTGAGGTGTTGAATTCATTTAGACTATAGTTGAAAAAACATTTTATGAAATAAATAATTTGAGTTTAAATCCCAAAACGGCCTCAAAAATTTTCAAAAATGACCGGACTAAAGTTTGCACAGCCCTAGCACACACAACATGAATTGGACATTGAGTATAAATCCCTGTAACGGACTCAAAGCTTCACTAGTGGGCTTACTGTGATTCGTTAACTAATTCAAAATAACGCCAACCCATTTACTGTTTCTTCATCATTTGACAAACTAAAAACTCTGAGTTTCAATTGAAAACCACCAATCACCGAACTTCACAAATGAAACATCACTTAACAAGTTGCGAAAGTATTCTTCGATACTGAAGGAAGCGAAAAATCGAAACAAAATCGAAACATAATTATCGGTATTAATACGCAGACTATAGCGAAAGATAATTCGTAGGGTAAACGAACCTATTGTCAAATTCCACGAAAACGTTGCCATTTTACTTCTACAAGAACCGCAAAAAATTCTTAACTGCAACCAAAATAGTCGGAACGATAACTGCTAATAATTTGAAAATCGGAAATCGAAAGGTAAATCGAACAATCGAAAAAATTTAAGAAAATCAGACCCACACTGCTATGCGTCAATTTATAACCCCAAAATAAAAAATAACGCTTCAATTCATAAGACGAAGGCATCGCTAAGCGAAACAACAAAAAAACATAAGGCATCGCTGAGCGAAACAACAAAAAACAAAAGGCCGGAAAAGAAAACGAAAGGCCGAAAAAGAAAACGAAAGGCCCCGCTGAGCGAAACAACAAAAAAACAAAAGGCCCCACGTTGGCAGGCGCCAATTTATAGGCGTCGTTCGGCGTTGTTCGAAAGTATTCGGAAATATTCGAATTTATTCGAAATTATTCTAAGTTCAATAAAACTTGGTGTAGGGTTAATATCTTTCATTTGTAACACCGAAGAACCATTTAAACTGAATCCGAATTTAATCGGTTGCGCGGCTAGCTTCAGCTGGCGCTGGGCCGGGGGTTAGTTTAAAAAATTTAGAAAATAATCCATAAAAAATATCCAAACACAATACGAAACGCGAATATACTATACTCAAGAAAATGCCTTAAAAGGCGCTTAAAAATCCACCACCTACCACACGACACAAAAGACAGCACAAAATAATGAGTTCTCAAAAAAAACATCCCAACGGAATAACCATAAAACGGCCAGAAAAATCCTACCACCTACCACTCGAAAAATTAACAATAACGAGACACGAAAACACGTAGCTGACCAAAATCGGTTCTGATATTAAAAAAACATTTACGTATTCTCCGACTGAGTTACCAGGGCGCCAAGACACGAATCGTAAATAGCCACACCTAGATAGTCCAGACTAGGAGGCTTATACCCAATTGGTTCGACTACAACCCTGGAAGGGCAAGACACCAGACACAGTACACGAAACACTAAGAATAACACGTTAAAAACTTTTGACTAGAGCGCAAACACATATCTTACAAAATACTTCATCCGGGAATTATCGGACACCCGGTATATTAAATTCTTAGCGTCAAGATACACTTAAGATTGGGTTGCGATAAATAGAAACAGTTCACAGGGCGATAATTAATCCGCAAATTTTCGTACACCCTGTATATAGGATCTCTGGCGTCACTGGAATAAATCCTGATTAAGATATGCGTAAACGACACAAAGAAATAAAAAACAAAAACACAGCAAAAGTAAACACGTAATTTTGTGAACACCCTGTATATGACGTCGGCGTCGTCACGGGGACGTTAATCTTGGTTGGGATAACCGTAACAACCATCCAATTATAAATCCGGTAATTAACCGTAAGATCGTAACGTATAAAGAATGCAGGTACCAAATCAATAAACTGTATGCAACAAATCCTGGAAAAACTTAAAGCTGAATCCAACGGGATAACCCTGGCAGGTTAGAGATTGTGCAAAATCACGTAATAATTCTTAAAGGTAGACACCATGTAGAATGGTGGCTTAACTGAACTTAATGCACATTCCTTGAATATTTTCTCGGTCCTAAATCCCGAACTGAAATTTTATTTAATCCGACAGGACAGTCTGGAATAGATCGCCAAATAAATTTTATTCAAAACGGAACCGATGCACAGGAATGTTCGAAGTAAAGTAGAATTATAACACAGTTTTAGAAAACTGTGGAATGTATTCCTGTATTCCAGAATCCAGATCCACACAAGTACGAAAATCTAAAAGATCCTTGATGAATAATTCACGGTAAATATTCCCTATTCGAAAAACGCTCCTAAATCCAGGTATATAATGGGCAACACGGAAAGCTACACTTCCTAACAGCAATCACAACAATCAATAACAATCGAATTTATACAAAAATCCAGAAATCCAGGAAAATACGGGAATTACGATAAACGGGATAGAATCTCTGGATAGGTACGATAAAACTGGAGTCAATAACGGCAACTAGAACGATACACCTCCAGGTTAGCGACAGATAATAACAATCGAAATTTACGAGATAAATAATTGATTATTGGCGATAATAATATATCATTTTATTTGCTGTGTTAAAATATTTCAACGTTCGTGTCGATCAGACCGGCACCCAGGCCGCTGAATGACTGTCGTTCATAAACATTCAAGACAAAATACGCGAATTCAAAACAAGTTCGAAACATGCACGCTGCGACGTATATCCTCAACTATCTATCTCTGGCTACACAAAATATAGATTCTCTGTTTCACAACGAGCGATTTGAAACCAATGTCTCCCTTTTTCAATGCAAGTTCGCGTCATTATACACAAATTTTTATAATATAAAATTTATCATCCTCAGCTGTTATACTTTTTTTTCTATAAAAACTAAATTCTGTAACCTTGACTGTTGTTTAGTAATAAACGATTTCTTTTATTTTCTTTAAAAACAATAACGATTTGGGGTTGCATTCGTATGTATAATGAAATTCAAACACAAAAGGGGGTCATACACGCTCAAATTTTTATTTTTCAATTTTTGAAGCCAAATGTTGTCCTAGAGTTACGGGAGTTGTCGCTATGGATCCGGGTACTCTAGACCTCGCTTTTACGACGGGAATTAGCATTCTATAATATATATATATATATATACATATATATATATAAACATTTTTAAAAATGATGCCAAAGTGTTTAGGAGGTTATGAAACGTCGAGAAATTTTGGTCCGACCCCTAGGTCCCGCCATCCGACCGACGCCAATAGTGTATGTTGCCATATGGCAAATACACTAAAAACGGATTCAGATTCGGCTTACGTAAAACAGTTTCAAAAACATATGATGTTTCGTTGGTTGAGCGGACATATTTCCGTGAAACAATCGCGTTTCGTCGTTTAACTGATACTGGGAAAGAAATGATTGCGGATCGATCTCGTTTCACAGGTATAAAGTCTAAACGGACAAAAATAGGATACGTAGTATAACAACCTGAGTCTATAAGCCGAACATGTCAGACGTTCGATAGACGATAGTACATATTTATGCACTTTTATTCGGGAGCAAGCGAGAACTCAGTGGTCGTTGTTGGACTTGACGAATAACGATACATCTGGAGATGAAATCAAACTATATGCACTTCGTTTAATATACGATATTATATAATATAATTTTCAATGTTTTCCATGATGACAGATGTACCTGCAATCAGGCTCTTTATTTGCGTTAGTGCTGTCAATCGAACTGACAAATGCAACTAACTAATCAGACAATGAAACTTTATGGGAACTAGTACGATGCACTATTACTCATAAGCTGACGTTGCATAATTGTATTCTCTAGACTGGCCGTCATAGGAGATTTGAAATCCGTTACCTACTTTATACAAAACATTTATTTTAATGCTTCTTTCACAATGTAATACTATACAACGTGTTCAAAAAGTCTCAAAGTAATTTTTTATTGAGAATTTTTTTTAGTCGAAGTCCCCCTAAAACGCAAAAAAAACGTGTTTTTATAAAATGTGCGTCTGTATGTCTGTTTTTTTGGGTGTCTGTTAGCACGATAGAGCGTTCACGTGGCTATTCTAAATTACGGCGTTTCTTTACTTGTGCTACGAGACTTTCCTCCGTGCCCAATTTTAAGATTCTAAGGTAAAGGGAAGTGCCTTATAAATTGTCTTCAGGAGTATTTTTCTAAGATCACCAGTACGTAAGGTCATTTGGGCCTAGCAATTTATTATTTTTTAATAATAATTTAAAAATTCAATTGACACTTTACCAGCTTTCGGGTTAGAATCTGAGGCAACATCAACAGCGGCGTTGGTTGAGGGAATGCTTTTAGAGTTTTTGAAAGCCCGTATCTTTTTATTGATTGAGTTAGAATCTTGAGTTTTTTACAGGAGTATGGGGTTTTAGAATTTCATATTAATTTCAACTTGATACCTCTAGCCGGTTCTAAGAAAAACTATTTTGACGAACAATAAAGTGACTCTGCAAGGATTCCATTTTTTTCATTCTAAACCTAAAAACACTTTAATATTAGATTTTGGGTATGCCTACGTAAAAAATATTTGTTCCGCTGGCGACAGGGAGTGGCGCCACTGAGTGAATCGTGTGCAACGACCATAAAATGAACTGCTTTAACATAATTTTGCATGCAATGAGCTCTCGCAACCCATAATATGCCATCGTTCTAAAAAGCAATTTTGATCGAAGTTCTATAATATTCACGGAATGATATTCAGAAAAAAAACGATCGTTTTTCGCTTGTTTTCTTTACTACCAACTGTCGTATATATATGTAAAAAAAAGAAAAACGATAAACAATATCCCGAAGAAGGTGCGCGAGCACTACATTATAATAATATATTGTGCATTTGACGATGATGCTGTACCTCCGAGACAATCTTTGTTCTCAAAACCGTATAACTACCAAGGAAATATACACCGGGTGTTGTGGTAAGGACTTTACTTTTTATGAAGATTTGTAACCATATCCAGAAACCATGTTAACTCTAACTATTGAGCTGCAGTTCTACGGCATAGTCACCTCATTATTTCCTAAATTTTGGAAGAAAAAAATTTATAAATAATACCATTGCGGAAAATTGTTGGTTTTCGACGAATTTGGCGATTGCTAATAAAAAATGTAATAATTAAACATGTACTAATATTTGTTTGTATTTGACACTACCAAATGTTTCATAACCTTGGCCTGTCTTAAATAATAGGTGTTTGGTATGGTACTCAAGGTCAAAAAGTGTTAACACTTTTTACACTATTGCGTTTGTTACAGAAAGTAGTAAGATACATTGATTGTTTGGTATTTCAGTGTCGGTCTAAAAGAGTAAACACTCGCAGTACTGACTCTTGAGCAAGAGTACGTAGAGTAGAGTAGATCACGTGACCTATGTCTGAATTTTTGAATTGTTACCCGTTTTTTAGATTTTTTTGTGTCTTAAAATGAATTAGTTTCAATATAAAAACAACTCGTCTTCCTGTTCTAACTCTAACCTAAATCTAAACGCTTAGAAAATTTCAAACATTTCAAATATATTTAGAGACACTTCCAGTTTGACATCTTTGACCGCGTCCACCCACGCATTGTCCCCGGTCTCAGCTGCTAGACTGTGGTTTTTATGTTGAGAATAGTGGCCTTATTAATGGACTCGCAAAAACTCAAGTTTGAGAAAATACTGTGAGTTAAATTAACTTTAATACTGAAAAAAAACAACATTCGAATTTTATGTCCAAAATTTTATTCCCTTCCAAAAAACGTAAAACTTTATACAAATCGTTTCATAGCCTTATGCTCAATTATTTTTTGTTTTCAGCATCGTAATGCAAGTGAAAAATACTACAAAAATGCCCATTTAACCGAACTTCCACTAATTTTGACGCATTCTATGCCATTTTCATTGGTAAAATCGAATAAAGTTATATTATTAGTGTATTTGCCATAAGGCAACATACACTATTGGCGTCGGTCGGATGGCGGGACCTAGGGGTCGGACCAAAATTTCTCGACGTTTCATAACCTCCTAAACACTTTGGCACCATTTTTAAAAATGTTTATATATATATGTATATATATATTTATATATATATATATATATATATATATATATATATATATATATATATATATATATATATATATATGCGTATATATATATATATGTGTGCGGGCACTAACTTTCGAAAGAGTTAATTGATTTTAACGAAATTTGGCCCACGTGTTGAAATCCATCACCGCAAGAAGCCTATTTAAAATGGGCGTAATCGGGCTATTTTAAGGGTAGTTTTTAGGGGTTGAAAAAAGTTTTTGGGCCCCAAAATACCGAAAACATTCTCGGAATCGTTTCAAAATTGACATTTAACCTTCCAGTAGTAATTAAAAAATGTTCCTAAAATTTTAAAAAAATCGGCCCGACAGGACCGGACTTAAAAATTTTATGAAAACACTACTTTGCAGATAGTGAATTATTTACTGAAAGTTGTATATAATTTGGTATAGAGGTTCGATTGATAATAATATTGCAATTAAGAAAAAAAAATGTTATTTTAAGGGGTGTATTAACGAGTCAAATTTTTTATTTTCCCAAAAACCAACTTAAGTTCGCATAATAAAGCCACACTGCCTGTATTATCAAATATACTATATTGTCGGCAGGGTTTTGGTACTGCGACCCGGGTTTTTATTATTATTATTAAAGTCATGATGTCGACATCCCGTTATTCGTAGTCTAACACACTGTATATTATGTATGAGATGTGTTCTGCAAAAAAGAAAATAAGGTGTATACATATTTAAACCGCAGACACGGTAGTAAATTTTGTTTCGAGGTCAACATTCTAATATTGATTTTTTACCCTATATATAGAATATAACTATCGACATTTCAAAAAAAAAATTCTGTAGTCAGATTCTACGAAATATGTATTGTATACAAAGTTTAAAATACGAAATTTTTATCAATACTTGAAACCATAAAAATCACCAATATAATTTTTTTTCAAATTAATATTTTCAACTATTTCATCTTAGAGTATTCGTATTATACCGCTAAAATACGAATAGTTGATTGAATCAAGTATTAGCTAATTCAGGTAGTGTGACTTTTTTACGTAGATTTATGCTTGTTTCTGAACAACATAAAACATTTAACCCCTTAATCATCCCTTAAAATAATATATTTTTCTTAATTTCAATATTGCGTCTCTGTTTTATCAATTCATTATCTGCAAAAGCGGTACAAGCAAAGAGTTTATACGAACAATTACAATTAAATTTCCCTCTTATCTAATTATTGTAATCGGCATCACGATTCAAGATCGATAAATTCATCTACTGTTTTACTTGCTTTTAACGACACTTTTCCTTAATTATTACGATACGAATTATCGACTCATAAAAATCTTATCTTTGCCGCAATGTCAATTATAATGCAATTTTACATACGTTTTGTAATCAGGGTCGGATTAAAAAAGAGTTTCACGGCGAATATAAAAGTAAAAAACCCGGGTCGCAGTGCCAAAACCCTGCCGACAATATAGTGTATTTACTTGTATAGGGCGGTGTGATTTTATACTTTTATTATGTGAAATTAAGTTTGTTTTCGGGCAAAATAAAAAATTTAACCCCTTAATACACCCCTTAAAATAACATTTTTTTTCTTAATTGTAATATTATTATCAATCTAACGTCTACATTGAATTAAATACACCCTTCAATAAATAAGTCACTATCTGGAAACTAGTTTTCATAAAATTTGTAAATCCGGTCCTGTTGGGCCGATTTTATTAAAATTTTGGGGAAACTTTTTAATTACTACCAGAGGGTTAAATTTCAATTTTGAAACGATTCGGAGAATTTTTTCGGTATTTTGGGGCCCAAAAACATTTTTCAACCCCTAAAAACTACCCTTAAAATAGCCCGATTAGGCCCATTTTAAATAGGCTTCTTGCGGTGATGGATTTCAACACGTGGGCCAAATTTCGTTGAAATCAATTAACTCTTTCGAAAGTTATTGTGCGTACGCATATATATATATATATATATATATATATACGTATATATATAAACATTTTTAAAAATGGTGTCAAAGTGTTTAGGAGGTTATGAAACGTCGAGAAATTTTGGTCCGACCCCTATAGGTCCCGCCATCCGACCGGCGCCAATAGTGTATGTTGCCATATGGCAAATACACTAAAAACCGAAATAAAACTTTGAAAGTGTTTTCAAGTATTTTCAGTACAATCATTCTTAAACTTTTTGAGGATTTTATTTCAAAAAATTAGTTGCATGTATTTTAAAAATTAATCTTAATCACGCCAATGAAGTGTAACTTCAAACCGGCGGACCTAAGTACCTACTTTTTTGGCGCGGAAACTTATTTCAATCGGACTTCAGGAAATCCATAAGGTCAAGTTTATTATCTACAAATATCTGTACATATAAATAATATTTTTTCTCGACATCGCGTTTTAGAAAAAAAAACATTTATAATTTATCATATATATATATTTTTAAAATCAATGAGAAAGATGAGTAAGCACATTTAAAATGTATCAATATCTCAGGCCATAATATCTAGCAACTAGCCCTTGATTTGTAGAATTAATAGATTTAGTTTCAACAAATGTACGTGAAATAATGCTAAACGTTCTCATGTCAAAACGCTTTGTTTAGTTATTCATAAGTCACATATTCCATCTAATTGCAGTCTGGAATTTCGTGAAAATCAAAATGCATGTAGTAAGACTTCTCTATATAACTATATATAACGGTAATATGAGTGTAACAGACAGAAACTCAGTGAGTTGAATTATTTAACTTCTATAGTGCAATGGAGGAGAAAAGAAACACGTTTGTGCATCAAGTATCTTTTTCTAAAAACGTGATTTATTACATTATAATTTACAAGAACCTTGCAAAATCGTCTTGAAATAAATGTAATAATATAAAAAACCCGGGTCGCAGTGCCAAAACCCTGCCGACAATATAGTGTATTTGCTTATACAGGCAGAGTGGCTTTATTATGCGAACTTAAGTTGATTTTTAGGCAAAATAAAAAATTTGACTCCTTAATACACCCCTTATAATAAATTTTTTTTTCTTAATTGCAATATTATTATCAATCGAACCTTTATACCAAATTATATGCAACTTTCAGTAAATAATTCACTATCTGCAAACTAGTGTTTTCATAAAATTTGTAAGTCCGGTCCTGTCGGGCCGATTTTATTAAAATTTTAGGGACACTTTTTAATTACTACCGGAGGGTTAAATTTCAATTTTGAAACGATTCGGAGAATTTTTTCGGTATTTTGGGCCCCAAAAACATTTTTCAACCCCTAAAAACTACCCTTAAAATGGCCCGATTGGGCCCATTTTAAATAGGCTTCGTGCGGTGATAAATTAACTTCTTCGAAAGTTATAGCCCGCACACATATATACCTATATATATATATATAAACATATATATATAAACATTTTTAAAAATGGTGGCAAAGTGTTTAGGAGGTTATGAAACGTCGAGAAATTTTGGTCCGACCCCTAGGTCCCGCCATCCGACCGACGCCAATAGTGTATGTTGCCATATGGCAAATACACTAAAAAGTGGGCACGTATACTTGCGCGTTTGTTATAATTCTTTGGCGTGAAAACCAGAGATAATAGTTGTGAAAACTAATTTTTAATCCAAATTGATATTAGCATTCATGATTTATACAAGTTCAAAAATAAACGTGGATGAAAATGTTTATTATAATTCATACACTTTAATTATTTCTGCGACGTTTCGATCATATATTATTCGATCTTTGAAGAATTGTATTGTATTATAATGTTTATTGTGAAGTACTATGATCGAAACGTCGCAGAAATAATTAAAGTGTATTAATTATAATTTATAAACATTTGCATTCACGTTCCTGCTATTTTATTTTTGAACTAATTTTTAATATGCATGCAAATAATTTATTGAAATCAAATCTTCAAAAAGTTTAAGAATAATACGTAGTTAACCTCAACTATTTTAAAGCACTTTTACATTTTATTTTGGTTTTTATTTTTGTATTCAATTCGTTGAGAAATCAAAAATACGATTAATAAATTCTACTGGATGATACTTAAAACGACTATTTGTTATAATCAAGTCGTGTAATATTGATTTCGTTCATCTGTCATTGCAGTCTGAGTCTCTTATAGCCAACTTCTTACTGTTGAATTTTCGTTAGCGTGGCCAACTTCATACTGTCTAATGTTTTAGAGCATGCGCTAAAATATAACTCTAAACGTGTCAAAAGAAGTATAACCTCAAACACAAAAATGTATCAACTTAATAAGGATCTATTTAAAATATCCAAATATATTATTGTTCCCTAATCGTGCTACCGTGATTTTCGTACTATCCGCAATACGTATTAACACGTACATGTGCTTCCTGTACATTTTCTGAAGTTTCAGTGAATCATTATCGATAGTTCAGTACACCATTATATGTGCATTGCACACGATATACTCCTGGTCCTGCTTCCTACCAAGCGGATGATACAACAAAAGTTCACAGTTCAATTCAAACTTCAGCTACAGAACTACCACAGCTTTGTTAGCGAATGACGTATATATATGTAGTACACAACGTCATTACTTATTAATAAAGCTATATCAGATATCAAAGCTGCAACTGAGAACTCTACTGTACTGAACTACTCATAAAAATAATAATTGCATTTCCTCCTGTTTTAGTTTACGAACAATAATGACCGGGACTCGACAGTTCTTTCAATTACGTTAAAAATGCTTCTTTTTTCAGTTTTATTTATATAAATAAAAAAATAACGAAATTACTTATAATTCAATAGATCACAATTATTAAATTATTGCACATTTAACCTACCCTAGCACTGGCCTTGCCAAGTTGGGTAGGTTAAATCCAAAATGTATTATAAATGCATTGTATGCATATTTTGTTGATATAAAATTATTATTAATATTTAAGAAAATTTAATATATGATATTTTGGAAATTGAGAATGTCATTGAAAAAACTGGTTAATTAAAAAAAAAGAGGCTGTGTATTTTACATTAGAGACTACAGAAGTAAAACTGGTATAATTGTAAAAAAAAATTATTGTAAAATTTTGAAAAGTGAATTTTGGCTTACTACTTGTGGAGTTGGAAAAAGTATATAAATTTATATAGGTAGAATATGAAATAATAATTTAAAAAAATGTTACTGATTGCCGGGATTCAAGCTACAATCTTTAGGTCACGAGGCAAGTGTTTTAACATATCGCCAGCGTAGGTTACATCCAGTTTTTGCCGTATATATAACAATATATGAATTGAGACCACTTTCGTTACATTTTCAATCTCAAGAATCAATTTCACTTTATCTTACCAAAAGAAGTTTTACTTCAAAAACCGAGATAAACGCGAGAAAAGCTGCGAGTAAACGCTGATTTTTTTTTATAAATAGGATATTTTGTACTCTAAAAACTTGTTTCGTAAATTTTTAATGTATACCTTAAATCTTCGAACCGACTTTAACAATCGTTTAAATAGCACGTATTTATCTAAACACTTCTTTAACAAAAGCTATTTAATTTTCTATAGGGTACCTGTTACTAAAGTGATTTACAAACGAAAAAGGCTGTAAGTTGAGGCGACTATGTAATGCCCTTTAGCACAATAGAAGTGTGTCCACTTGTTTATTTACGTCACTTCTTTCTTCTAGTTACACCTTTAAAATATAGACTTCAATGAAAAACCTAAATGCATGCATGCGTTTAACAATTCCCTTACAAGAATGTACAAGGTCCGACACAAATATGTTTACTGCGTATCCCGTATACTAGTATACTCGTATAACTATCTTTTACTAACTGATTGAGTTGGGACTAGGGATTGCAATCCAGCGGCATTTACAATCCCGCTGAATTTATACTGTAATCACTATTTATCTACATTTGCATCAAAATATCCGTTTGGGGTTATAAGTAATTTTTGGCGTTAGTAAAGTACTCTAATAGTAAGTAATAGTTACGAAGATTCGAAGTATTATTATTAACTATCACAATACAATCATAAATCACCTAAATTGATATTCTAGATATCCTTCTCAGACCCCGTTAATTACTTGTTTTAGCTGATTGCGGATCCGCATCGCTGGATCCAGCAAGGCCAAAAATATGCTGGATCCAGCTGTATTACTGGGACTTTTGTAAGAAATAAAATACTTTTAGTGTGCAGCTGATTAGAGTGGGATGGGTAAAGAAAGCTGAATTCAGACGTTTTAGAAAATTAATTCTCGATGCGTCTACATTAACAACTATTAATACCTACTATGTTTTATGCATACGCGAGTCAGTGTTATACACTATCAAGACGACCAATCAAAATATCTTATGATAACAATATGGTTGGATATTATTTTTTAAACTTTGCATTGTGTCTAAGCAAGTAAATGGAACTTGTTTAAACGGAGTAAATATACGTAAAAAAATTCGGGTCGCAGTGCCAAACCCTGCCAACAATATAGTGTATTTGCTAATACATTTAGTGTGAGCAAAATGAAAAAAATAGCCCCTTAATAAACCTCTTAAAATATTTTTTTTATTTATTTGCAATGTTATTATCAATCGAACATTTACACTAAATTATATATCGCTCGTAGATTGCTGTCATATTGTCCCGTTGCGCAAAGGAGTGGAGACCCTCCTTTACATAGGAAGTGACAGCAAAGGAAAGTCGTATCGCCGTTGAATTGCTTTCATGTTGCGTCGTGTGCGGACGGTGCTTCTCTGCTTTCTGGACGAAATATTCAAAATAATCTAAACTTTTGATTAGAAATAGAAAATCCATTTCGTTTTAGAAATGGCATTGTTTCTGTCGGATCCCGTAGCTGTACTTGAAAAATAGGTTGTACATTAAATGCATTCGAAATAGAAAAAACACACCGCTGCATGTGGTACTTACGTACTACATAAAATGCATGTTATAAAAAGTCTTACAAATATTTTTTACATAAATTAAGAACCTGCATGGAAAAAAATCCTAAATAAACATTTAAGTGTTGAATTTACATACAGGGTGTTGATTTGTCAACCGCGCATAGTTTCACGTTTTTATGATCCTGCTTTTAAAATTTGATAATCGATTGGTTGTTACATAGTTGAATGACCTGATCGATTTCTACGACAGCACAAGACTGCCTTGATGTTAGTTTATAACACAATAATTTAGAAATTTTCATGAAAAAGAGCTTAAAATTATATAATAAAATAAATTCTCAAAAACAACTGTAGTTTATTTTTTTTACTGTTTTCGCTATAATTTTTAGACCTGAAAAAATGACAAGGTCTTGGGAATTGTCTATATGTCGTAGGATAATTGAAAAAATCGGATTTTCGCGAAAATCCGATTATTTCAATTATCCTACCACATATGTCAGTAGTAAAATTTAGACGTAATATAGTTTTCTTCCTTTTGCCAAAAGTGTCGCAATAGTAACAAAAAAACTTTTAAAGAAGTTTTACAGTTTTTAACGAGATCTTTTATACAGTTGACTCTACGTGCAACATCAAAATAATCCTCTTCGCAGTTACTAATTTTAACAGAAAACTTTTGTAAAAAGTACATGGTCATTTAATTGGAAATCGCCCCAAGTGTTCGTCTTTTCCACATTTTTAAGCTCTTTTTTACGTTTTTTCTTGACTACCAACTGAGAGCTTTATCTGAGAAAACTATTTAAAGTCGACTTAATTTTTGTTCGCCAGAATCGATAGCAAAAAACGAACAAATAGTTTTTTGAGATCCTTAAGAAAACTCCTTTCAAATTGATGCCCTACATGACCGCATGTAAAAAAAAATATTTTTAGGGGTGTCAAACTTTTTCCCCGTCCTCTAAGTTCAGAGTAATTTAACTGTGTAATATGAAAGAATGGATGAATGATTGTTCCCATTAGGGTTCAGTTTTGTCTCTAAAAATTAAAAAAAAAAAAAATAACCTCCTTCAAAAAATCACTAAAAAGATGAAAATAATGAAATTTTGAGGTCGGAGCTAATTTCATTACAAAAACTTTTAATTACATATCTACTTTCATTAAATAGGCGCCGACCTCAAAATTTCATGTGATTTTTTTTGTAATTAAATTAGCTCCGACCTCAAAATTTCATTATTTTCATCTTTTTAGTGATTTTTTTAAAGGTTAATATTTTTTTTTTTAAGTTTTTTTATTTTTAAATTTTTAGTGGTTGATTTGATTTCGCACATTTTTGAAGATTTCCCTCGATTTCTCCGGGGTTTCTGATCTGATGACCATGGGACCACCTGGGATGTATGCCCTTTCAAACAAAAAAAGATTTTTCTAAATCGGTTCAGGCGTCTTCGAGTAATCAGGGAACATACATAAAAAATAAAAAAAAAATATTCCGACGAATTGAGAACCTCCTCCTTTTTTTTTGAAGTCGGTTAAAAAGTGGATCTCAGTTCCAGTTAATTTACTCACCCCTGCTATAATAGTATACACTCTTAATGGATTATCATAATTGATTCCTTTTATAACACCCTACAAAAGTTCCATTCGTCGTTACTGATTTTAAAATCTGCTGACAAAGCTGAATAGCTGTGGAACTTTTGCTGGTACTTGAAATTGCAGAACACAATCCGTAATACGCCAGGATATAATTAATTCAACGAAGCGGTTAAAACAATAGTGACAAATACACACGTAGACAAGAATAGATAATAATTTAATATTGAGTAGAGATTTATCAGGCAAACATGAATCGTTTATGTAAGTCGAAACACCTCTCTGTCTTTGTGAAGTAATCAATTCCAGTCGACTGGATCGCAACAATGAACAAAAGGGTACCTCTACATGTAATTCTCCGAGGAATCGGAGCGAATAAGACAATAAAACTCTAAAGTCATAAAGGATAACAGAATCCACAGTAGTCGGGCAGTCGGCGAATTGGCAACTGTGTTTCCTTTATACAATATGAGAACGTTGATTGGCACTCGCACAATTCAGTTACATATAATATATATAGAACGTGTGCCAAGATGAATAAAAACAAATCCAAATGGAATTTAGGGACATTTGAGCCGAACGGAATTCTAATAAATATAAGGCGAGAATAACGTAGCGCAGCGGTTCCCAACCGGTGGGTCGCGACCCGATCCTAAAACTATCAGAAACCATCAGAAAAGATAAAAAGAAATCGAAACCAATCGAATTGTGTTTTGATCGTTTTCTTGGTTCTTGATTTTTGGCATCAGCTGGGGCAGACAACAGAACCACTATATCCCTTCCAGATAACTTCCACAGTCACACAGGTGACTCCACTATGGACCGATGGACCATGGAGATATTCCGATAAGGTCGCCAGCTGAAAAAGGCTGGGAGTCACTGACGTAGCGGATTAAATTTATTTTTGGAGGCACAGTGTGGTTTTGAACCAAATTTCAGTTTTTTTTGTCTATCTTGGGTAAGGTACTTTTTTTAAAGAAATGTCTTCTTTGATAGCTGCAATCTGTTTATGTACCATTCAATATTGGCTGTTTTAAATACTTTTCTTTTTTGCACTACCCCCAATAAAATAACTGCGTTTCATGCGTGTATAGCGATTGTAAAATGACCCATTTAAAACTAGTGCGTGAAGTAAAACAAATGTAGACAGTCTAACGAATTCATCAGTAAGTTTCATACCCATCAACTACCATTTGATGGGTTTATAATTATTAGAAGTATATAAAAAACAGTAGTAATTTTCATAAACTACGTAATAAAAGTAAAGTTTATTACACAATTGAACTGTGAGAAATGTTTAAGCTATTGCCTATTTATATAATGATATTATGCCTCGTCTGATTGTCATAACTCGCTATCTCGTTTTCATATGATGTCACAACTCGTCGATAACATGTTTCATTACACCCTAGATACATCAATTATTATTTCAGTAGTCTGAAGCCGTCCAAAATTTCGACTTATTTATTGTAAAAAAATATCAAAATTAATTCAACATCCGTATTCTTTGAATTTTTTTACAATTTACTCTCCGTAAGTGCAATTAAATAAATCACTCTACTAAACCTATAAACTAGGTACTTCCTGAGTCGAGGATTTCGTACAACGTTCTCCGTTATCAGCCTCTTAATGTTAATTAACTGAAGAGTAGGTAGAAAAGCTAATAAAATATAAAAATGTTTTATTCAAAATATTGATCTTCATAGCAATAATCTATCAAACTGATCGAATGGTCAAAGTAATGAAGCAAAAAATTTAAAGCTTAATACTTTTAATACTATTTTCGTCTTTGCTAAGTTTAAACCTCAGAATTACATCCAGATACCTACAAAATAGATGTATATGGATTTTTGTCAGTTTGTTCGTAAAGTTAAAAGAACTATTTAAAAGTGGCTTCAATCCTTAATATTTTCTAAGTTTACATCTCAGAATCATATTCAGTTACCTTAAAAATATAATAATATGGTTTCTCGCCAAATTTTGATGTTTAAAGGTGTTTTCCACTCTTAAAAATTAAAATCAGGTAATGCGATACTATAGATTTTGATGTACGTATTTTATCAAGGATATTGAAAAAATAATTAAGCAAGATTTTTCACTTTAACTCAAACCGGGAATTTTGTTATGTTTACTGCTTCGCTTACTGTACTATCAGAATTTTTTACACGTCTTATAAATCTCATATAAAATTAAATGTTGTTTAATATAATAACAATAATTTTACCTCCACATGCTTTTTTGAAGTCCGGACAGCAATCGCCCAATTTAAGACAGGCGTGGTCGCAATAACAGGGCTTATCACTGAGGTCCTCAATAATAGCATTGATAGGAGCTTTTTGTACAACACACGACGAATCACGTCCGGGACAACAGAGTTTAGCTTCACCGCAACTACCGGCGATCGCCACGTGCGGCCACGATGACAACATCGCGGTCAACAACAATACCCGACAACACTTCCACAACATCGCGACGCTCAAATACATGACAATTTATTTAAAACTAAAAACCAACTCTTATTTACATTCAAATCCACACTAAATAATCACACACTTAGCACTTTGGTACGCGCGCGAGAAGAATGTACGCGGATAGGCGCCAGACAACAACAACAACAGACGTAAATTCTGATTGCACCCTATAGTTGAAGTCGTAAGGTCTCTTGAGTGGTGGAACCGTGTGTCGTGCGACCAGGACCAAAGTCGTGGCGAGAATGAAGAGTATAAATCTAGAAGAGCGAAGACCTAGTGAAGCGCCAACACAAAACACACCACCATGCCATACAGGTTGTGCCGGATGGTATATGCGCAAGTCCCTATAACGTCAGCATGGCGCTATATTTGTATATATGACACACACACACGCTACGAAATGTATAGATCGCGGGTTCGGTTCTCTGTATTGCATTTTATATGCTGTGTATCAACGGGATGTGATCGGCAAATTGTATTGTCACGCAAATAAATCCGTAGGCTTGAGAATCTAGACGAGATTGTAGCCCGTGGGGATATACTCATGTTTTTATGGCGTTTCCATGGATCGTGTATTGCAAAGTCCCGGTTATCAAATCAGATAAAAACATCAATTAGATTTTCTTTTTTTTGAGGTCACAGCCAGGGAATGTTATTTGAACTTAACACCAATTTATTTTTGAAGTTTTACTTTTTTAGCGACGTATCTATTTGAAAAAAGTAAGAAATCGAGGGAAAATAGAACTGCCACATCAAGGGGAAGCTAGTTTGTCTTCTAAATTACATGAAACTGATAAGGACAGAAGGTTATAGTGTGTTGCTAAGTATGAGTAAATATTATTAGTTAAAAAAAATTAAACTTGGAAATAATATTAAAAACTAAAGAAGTTCAACTTCTTATGTGAACTTATAAGGATGAGGGTCATTATAATGTTTTTCTTAATATTGAATTAACATCCAGTTGATACTCTTGCTACGTCTCGGATTGGAACAAAGCATCGGCCACATCAATTGTGGACATTGGCTGCTTGACTTCCACTATGGCATCCACATCCCCCGTGTACGTTTTTTGGGGAACTCCCTCCACACACTTCCTTTTTAACTGACAAAAAACGCCAACGCGCTAACACCCCCTTGCGAAAAAGCCAAAAATGCACACCTCCGTAAGTTTGAATGTATATTATAAAAGTAAACTTAATAAAGACAATATATAAAAAAAAAACATAATTAAATATCAAATGAAATAGTTGCAAAAAAAAAATGTTGTCGACCGGACTCGAACCAGCGATCTTCACTTTACAAAGCGAATCGGGAAACTTTGGGATTGATGCTTTCAACACCGGATAGACTTAAAAGTTCAGTTCTGTATGTCGCTTCGATGGTTTCTAATCTGCCAAAGATAGTATTACTTTCTTTTATCTTGACGCGGTCGGTATGTATATGTGTGTTGTAACCTTACAAAGGTAGCTAAGTAAGCCACACGTTGAAGACGGCGAGCTACCGACGTAGAGAGAACATTGTGTATGATGTCTATACCAGCAACCAGCCTCTGGCGTTCTAGCCGGGCAGGTATAGTAATCTCACCTTCCAATACTTTTCAGTCAATTGTTTATGTCACTGTGTCATGCATACAGTGTGGCTAAAAAGAAGCGTTGTATATGATGTGCGTTTTATTCGAAAAGAAGCTCTTTTTCTATTTGAAGTTATACTTCTTTGGCGTGACTAAGAACTAATTTTTTATATACATAAAATGTTCAAAAAGTTTAAGAACAACAGTTACAAAAAACTAACCTCAAACATTTGAAAACATTTTCAAAATTTCATTTTGGTTTTTACTTTTTTCCGCTGTATTACACTTAAAACTACTATTGGTTGTCATCAAAGGTTATAGTATATTATTACATAGATTCTAGATGCCAAAAAGTGCATTGATTTCATCCATTCAGCGTTTCTTGTGGCCGACTTCATACAGTCGAATTTTCGTTAACTGTGTGAGCGCAACTTCCGTCACCTGCGAAAATTTTACTCCCAACGCGCCAAAAGAAGTATAACTTAAAACAACGTGTAGTATTTGCGACTTTTTCACTAAACCAGTTCTAGACGTAACTACATTTATAGTTCCTTACGCTCAACCTATAGTTCTATTAACCTTGAGCCCGTTTGGCTAATATCATATTGTTTGATAAATATTATTAAGAATTAGATAATCGATACATGTACAAAAGTTACATAAACTTAGTTGATTTAATTTTGTTTCAAAATTGTATATCCTGACACTTATGATACTTGTAAAACCACTACCGAAGCTCTGAAATCATCATCAATTTGAATTTTTCTGATAACGCTTTTTTACATCTATGGCTATCCAAAAATTGAGTACCACTGATTAAAAAACTTGAGTATAAACGGTAATGCATAGCTACCTTAATTTTATTTACAGTTTTTTTTTTTTTTTTTGTTATAAAGCATTCTTCTGTTTAACAACTGAAAGCTATAACCACTTGACGCTTGCCTCTTCGCATAGCTCTCTTGTTTTCTCCAGCAGGAAATGACATCGATGCGATATTAAATTAACGGAGCTCACCAAACTACCCACCTTAATCTACTTATATCTTTCTGTTATATTTCAAATTATAAAATACGTTTAAAACCTGGAAATTGTATCGTGTTTTCACTGGTTAAGCATTGCTAATAAAACAAAATAATTATATTTTCGCACAGCACCCTATAAAATAACTGCTTTTCATGCGTGTATAACGGCATTAAAATGATCCATTTAGCACTAGTGCTTAAAGTAAAATAAAGGAACTGCGAAACATAGCCGTACTACCATTTCCATAGTAAAAGTATGCAAATCAAACGAAGCCTACAATTGAAAGTGGACTTGCTCAAAAATTAACTGTCATTTTTTTTTAAATGACGTGAAAATCGCCTATTTTTAGGGTGTCGCGACTATTGAATCGCAGATAGTTCAACCGCGACATTTAAATCACGGACAGTTCAGCCGAACGACAGCTCAACCGCGGATAACAATTCAACCGACGACAATTTGACCGGTAATTCGTCCCCAAAAAATTGATAATAACTATTATTTAAAAAAATGTATTTCTCATATTATTTTTACGATGCGAATTCTTTAATTTTTAATAAAAAAACTATTTATTAAATTTTAATTTAATTTAATTGACTGGTTGAACTGCCTGCGGTTGAACTGTCGTTCGGTTGAAATGTCGCGGTTGAAATGTCCGCGGTTGAATTGTTACAGAACCTTTTTTAGAGGGCGCTTGCAAATATACTATGTTTCTCGTACGTGAATATATCATGGCTCATGTGACTGTTAAAAGGCGCTATCTTCTTTTTTAACACAGTGTTATTCGCCATAATATATGTACTACACACTAGAAATATAACCTACTGTTTTATTAAATAAATATTTTATTATTATGTGTTTTTTGATATTTAAACCCTGTTTAATTGATAATAAATTTTACTTTACTTTTTACTGGCTTCGCGGTTCACTCGCGTTAACCGGTATAGAAACATTAGTAGGAAGTAAGAGCGGCTGGCGGACTTGTGTTTTAAATATGTAGAGTGAAAAAACCAAATTCTAATTTGGCCCCGTTCATGAATAAATATTAACCAATCATGGCAACGCGAGTAAAATTTAAAATCCATTTTAAATTGTTTTCCAATGTCAGGTCACTTCTGTGTAATTATCCTTTCAAAAAGCAATTCAAATGAAAACTGTTAATTTATGTCATGCTGCCATGCAGTGAATATTTAACGACTGTAAAATGAATAATACTATCGAACCAGTTTTATAAAAAGTTAAATGAACAGTTAGTTTTAATTCAATATAATATTCCGCCACATTAATTTTATATAATATGGATTGTTAGGGCTGAAATTATTTTACAATTTATGCTGATAATTATACACAATAATATACAGGTGAATAATACGCTATATATATATAAAACTGCTCTGCAGATAAAGTTGAATCAGGATTTCATAAAGTTATCATGGAATAAAAGTATAATCAGTAGTTTAACTGTTGTTGAAACCTTTGATTTTTTCATTCTCGACCACGTGACATTCTGCCATGTTGCTGGAGATGTAATAGGACAGTTGCAATTTCTAAAATCTGAGAAACATTGATTAATTCGTCGAAGTGCAATAATTTAATGAAATATAAATACCTTTACGGATGCTTAAATGAAAACGTCTTTGACGCTGTGGCAAATATTACGATTAGATTAAAAAAAATAAATATTTGTTTACTAGAAGTATCTTTTTAAAAATAAAAAACGATTGAAAAAAATATAAAAAAAGTTTAAAAGATAAAAAAAAATATATAAAATGTAAAAATTTGTGATTGATTGGGATCGAACCGGTAACCTTGTCCGTACTAAGCATACGCCTCGTCCAATACTCCACAGAGCTCAACTGATATTTGACTATTTTCGTGGTATAGCACATAACTGTTCTATTATATACTGTACAATACGACGAACAACGCCGTCCGATTGAATTCCGTTTGGAGTATCAGACAATCCATCCGAATGATTTCCGTTTGAAAAAATCGTTTGATTGACTCTGTTTAAAAAGTTCTGAGTTACCGCCAGGTTGCGGCTAAAGAAATTTTACTTAAAAAACTGTGTGCGACGTCAAATCTTGACTGGAGTGCCCTTTTAGAAACAGCTTAGATTGAATAACGTATGAATAGTACTTTCTTCATAAAGTTGAGTATAGCGGTAATTTACAATTTATATTTGGATTTTTTTAATCTAAAAACTCTTTATTCAAAAATGTTTCCCGATCCGTAGCCTAGACTATATGGGTAACGAGGTACGATTTACACGACAATTTAATTATCCTTACGGTTTGTTGTAGTATTTTTAGCGGGAATAAACTTGGCTAGGCTAAACAATATTAATATTCATTAAACTATCTGCTTTTGTCTTCTTTCAACGGACCAACGTTGAGTCGCGATGCCAACTAGAGCATTTGTAATAAACCAGCAAGACACGGGACAACTGCTGTGCCGGCTGTGATATTGAAATTTATAAAATAATATTAAACTTAAAAGGGAATGTGTTTTAAGTTTCCAAGCTTTGTTCTTGAATACTTAATAAGCCATTTCAATTTTAATATTGAAAAGAAATAATGGAAATTATGCTTAATAACAATTTTGACGTTGAAAAAAATGTTTCGCCTTTGATGTAAAGAACTGGCAGTTTCGTTTTCGTAAATGTTATTTTTTCTCAGAATTTTTTTAATAACATGGGGTTCTAGAAAAAGTGAACAAAAAATGTGTAATATGGTACTTAGATTGTATGAATTTTTATCTATCTAATAGCTTTTCTTTTTAAAAATCACTCTGAGTAATGTCATTAATATATTTTAAACAAATTATACTTTACGTTGAATTGAAATCTTATGAATTTTCTTTTAACGGTATATTAATGATTCAATCAGGTTGGTAGCGAGCAATGCTGCGTAATCTTATTTATTCGAAGAACCATTTCACGGAGGGCAGAGGGAGCAAACCAAATAATTTCTTATAATAGTTTAATTATGTTTGATAAAAGATCTACATTTCTTATTTTAAATTAATTATTTAAATTTTACTCTCAACGCGCCAAAAGAAATATAACTTCAAAAATACAAATAAAAATCTCAGGATTCTTACAGTTAACCGGGGCTTACGAAAAACCGTCCCGAATGACCAGATAACAGAGTTTTTATAAATGCGGCAACTATCGTCTCAGTTTGTAAAATTAATTAACAAGCAACGTATTTTGTGATAAATTGAATGCTTTTTTAAAGAAATAAATTTAATGGTCCATTTAAGAGACCTTTATCTGTCATTAACACGAGATGTTCTTACTTGCTGGTGTGTGTACGTAATGTATTCTAACAATTCTAATATGTAATGTGAGCTAATGCTACAAAGGCTGTTTGTTTTTCACATACGTAACTGAAACTTGTACTTGAACGGTCGCATTACACTGACATTTTTATGGTTCTGGCAAGTGTTTCATTAGTGTAAAATACCAGAAAAATGTTTCATATCTTTTACATAATACTTGTGCTTCATTTGACGAAAGAGCTGTATTTTGACGAATATTCAACACGTGCATAATTAGTAGAACCGAAACAAATTCGGATTAACAGAGAGAAACTTTGCTAATATATATTTATATAAAAAAATAATATGTAGGTATCTTAAAAAAAATTAAAAAACACGTTTTTATCACACACTAAAAATTATAAAATAATGACTAATTTAAAAAGTGTGGAGCGCTTTGTCTAAATTAATTAACAGTACACAAAAACGTGTTTTTTAGTTTTTTAAACTACATATTATTTTTTACTTTTTTGTCTTAATTCCTTTTCTAACCTTCGTTTTCTTTGTGTTGTCTCCAATGGTTTCAGTTTCATTGTTTTGTCTGTATTCATTTTATTTACAAGACTAATGGACAATCATCAGATCAGCTCCATGAAACCAAATTATTGTATTGTCATCAGTATTACATACATTTGCAAAGTTTGTTAAATTTGACTTCCGAAATTTGTTTACCTACATAGTTAGTTAGATTAACGTTAAAAATGCGATTAACCAGTTAACACTTAAAACAGATAAGAAATTTACAAAATCGCTATCACAAGAGAGTAAGGTTTAAAGAAGAAAGTATAATATTAGACGTGGTTGTTGATGCAGTTTTGGCAGTTCAGTGTGGATTGTCATAGAATTCTAGAACCATTCTATAGGAATTACCTACTAACAAACAGTCTTTTATTCCATGCGGCAGAATACGATTGAACTTATAGACACAGGATACTGTCTGTGTCAAAAATCAGTTCCCTTATTCGAGAGACGCGTGTCCTATATAAATATTTTGTCTTTGGTAACACCTAAAAACACTTTACGCTACAGATTAGGAAACGCTGTATTCAGCAGAGGTGGTTACAAAATTATGGCATACTTTAAAAAAATAAAACAACCTGTGTAAATTTATGCTTTTTTAAAGTTCTGTTTCTTCAAAATTTCAAGTTTGAACAATAACAAACCGTCTTTATACATTTTTCATTCACTAAAGTTCTAAATAAACTTATGTTTACTTATTGTAAAGGAAACTGCTGTCAACATTTATAATAATGATGTTGGAGTTGTTAAGGTTTGGCATTTTATTAAATATGAAGTTAGACACGCCTTAAAATTATAGCGAAGCGCATGTTAAATTCTGCTAAAAAGAGAAAAATCATTAATTTTTTAAGTTGACACCAATTTAATTATTGTAAAAGTAGATGATAATAAGTAAGTTTTAGTAAATGACAAACTAATTATTTTTCACTTTTTAGCGGCGATTCTATTTTTTTTATCAAAATTTGTATCTTATGAAAAAGCTTTACCGTCGCGCATGTACAATGTCATCACATATAAACGAATTTGTTCATTTCCACGAAAATTATAAATGACATATTTGTCTTAAAATACGTGGCTCCAACATCCTGTAGTGAGCCCCAAGTGCAAGACCTTTGGCGTGTCTCACTACCAGTTGCTTCGATTTTTGTCTTTTGTTCATCTCTTAGTTGGCTAATCCCTCACGACAGACCCTCTTAACATTGGACTCCCTGTCTTCAAAAAAATTTAAGCATAAATTTTCATATACTACGCTTCATTTTAGCCGCACAAGTTTATATTTGGGAAATACATTTCGTCAGAAATACTTTCGTAAGCCATTATAAGTTATAATAACACTTTTTTGTTAGTTTTAACAGCTTTCAAACATAAGTAAAGTCAGTGACCTCTTAAAACATTATGAACATTATTCTTGGTGCTATAAAAAAATATAATCAATGCTAACATTAAACATATAAAATTTAACGGGACCCACGTCTGTCTGGTTGTACTTACTCAGGGGTGGATCTAAATTTAGGCCAGTGAGGGCCGGATCTAAAGTGGAAAAATTTAGGGTACGACTCCGAAGGCAAATATCATCTATTAAAAAGTGTCTTTTTCATATATCGAATCTAGGGAATTACTACTTGACATGTCTTTTAAGTGACTGCATCTACTTTCCCTATTATTGGATGTACTTATCTGTTGGGAAATAAATAAAAACCCAGGTCGCAGTGCCAAAACCCTGCCGACAATATAGTGTATTTGCTTGTATAGGGCCGTGTGGTTTTATACTTTTATTATGTGAAATTAAGTTTGTTTTTGGGCAAAATAAAAATTTAACCCCTTAATACACCCCTTAAAATAACATTTTTTTTCTTAATTGTAATATTATTATCAATCTAACGTCTACACCGAATTAAATACACCCTTCAATAAATAAGTCACTATCTGCAAACTAGTGTTTTCATAAAATTTGTAAATCCGGTCCTGTCGGGCCGATTTTATTAAAATTATGGGGACACTTTTTAATCACTACCAAAGGGTTAAATTTCAATTTTGAAACGATTCGGAGAATTTTTTCGGTATTTTGGGGCCCAAAAACAGTTTTCAACCCCTAAAAACTACCCTTAAAATAGCCCGATTAGGCCCATTTTAAATAGGCTTCTTACGGTGATGGATTTCAACACGTGGCCCAAATTTCGTTGAAATCAATTAACTCTTTCGAAAGTTATTGCGCGTACACATATATATATATATATATATATATATATATATATATATATATATATATATATATATATATATATATATATAACATTTTTAAAAATGGTGCCAAAGTGTTTAGGAGGTTATGAAACGTCGAGAAATTTTGGTCCGACCCCTAGGTCCCGCCATCCAACCGACGCCAATAGTGTATGTTGCCATATGGCAAATACACTAATAAGTATAGTGTTACAATAGACATCAAATTTATAAATATGTTGTTATTACTAATAAACGTAATTTTGTAGTTTTGTAATGTTTGTTGATAGCGAAAAGTTCAGCTTAGATTAGTTTGGGTCATTTGTAATATCATTCTGTAAAATATATTAATTCGATTTCTTATTTTAGTTTAGTTAAAAATGTGGAGTTATGCGGGTATTATTAAAATTGTTTTGTTGGCACTCGTTGCTTTCGAAAGTAAGTAATTAATAATAACATAAATATTTATACCTGTCTTCGTCTTTTTATCTATCTATTCAATTGATTTTCATGCGGTTTTTACGCCCGCAGGTGGTTGAATGGGAACTTCTGGAACTGGTATCTTCAATAGAATAAATGCACCAGTGCCTTAATCCCGATCAATTATAGAATTAAATTTATTTTACCGAAATATTACAGAAACTTAGATATTCATTCTTATGATTTATGAACAAAATATTACACATATTGAAAAAAATAACTGGATCAAAATTCTGAAAATGAACAAATCGGTTCCTATAAACTGTCCATCTATGTAAAGTCGAAATTTAATTAATAACTTAGAATAAGCTTTTGACTCTTATTTTTAAAATGTCTTAGAATGTTCATATCGTGGCATTTATTTTTTATGGTATTAGATAAAGTAATAATTTATTTTTTATGGTATCAAATACCCTATTGCAGACAAAGAAAATAGGTAGTTTCTACTTCTTACATCTATAGTCTACACTCTGCACCCCTATCTTTCTTATTTATTTTGTGATATCGATTTCAATTTTTGGTTATGTATAGATATAACCCGTGTTGAAATAGGATTTTGTGAGCTTAGCTATCAATTTATAACTTGTGACGCTAATGATCACTGCGACCGAGCTTTACAATCTCCGTCTTTATAACTTGTGAATCCGTTTTTACAGCACATGGTCAGGAATCATCGACTATTGCATATATATCAGAAGTACAGGTTGAGAATATTGGCGGAGTAGTTGAGTTACAATGTACTGTTGCTAATGCAAATGACCATAATACAGTTTGGTCAAAAGATAACGATTCATTAATAATATCCATAGGACCGTCATTAGTTATTAGAGACTCACGCTACGAAATTCATTATAACCACCAAACGTCGACTTACACTTTAAAGATAAACAATATTCGGGAATCTGATGCAGGTAATCAGTCCACCATTTCGAGTCATATTTGTTAATATTTCATATAATGTAGCATTAAGTTTATTTTTGTAGGGTTTTACCGTTGCAGCATTTTAATATCTGTTGATAACAGAATTTCACAAGACGTTGAACTTATAGTGAGAACGCCTCCTGCAATTTCAGACAACTCAACTAGTTCACTCATTGCAAGAGAAGGCGAACGTTTGTAGAGCTATTCAATAATTATTTGATATTTTATAAGAATATTTAGTATTTACATAAAGTTTCATTTACTTCTTACTTGTTAGAAAACTTCACAAAAAGTTCTACTTGGTTTGAAAACTTCTTGGTTTTGTTTTGTTTTAAGTTCTTTATATTGTTCGATACTTCCGTCGGAGGCAACATCGATATTATTAAAAAAAACTACAAAATTCTGTAAAGTTGATATCTCTTTGTAACTCCCGATTCGCAAAAAAGAGGTATTCAGACCTATTCTACTAACGATAACCACTGTGATTATCAAGTGCTTAAAATAAGCCACTTTTGTTTGTTTTTTTATTCTGCTAAGCAAAGTGACAATCTAAATAGCATGTTAAACATTAGTGATTACAAACAATGCTTTTAAATTTTAAAACCACTGTGGTTGTAAGGACAGTAATTAGAATAAAAAGTAGTAGAATATGGCCTAAGTAAAAATAGCAGAAACACAAAGAATACTTTTATTATAAAACTAGCTACTCACAATGTACTACTTCACAAGTGTAGATTTAATTTTTGTAATCTCAAGTTTTTCAATTGCGGGATC
The DNA here is from genome assembly GCA_034508555.1 of Venustoraphidia nigricollis. Taxonomy (NCBI): domain Eukaryota; kingdom Metazoa; phylum Arthropoda; class Insecta; order Raphidioptera; family Raphidiidae; genus Venustoraphidia; species Venustoraphidia nigricollis. The sequence continues at coordinate 814,328 of JAVRKA010000114.1, forward strand.
TCACTCACTTCGTCCTACCTGATTTAATTCTTAATGAGAAGAATAAACGTTATTGATTTAATTTACTGAAACTACGTAGAACGGTATAAAAAAATATGCTTTTTTAGACGTCCAGCTTGAATGCTACGCTACAGGGGTACCAAATCCACGCATATCGTGGAAACGACAACTAAATCGTGCTTTACCAACTGGTGGTTCAATTTACTATGGTAACGTTTTATTATTGAAAAACATTACCAAAGAACAAAGAGGAACGTATTATTGTATAGCTGATAATGCTGTTGGTAAAGCGGATAAACGTAAGTATTGTCAACAAAACGAGGTTTGGCAATGTAATAACGAGAATGTCATTTTGAATATTTCATCTCCACTCGTACAAAACGCAACGTCCTTCTGTCTATATGTAAATTTATAACTCGGTAACCACTGAACCGATTTCATGCGATTTTCGTTCCAGTGTAGTACATCATCTGGGCGAGTTTCGCTATGTTTGATTAAACTGGTTCTCTAATTGTTAAGTTTTAACAATATTTTTCTAAAATTAATGGGTTTTTGTGATAGCTGCAAAAATTATTTCAAGACAAATCTAATTCTTACTGTTCCATTATATTGCAGAAATATATTAGTAAGTATCCAACTCATAATCCAATACGCGTAGTAACAGCTCTATTTTGCTTCCCAAACCTAACGTAAGTCTTTTTCGTAATAGCTCTGAATATTCGGCTTTAAAATACTATAACTGTTTTCCTACTGACATGAAGATATTACCATTTTTTCAATTTAAAAGGGTGCTTATGTCATTATTAATTAATTAATATTCCTCTAATGAATTTTATGATGTATGTGTATTATTTAAAATGTATTTTCAAATTGTATTTAATTTGACGAATCCTGCTTGTTGCCTGTTTCGGATAATAAAATTTATTCTAATATTATATTTTATTCTAATAATGAAATTAGTATGTAAGTATATATATTATGGTATCTTAGGAAAGCAAGACTTTAAGAAATATTCTAGAAACTAAACGATTTTATTTCGTCCTGAAGAAGACCATCATTTCGTTGAAATATTGATAAAATTAAAATATAGTCGCTAGTTTATTTATTGTCAAAAATCGATACATCAAAAGTATTTCTTTTTTATTAAAGTTTTGAAAGGCTGCTTATTTTATAGGCAGCGTTCAAGTTACCGTTCAATTTCCTCCTGCGATATCAGTTTCACAATTAAGAGTTGGACAAGCACTACAGCGCGAAGTAAAATTAGAGTGCCGTGTTGAATCTAATCCACCTCCTACCGTTGTTTGGATTAAAGACAATGAAGTGTTAAGAAACAGTGAATTGCTAAGGTTCGTTTATAAATTACATCATCATGTGTTATCACCGTAAACAAAAAGAGACACGCTTATCATTTTGCAAAAAATAATTGACTATTCTCAACGTCCATGAGATTACGATATTTTTAGTAACCTTTACTGATATTTTGAACTAATTAGTTATTTTGTCATAAATTAATTTATTAAATTTAAACGTTCTTAGAGACCTATAAATATTGATGGAAAAAAATGTGAGCCACGTGGGCCGCCTGTCAAATGTAAAACATCACACAGATATTCACGACTAAAATGCCGACACACTAGCTCACACGTAAAGTAGCGAGTGTATAGTGTAGTAGAGAGGGAAGCGGTCAGTATAGGTACTGAGAAGGGAGCGTTAAGTCGGAAAGAGCCGACGAGATGCGAGGCTGGCCGAAATGTTTTTACTCCCATCCAAGCGCGTTATTAGAACGGTGTACCCATAATGTTTATTAAAAAAAATGTCTCTAAAACTGTAATTAATGATCCCTTAACATCATTTTGCACCATTTGAGACTTCCAAAAAAAAATTGATTTCAAAATTTTTTTTAGAAAAAAAAATTACCTTAGTAGGTATGCAGTGTAATTTATTACTTGTATGATTATTATTAGTATTTATATTAATATTTATATTAAATTTGAAGTATCAAAAAGTTTTTGTCAAATACTTTTCTTCAAAATTTTTTTCCAATTTTTTAAAATTTTTTGTGAAAAATTAGTTTTTGAAAAGATATAAATTATCTATTATGGGTTACGGGACCTTGGAATTTTTTTTCTTTTAAAGGGGGCGGTCGTTCAGAAAAGGCTGGGCACTTCTACCCTAGAGTTATGTTTCTGTGCATTTTTAATGATTTTGGGCCTAGTACCAATTCATATTTTCAATTAGATAATGAAGAAAAAAGTCATCAGGAAAAATTTCAAGACAGTAAAAATGTGATCGTATTTTCAGTATTGAACACTTTGAAACCATAGAAGATATAACAAATACAAATGTGGCAATATATTCAGTAAAACAAAATCAATATGGTCGATACATTTGCAAAGCCACTAACGCTTTGGGCATGGATATGGCACAAATTGAACTATACGGTAAGAAAAATAAAACTACATATATTGTTTATTAACTTATCTGCCATATGAGATTTATGGAGAAAACCTGTATTGTTACAATTTTTTTTATCCAAAAAAGCAATTTTATAATTTCGATAAAAGTGTTATTGTAATGTTTATTATGATTGTTTTAATAGTTGTTATTGAACTATAGAAACTGATGATGCTGTTCTGACTGGGGAAACAAAACCTTTAGGACATGTCAATCAAACCGAAGAAACTAATAACCAGACAACTACTGAAGAAACTATATCTGAGATCCATACTTTGAGTCCAAACTAATTGACTGGACAACTGGAAAATTCCACTTCATCTCAAATATAAACTGTCAATGAAAATCAAGCTATTTTATTATTGCATACTTTATTATAATTTAAAGTTTACACTACCATGGATAATGCAAAACTGTTTAAAAATTTAAAAAATAAAGTTAATGAAAAAAAAATTCACCAACAAAACATTTAATTATAAGACTTTTTTTCTCTTTTTTGTCCTTGGTAATTAATATAAAAATGATTTGTCGGGAAAAAGGACTAATAACAAATAAGTGTTTACTTAAAAAGTCCTTTTTCCCGACAAATCATTTTTATATTTAATTATAAGTTTAACAAATCTATTAATGTGAGGTTATAGTGAAGTCAAATTATATTTAATGAATTTGACTTCTGTTTTCTATAAGGCACAGCCAAAAGTTTGAAGAATATACATTACTACACCAGAATCAATAATCTTTGTTGTTTATTTTTAAAATGTCTAACACACGACCGGTTGGTTTTGCTAACAGCTCTGTTTTCTTTCGTTATTTTCAATTTTTTGCTAGGAAATTGTAGTTTTCAAACATCCTGAAAATATATTTTGTTGTCGTCCAATATAATCAATAGAATATATGAGGACAGTGTGGTGTAAATGATCAGTTGCAGATAGTGAATTATTTACTGAAAGTTGTATATAATTTGGTATAAAGGTTCGATTGATAATAATATTGCAATTAAGAAAAAAAATGTTATTTTAAGGGGTGTATTAAGGAGTCAAATTTTTTATTTTGCCCAAAAACCAACTTAAGTTCGCATAATAAAGCCACACTGCCTGTATAAGCAAATACACTATATTGTCGGCAGGGTTCTGGCACTGCGACCCGGTTTTTTAGTGTATTTGCCATATGGCAACATACACTATTGGCGTCGGTCGGATGGCGGGACCTAGGGGTCGGACCAAAATTTCTCGACGTTTCATAACCTCCTAAACACTTTGGCACCATTTTTAAAAATGTTTATATATATATGTATATATATATTTATATATATATATATATTTATATATATATATATATATATATATATATATATATATATATATATATATATATATATATATATATATATATATGTGTACGCGCGATAACTTTCGAAAGAGTTAATTGATTTCAACGAAATTTGGGTCACGTGTTGAAATCCATCACCGCAAGAAGCCTATTTAAAATGGGCCTAATCGGGCTATTTTAAGGGTAGTTTTTAGGGGTTGAAAACTGTTTTTGGGCCCCAAAATACCGAAAAAATTCTCCGAATCGTTTCAAAATTGAAATTTAACCCTTTGGTAGTGATTAAAAAGTGTCCCCACAATTTTAATAAAATCGGCCCGACAGGACCGGATTTACAAATTTTATGAAAACACTAGTTTACAGATAGTGACTTATTTATTGAAGGGTGTATTTAATTCGGTGTAGACGTTAGATTGATAATAATATTACAATTAAGAAAAAAGTGTTATTTTAAGGGGTGTATTAAGGGGTTAAATTTTTTATTTTGCCCAAAAACAAACTTAATTTCACATAATAAAAGTATAAAACCACACGGTCCTATACAAGCAAATACACTATATTGTCGGCAGGGTTTTGGCACTGCGACCCGGGTTTTTTTTTAATTTATTACATTCGTAAAATATTAGTCATCACGCAATAAATACATAATCTACTGTTAAACTCTTTGTCCTGGTAAGTATGTTGTTTGGCCGGTGCTGAGTGATTGTACTCTATCTGTGCGAATAATCTACATTCTACCTATTCACAAATCTCAAGCACGTGCTAGCAAACACCAATGTGAGAATATTCGAAGGCGTTGTGTTATATAATATAGTTAATTTACATGCAAACAAATGTATTGTTGAGACTAGTTTGAGTAAATTTCTCTTCAACAGAATTTGTGTATTCGTACCTGGTCTCCATACTAGAGATTTAACTTACTATTAGAATCCAATCGAAGACCAGTTTTTTGGCCAAAACCAAATTCGAACTTCGGTTTTTTCCTTACCTTCGGCCAAAGTCGATACCAAATGTATTGTATAAAACTAGCGCCACAAACAAGCCAAATCTGGTCTAATAGTCGTCGGAAAATATTTTCTTGTTTCCCCTACTCCAATGAACCACCAGCAGCATAGGCTGTCTACACACTGGTCCAGTATACCTTGGCAATTATTTGCTTCCAGAACACTTACCAGGAATATTCCCGCTCAATTATTTTGCGCAAGATATTAACACTATAATTATTAATACCTTTCAGTAATTTTTTCATCAAACTCTTAACCATGAAGAGTTTGATTACAATTAATTACATTCGGCGTTATTGTGACAATAAAAATTACCGAATATGTTCGAAGCCGATCGAACGGTTTTGGCCAAGTACATTCGGCCTAGTGTCGAATATTGTATATCTACTATTCGATGACAACATTCTAAATGTTATCCATTTAGAATTTTGTATCAAATAGTAGATATACAATAAAAATATAAGTGACAAAAGAATAAGCAAACAATTTTAAAACTACAATTCACTTTCATACTATCTTTGTTATTTTTGTTAAACATCTTTAGACAGAATTTACTTCGCTACAACGCCGTTTTCGCTATTCGTTACATCTTTGTAATTGCCCTTCATTTTTATACCGAGAGATGGTGTTAATATTCCTACTATTTTATATATTATACCAGCCAACAATATAGCCGAAGCGTAACTGTCACAATTGCAATATAATTTAGTTTTAAGAAAACAAATACATTATAAAAATTTAAAACAAAACATCAAGATCATGCCATGTTAATTAGGAATCAATGGAACGTTATTCGTTGTTGTTAGGCAAAACATCAGTTAACAAAAACTGACTCTATTTGGCTAGTAATGAAAGTTTTTTGAAAACTTATTATAACGTATTTATTTCAATAAAATTATTTAAAAGTAAATCTTATTTCTCCATTTGATTTAAATATTTATCTAGTAGTAATTACAACAAAAGCAAATTAAATTATGTCTGTTTCTTTACAACACAATAATTTGCGCTCCATTGCCTATGTGAAAATGAATGTAGAACGATCTCCTAAATTCTATTCCTAATTATTCGAATCTATCTGGCATGCTAAATTTTAAATTTTTCACTCTATATGTGTTTTACTAAATCAATATTTTATTGAGTTGACAAATAATTAAAAATTTTGAGTTAAAAAAGTTACAATGGTGAATGAACTACAACTTTTGAAAAAAAAAACTAAAAATTATTTCTTTTTTCTGTCTTAGCAAAATAAAATCCTTACATATAATTATATTATATAAATTAAAAAATTGCTCATTTCAAAATTTTATTTTTAATTTTCAAATAAATTGTAAAAACAGCATAGTCCCAAAAAATAATTAAAGTTTTGGTATTTTAATTTCAAACATATAATTTTAAAAATAAAATTAATAAAATTATTCACTATTTCCAATTAACATACGGCCATCACAATCATAAATAAAGGTACCAATAATTGGGGCACATGCATAATGGTTCCGCTATGGATTTTATTATTATCAGGGGTAACATTATCATTACTGCCTGGTCCTTTTTCGGGTGTTTCTGATGCAGCACCATCTACCTCAGTGGCAGCCGAAGATGCTGATGGTGTAGTCTTCTCCGGCGCTGCCGACGAGTCATCACCAGTGCACAAAAGCACCATTGCAAAAAGAAATACAAATACTAGCTTTATACACACCATTTTTGCTAATGCAGATGAAACTGTTAATAGAACAAATTTAAAGAAAATCTATATTTTTAAATTATTTTTGATATATTTTATTTTCACTGATATTACAGAAAACGTTTTTCTAAAAAAAAATCGAATTGTTTATAACATTTTTGTCATGACAAAACAATTCAAACACACAAAGAATTGCTTTGTTTAGGCTTGAAAATAAAATGGAGCAACCTTTGTTGATTTAAAAAATAATTACATCACAATGACAAGCTATTGTTTTATACAATAGTCGGAGAAATTAAAGGATATTGAAAAAAATTCAAATTTTTCGGTGATTTCTAACAGGCTGTAACTTGGAGAAAAATTGTGGCGTCTAATTTCAAATTCAGTCAGATCCAAAAATGTAATTTTTACAGTATGTAATTTTTTATATTATTATTATTATTATTACGTGAATAATATAGTTGTCAAAATTTAAAGCAATATTTGATAAGTATAGCAAACACCATATTGATTTTAAATTCATTCGTTTTAGAATAAAAAAAAAAAAATAAAATAGACAGAAAATCTCCTTTTAAAGAAAGTGGATCTGACGGTGTTTGAAATTAGACGACACAATTGTCGTCCAGGAAATAAAAAAAAAGGAAATTGTAGCTTAAAGTTTTTTTTTTTAGCGCAAACGATTTTTGAGTTATCGTACAAAAACCAACAAAGAAAATTTTCTTCAAATTTTTTTATCGTGTTTAACACGGTCTATGGGCTTTGTTAAAAATTTTTTGGTGATTTCACTATGAAACTCTTTTAAAAAATTTAAATAGCATTAATTTGACCTTTTTGAAAGCTCTGTACGATGATTTGGCGCTGAGTTATTACCAATCAAAGTAAAAAGTCTTTTTTGACTTTGATAATTAATTACCCGGAACATAATGATTGTACAGAAAATTAAAGTAGGGTATTGTAAACTGCAAAATATTCCTTACAAGAAGGAATTAGTGGCTTTCGAAAAAAAATTTTCTTTCAAAATGAAAATGTTGAATGAAAAAAAGGTAAAAAATAGCATATTTAAGGGTATATGGATAACTTAGTACAACTTTGCATATAATGGATAAACGAAGGATATAGTCTATACGTTTTCAACCTCAAAATGTCCCAAAGATACCCTGAAAGTTCCAAAGCGCTGCGATTTTTTTTTCTTAGTGCTCGGAAGGTTTAAATATTTTATCGTTTTTGCCAAAAATCAACGTAACGTGAATTTTTAATTTTTTATTCATTTTCTCATTTTCTCCAGTTCAGAATGTTTTTTCAGCAGTAATCCTTATTTCCTCACTTTTTTTTACACTTTTCACAACAATCGAAGTTTTTGATTGAGGAAATAAGGATTATAGCTAAAAAAACATTTTGAACTTGAGAAAATGAATAAAAAATTGCATGTCAGGTTGATTTTTGGCAAAAACAAAAATTTAAACCTTCCGAGCATTAAAAGAAAAAAATCGCAGCTCTTTGAAACTTTCAGGGTACCTTTCGGACACTTTAAGGTTGAAAACGTATAGACGATATCCTTCGTTTATCCATTATATGCAAAGTTTATACCAAGTTATCCAAAAATTCTTAAGTAAGCTACTTTTTACCTTTTCTTCATCCAACATTTTCACTTCGAAAAAAATTTTTTCTTCAAAAGCCACTAATCACTTCTTGTAGGGAATATTTTGCAGTTTACAAAAACCTACTTTTATTTTCGGTACAGTCACTATGTCCCGAATAATTAATTATCAAAGTTAAAAAAGACTTTTTTTGCTTTAATAGGCGATAACTCAGCGCCAAATCATCGTATATAACTTTCAAGAAAGCCAAATTAAAGCAAATTGAATTTTCTAAAAGTTTCATAGTGAAATGACCAAAAAAAATTTACCAAAGCCCACAGACCGTGTTAAACACGATAACAAATTTGGAAAAATTTTTCATCATTGGTTTTTGTACGATAAGTCAAAAATTGTTTACGCTAAAAAAAATTTAAAATCCAGATTCGCAAACGACACACTTTAAGTTACAATTTCCTTTTTTTTAATTTCCTGTACGACCATTTTCCTCCAAATTACAGCCTGTTAAAAATCACCGAAAAATTTGGAATTTTTTGTTATATCCTTTAATTTCTGCGATTAGTGTATGTAGTAAATTTTGAAAATTTGTTGTCACACATTTTTTTTTTCAATTAGTGACCTATAGTCTTATTGGTAACATAGGAATAAATTTGTAGATTACCTACAGTCGATATTAGCGTCTATTTACCTCAATGTAAACGGCATCAGAAAAACATTCATGAATAGAGATGGGATTCGACCCCACGACAGTTTGTTCCGAACAGTACCGTTCCACCAAACTAAGCTCTAAATTTATGAATCGTTTGCTATATATAAGCTGCTCTTTAAATTTATAAACTTAAATACTAAAAAATATTTCATTTTTTTATTTTACTTTTTTTCATCTCTCTCCCCGCGGTAATTTGTTTTGACATTAGTTTTGTATTAACGTGACCGTAGTCGAAAGTTTGAAACTAACTACTTCAGACATTACGAACTACAAATCCCCATAGAGAATATTCCATCCACCCGAGCGAGCGGTCACGATCGCACGAAGCAGTGAGCACCACGCCAAAATTGCGCCATGTAGTCGAGCAACACGTATACGTAGGCACGGTTATATAGGGCCTCGACAAGACACGGAACAAATGATGAAATTGTCCATGTTGTTCTCTTAATTCTAAAATTCGACGATCCCAGCTTTTTCTATACGTCGTCTGCGTCATAAATGGTAGCAACAGCAACGCTTCTTCCTGAAAATAAGTATTGTTACAGAATTTTATCGAGCAACTCGAGCAGTTGAAAGCGTCTGTTCGAGCGGTTGACAGTGACTACTTGATCGGTTCGTGTAAGTTGTTCGATAATTAACAGCCTCAAACTTGGATCCCTATTGGCAGTGTATTAAGTTCCATTATAATAGACCAGACAGATTGATAGACAGACAACACCGTGCAGTATTTTTGAAACTCGTTACCGTCGAGGGTGTCTCCAACTCATTTCAAACTATCGCTCTCGTTTAAAAAAAACACACCTTCCCACACTCGTTATGTCCAAAGTAATAAAAATGCATATGACACCAACTCTGGTTTTGAAATTGGAATACATTGTTAAACAGTGGTGTTTTGACTTGGTGCTCATACGAACATAAATGGCTCCCTGTCAACCATTGAAATGGTTTTAACTATCGTGAGTGATGACTTTTTTAAAGGACACTTTATATAATATGCGAGTACATCGCGTATCTGCAATTTTTGATAAAAACTTCTATTTGACGGAAATGAAATAATGCATAGAAAGATATTTTAATTATCGTCAATTTATCACTCATGGATACTCAGTTGTTGCATGTAGTTTCAGTGACAGAGACAGTTTCCGTAAACTGTTCAAAACAATAACAATGCCTCGTAGTTCGTGATTGTAAAATTATTCTTGCTGGTGTAAATAAAGAAATTTTGTTGGAGGTTGTTGAGTAGAGGTAAAGGTCAGTATTTTTTTTTTTTTTTTGGCATTGATATTTATTTAGTAAAAGCTCCGGAGTTGATGAAATAGGGATAATAAAAACACTTGGAAAATTCAAAAATTTAAATTTATTTATTTTGTTCATAACATTTTTTCTTTTAAAATATATAATATACTATTATAAAGCATAGCATTCTATTGTAGTCTTTAATTGCCATAGGGCTTGATAATAAAAAATACCGCTTTCCATAGTTAATTTGTTACAAACTCCAAGCTTTCAATTTTATATTCGACAGTTGTTAGGGTATGAACTGAATTTTCAATTTGTTATTAATAACAATAATTGAAAATATTATTAGGTACTAAACTCAAGCACCCCTAGCAATTTAATAAAATAAATGATATCACATCTTCAAATGTTTGCAGAAAATGGCAATATGGCTGATAATAATTTTGGCATCACTACGATCAACTTTTGGCTTCTGCACATTGGAAACAATAGAAGATTACGGTCATGTGATACTGTGCAGTGCTACGACTATTACCGAATACCAACAAACTGTGAATTCGCACAATTACAACGCTCATGTGATTACGTTTGAGAACTGTAATTTAACGACTCTGTACAGGAATACGTTTATGCATACGGGTTCTGAATTTATCAAATTTCTACATCTGAATAAAAATAAAATAGTAAACATACAAGATGGTACATTCGATCCTGTACGTAATTTAGAAGAACTTTATCTTCAAGACAATCGGGTTGCTTTAATTACCCAGAGAACTTTCAAAGGTTTGACTAATCTCGATGTATTGAATTTGTCTAATAATCAATTAAAAGTTATATCCTCAGATATTTTTAAAGATATGAAAAAGTTAAATAGATTATATTTATCAGGTAATCCAATATTGACATTACAATTTTTTGGAAATGAAATCATTAGCTTTCGGCCTCAAGGTTTCAAAGATTTAACAAACGCAATTGATTCTAATCATGTTATAGATTTTAGTTCTTTGCACTCGAAAACATTTGAAGGTTTTGATTTCGTATTACAGGTACATTTAGAAAATAATGGTATAAAAAATATTGAAAGCAACGCGTTCAGTGGTTTGAAAAATGTTGAAATAATGACTCTTCGTTATGAAAATATTACTACGCTACACAGTAGAACATTTAATGGTATGGGTCGATTAGTTGAACTTGATATAAGTTCAAATAAAATTGGAAATATCGAGGCTAATGCATTTGCAGGCTTAAATAGACTACAAAAAATTCACCTAAAAAACAATAATATAACTGTTTTTAAAGCAGGAATGTTTTCTGGATTAGAATTTGTTACAGAATTGAGCATAGATTTTAATAATAACAGTATTATAGAACCTGGAGCTTTCAATGGACTCCGCAATGTGAAAAGTTTAGATTTTACTGAATATAAAACAAATCATTTACGAGCGAAGACATTCGAAGGTTTAGAATCAATAACTGAATTAAAATTTGTTTTTGATCATAGCATATTAATTGAACCAGAAGCATTTTCTGGCTTAAAAAGTCTTCGTAAACTAGATTTAAGCAATGCAAGTATTTTCGATTTGCCATCAAAAATGTTTAATGGTTTAACATCATTGTCTTCTCTAAACATGGGTACTCACAGCTTGAATATTATCGAACCAGGCGCTTTTGTAAGCTTGAATAATTTAACGGAACTTAAGTTAAATAATCATTTTTTGAAAAAAATTAAAGCTCAGACATTTGATGGGTTAAGTAATTTAAAAGAACTAGATTTAAATTATAATGAATTGGTACAAATAGAGTCGCAATCATTTAAGGAATTAAATAAATTGCAAACACTGAATTTAAGTAGTAATAATTTAAGAGTTTTGCACTCAAATACTTTTAAAGGCTTAACTTCATTACAAATATTAGATTTATGGAATAATCCTATTCAAAAAATTGATTCACAAACGTTTACTGATCTTTCTAAAGTTTTGGTGTTATCATTACCAAAATTCAATTTAACAACAGTTGATTCAAATCTCTTTAACGGTTTGAGTAGTTTAACTTCTTTAAATTTAAATAGTTACAACATTAAATATATAAAACCAAATGCGTTTTGTGGTTTAGATAGTCTTAAATTTTTATTCCTCTCCAGCAATAATATTACAGAGTTAAAATCAAAAACTTTTTCGTGTTTAAAGAAAGTAGTTTTATTGACTTTATCCAGAAATGCCATAAATTCATTAGAACCTGGTTGTTTCGAAGACTTATTAAGTTTAAGAACATTGCATCTAGATAATAATAAATTAACAGTAATAAAATCGGGAGTGTTTAATAATTTGCCTTTATTGTATGTTTTAAAATTGCAGCACAATCAACTGATTGATTATAGATTTGATGAACTTAAAAAACTAGTGTTATTAAATATGTCTTACAATTCATTAGATACATTACACGAAGAACAATTTCTTCCTCTTTTCAGTTTACATACATTGGATATAACCAATAATAAATTGCAAGATTTAGATGTAAAATCTGTACATAATTTAATTTTACCTAAACTGGCGTATATTTATATAAAAAACAATTCATGGCCTTGCGATACACTTAAAATTATTATTGAACATTTGAAAGAAAAAAATATAAATTATTGGGACGACGTACCTCAGTATTATAAAAATACCACTAATATTGATGGTATAGATTGTAAAAGAAATAATTCAAACGTCAGAACTACTGGAACTAAACTGTTGGCGCCACAATTTATTACAGCAAATAAAACTAATATTAGTTTTCGACACTTCTATAACATCACAGAATATTCGAGAGTAACTGACAGAGCAAGTTTAAATATTGATATTTCCTCTTCACTTGAAAATAGTTCCAAAACTTTTAGTAGACGTGAATTCATTTCGACTACATCAAATAACACGAGAACTAAGAATTTAAATAATTCCAGATTATTTTCGATAACTAACTCTAAACCAGAACATTCGGAAACATCAACTTTAAATGAAAATAAACATTTCGATTCCTTATCAAGAGACGAATTTCTAACTGTTTTAAAAAATCAAAATGATTTAATAAAACATCAAACTAAAACTTTAAATAAGCATATAAATTACTTTTATTTAATTGGAATGTTTGTGGTTTGTTTAGCTCTGTTGATAATTGTTTATCTATTGGTGAATATCTATTGGAAATATCGAGAAAGAATTATAGACGAAAGAAGTTATTCTCATAGCGTACAAAGTATTGAACTATTGCACACAGATACCAAATATATTGATTGAGTGATTGATATTAAATAAAGACAAATATTGTATATTTGCTTTAAAAATAATTGTGTATCTAATAGAACAATCAAGGCATAAGTATTAAACCAGTATCTTAACCTGACGCCACGAATGGAGTCTTATAGTAGTATAGTCATCATGGTGAAGTATATCTTAAAAATCTTTAAAAAAATGAGCACATAAATTGAATTTACTTTGAATTATACTGACAAAAATCTATTAAGCAAACAAGAATAAAATAAGATGTTTTCTTATTTTTGAAAATTAGCGCAAAATGCATGTGACTTTGATATGTTGATGTTGGGAGCATTATCATGAAATGTACAGGGTATCCCAAATTGCTTGATTTTGGCAGTTTTGCCTATTTCCGATTTTCTGAAGTCAAAGCTAACTATAGTTTCTATCGGAAATAACAAAGTTGACCTTGATATCAAACAATTGGTAAGCGATATTTTTCTTGAACAAATGTATCTTATTCTACATTAAAAAGTGCTGTAGAAATTTTGTTATCGTTTGAAAAACTATCCACAAATAAAAAAGTTATGACATTTTTTCGAAATCGGCCAAATGTCAATTTTTGCCGATGCCTTAGAAACGGTTAGAGATATCGAAATAAGGTTTTCGCAAATCGACGTTTCACAAAAATCGAGCTTTAGACTCGTAGGACAGTTTTTCTCTATCTGGTCTGGAAATAGTCAAAACTGCCAAAATCAAGCAATTTGGGACACCTGTGTACAACCTATAATAAAATTGATGTATCTAAGAAATGACTCAATTGTTATTTTTTCTATTGGTTTATTATTGGTTGCTATATGATTATCAAACTATTCTAACAGTAAGTTTTTGAAAATTTTGAAAAGGATTTGTCATCAATATGGAATAAAAATGAAATGCATATTAAATTAGAAGTTTTAATAAAGAATTGAGTGTAAAAAGATATGATATTTATAATGTATACATTAGTATATTATGTAAGTGACGAAGAAATAATCAAACTTGAAAAAAACAAAATATATTATTTATTTTCGTTAAATCTATTGAAACAACTTCAAACAGTTTTACACTTCCGATGTTAATTAAGAAGACTAGTGCATGAGCATTGAGATAAGGAAAATGTATTCACTAACGTATATTTTAAATCTAAATAAACTTTAAACGATATCATTTTGTCAAAAAGCTGCATCGTTTCATGTTTTGAAGTTAGTTATGTTGTTTGTCGTTTTACACCTAAAATGGAATTCTCGGTGATTTATGCGGTCACTGAATCATTAGTAAGCTGTTTTTAAATATTTCGTGTGAAGATTAAACGTTTTTAAATATTATCTAAGGAACAGAGAGAGATTATTATCATTGTCGCTCGACCTATAGTAGGTACTAATATTAGAAGGTAAATTTCCAAGTTTGTTTGTCGCAGATAATCATAGGAACTACTGAACCTATTAAAATTTTTTCCCACTGTTTAGAAACCTACCTTGTCCCAAGTAACGTAGATCATCTATTATTACGCTAAAACAAAAGAGGGATGAGCTGTGAGCAAAAATATAAAGCACGTCAGGCATACAGGACACGAATTCTGAAATCAGTTGGTGTAGTTCTCTGGATAAACTATAAAAGATATTGTAAAGTGATATATGAGAGTATGCTCTTGATAAATAATACTAATTTACACATTTTTATATTCCATAGGATATGTTGGGTCGTTGCCAAAAAAAATTGATTTGACAACGACCTTAGATTGTGATCATATTGTTAAAGTTTTTATACATACAGCAGCAGTATAATATCGTTCTGAAACTTCAAGTCATGTTGAACATTGGACTGTACTCACATAAGAACAAATGATTAAACTACATAGAAAAAAATGGTTTTACAAACAAAATTTTGATCAATATGCAAAGAAAAATGTTGTTTCAAAGTGGAAATTATACAAAAAATGTGTTAGGAGCAATAAATCAATTTTTTTTCGAGCAGAATCCATTTAAAATTCTGGTACTTTTCTTATGGAGAAATATGTATGATACAAATCTGAGGTCATTGTCAAATCAGATTTTCTGGCAATGCTTTCTGCAACTCAGCATAATATACCGTAGCCACTGATATGTCTATAACTAAATATTTTAAACAAGCATTTAACATAGCTGTTTAATGGCCCTTCATCGCTCTTATAGGTACATCAACTATTATGATAATGAATACCTAAAAACCTCATTATACTTATACACTCTGCTGTATGCAGTGATGGAGTGCAGTTGCAATGGTTCACGAAACTTGTATATGAAAATAATTATTAGTGTATTTGTCATATGGCAACATACACTATTGGCATCGGTCGGATGGCGGGACCTAGGGGTCGGACCAAAATTTCTCGACGTTTCATAACCTCCTAAACACTTTGGCACCATTTTTAAAAATGTTTATATATATATGTATATATATATATATGTGTACGGGCAATAACTTTCGAAAGAGTCAATTGATTTTAACGAAATTTGGGCCACATATTGAAATCCATCACCGCAAGAAGCCTATTTAAAATGGGCCTAATCGGGCTATTTTAAGGGTAGTTTTTAGGGGTTGAAAATTGTTTTTGGGCCCCAAAATACCGAAAAAAATCTCCGAATCGTTTCAAAATTGAAATTTAACCCTCTGGTAGTAATTAAAAAGTGTCCCCAAAATTTTAATAAAATCGGCCCGACAGGACCGGTTTTACGAATTTTATGAAAACACTAGTTTGCAGATAGTGACTTATTTATTGAAGGGTGTATTTAATTCGGTGTAGACGTTAGATTGATAATAATATTACAATTAAGAAAAAAAATGTTATTTTAAGGGGTGTATTAAGGGGTTAAATTTTTTATTTTGCCCAAAAACAAACTTAATTTCACATAATAAACGTATAAAACCACACGGCCCTATACAAGCAAATACACTATATTGTCGGCAGGGTTTTGGCACTGCGACCCGGGTTTTTTCATATTTTACCATTCCAACTTCACAAGTTTTACTTTTGGAAAAAGTTTATTCATCTGCTAGTCTGTTTCTCTGTGAGCACTATATAGGTCAGACGGCTAAGCGAAATAAATCAAAAGTTTGGTAAGATGTTTGGAATGTAAATATGAAGAGACCTATTGTACTTGGAAAAATCGACGCATGCGCAAAAGATATATACGCGAGAACATTGTTTTTCTGTTATAATGATATATTTTTCATATCGGTTTATTATTCTATTTATAAGACATTAGATCGTATCCAAAATTATTATTATAATTCAATAAATAAATCTCAGGTATTTGGATTAATAATACAAAACAATCGTGTTATTTTTAATCTTGCTACGTTTCGACTACTTTATTTAGTCTTCGTTTTTTCAGAGCCTGACGAAGACTAAATAAAGTAGTCGAAATGTAGCAAGATTAACAATAACACGATTGTTTTGTATTATTAAGCCAAATACCTGAGATGTATTATTGAATTCTATTTATTCTTCTAAGAAAGTTGGTCGCCTGTAATTTCTGTCTAGACGTGCGATCTAGTGTGCTAGTGATGTGTCGTTTTCACTAATTAATTTACATTAATAAAACTACTTGAAAACTGCAAAATGCCTACCGCACTAAAATATTCTGGTATGTGCAGGTTTATAGTATGCGACATCATACTAAATTTTATTATTTGCGAAAATGTCTCTTTCCCGTTTCCCGATTTGACTTTTGAGTTCTACTGTATTAAGAACTACAACTATTATAAGAATGCAACCCTGTTCTTTTCTCATACATCAAAAGTGAAGTTTAAGATCTTTCTCTACGTCTCCTTTTATCTCCTTAAGGGGATACTAAAATCATTATATAGTAGCTGTTACACAGATACTCACTTCGTCATATATATAATTTACACCCATTATCTTTTCCTCTCATCCTTGTGGCTTGTTGACTGATCATCATTTCTATTGCATTCCTTGTTTTTATAAGCTTTTTAATGTTATGAGCGTTAATAATTCAAATATACGAACATTCACAGATATCATACGACGAAGTACTCACTTTAAAACAACTAGAGAAGGTTTTTAAAAAACATCAAGGGCTTAACTATTGCCAAGCTCGTAGAGATGTCGTAGTTTAATAAAACGCGTCTGCGATAACAAAACCCTACATTTTAGGTTCTTTTCTAGGACTGGTGAAAGTGTCAATTGAATTTTTTATTTGCTAAAAAAATAATAAAAAACGAGTTGATGCTAAGCTCAGAATAATTATTTTAAATTTTGAGGGAATATTTCTGCGTGAACTATGTAAAAATGTTGTCCGTATTTAATTTTGTTCCAAAAAAATAAAATCGTTAATTGATGATGGTTAACAATAAATTTAGGGCGATCATGCGCCATCCTGTAAAACATGGGCAGCTTTATTTCAAGGAAGAATCAATTAATAACAGCAAAAGTCAGGATACTGACAAAAATTTGTTTAACAAGGCCGAAATTCACTATTTAATATTTGAAAAGAAAAAAAAAACTTTAAAGAGGCGCAGAATCCAAATTTATATTATCGTTTTTCCACTCATTGGAATATATCACGACTGAACACTTCACAGATTTTTAACAGAACACCTTGTTTATTTAAACATTTCTCAGGTTGAAGCTGCAACATTAAAAAATGATTAATATATTTAATTTAATTATTGAATATCCGTAGAACACAGTTTGGGAAACGTTGGCTCTAAGCCACAATAATTTTTTCCAAAGGTCAACTCACAGATGATTCTCGATGCTGATGCGTTCATATAGACCATGTGGTGTCCTTAATTCCTTAACTTTGTCCTTAAATTTGAATTAAAAAAAAAATGTTTTATATAAAAAAATGTAGACAAAGGATGCAAGGGAACATAAATTATTGAAGTTATACTTCTTTCGGCGCGTTGTGAAAAAATAAGAGTGAATTCTTACGTTAAACACTGTAACATCAAAATTAACAGGATGGCGTTGCTCGTAGAAAAAAAATACCACCAGAATAGAGGTAGTGACCATATTCGTATGCGCGTAGCGTCTAATAATATTTATGCTAATAGCGGAGTAGATTATTTTATTTCAATAAATTATTTGCATATCAATTAAAAATCAGTTTTTAATCGCGCCAAAGGAGTACAACTTCTAATATACTTATTTTTTCAAATATATTTACTTATTTCTTGTATATGCAAAAACAATTTTAAAGTTGGTTCTTTTCACCTTCTTTGACGGAACTTTTGTGACGTTCAGTGATGTGGTCATATTATAAGTGGTTGAGAAAGAGCTCGGATTTAGTTGATCTCCAATTTCTTGGTTTAAGTCGTTTATGTATAACGATCGGGTATGAGATTGAAAACGGCGTGTTTTCTCAGCGGGATAAGACAGTTAATTGCCTAGACGGCTCGTTTACTACGCACCATACCGTACGTAGTACAGATCAGTTTCGCAAACTCTCTATCGTTCCCAAGCCAACAAACGACTTAACATCAGACAGGGCGGCGTGTCGTTCACAGCACGACTCACTGAACCTAATGTATAGTGTCTCTTCCCCACTGTTAAGGCTCTACCCCAAGTTATATGCCGTATCTCAGAATCACTAAAGTGTTCTAAAAAAACTTAAAAAAAATATATTGACGTCCTTCAAAAAAGTCACTAAAATAATGAAATTTTGGGGTCGGCACTAATTTAATAAAACCCGGGTCGCAGTGCCAAAACCCTGCCGACAATATAGTGTATTTGATAATACAGGCAGTGTGGCTTTATTATGCGAACTTATGTTGGTTTTTGGACAAAATAAAAAATTTGACTCCTTAATACACCCCTTAAAATAACAATTATTTTCTTAATTGCAATATTATTATCAATCGAACTTCTATACCAAATTATATACAACTTTCAGTAAATAATTCACTCTGCAAACTAGTGTTTTCATAAAATTTGTAAGTCCGGTCCTGTCGGGCCGATTTTATTAAAATTTTAGAGATACTTTTTAATTACTACTGGAGGGTTAAATGTCAATTTTGAAATGATTCTGAGAATTTTTTCGGTATTTTGGGGCCCAAAAACTTTTTTCAACCCCTAAAAACTACCCTTAAAATGGCCCGATTACGCCCATTTTAAATAGGCTTCTTGCGGTGATGGATTTCAACACGACGGCCAAATTTCGTTAAAATCAATTAACTCTTTCGAAAGTTATTGCCCGCACACATATATATATATATATATACGCTTATATATATATATATAAATATATATATACATATATATATATAAACATTTTTAAAAATGGTGCCAACGTGTTTAGGAGGTTATGAAACGTCGAGAAATTTTGGTCCGACCCCTAGGTCCCGCCATCCGACCGACGCCAATAGTGTATGTTGCCATATGGCAAATACACTAAAAAGTAGATATGTAATTAAAAGTTTTAATAATGAAATTGCCTTAGTGACTTTTTTGAAGGAGGTAAATATTTTGTTTTTGTTTTTTACTTTTTAGTGGATTTGATTTCGCACATTTTTATTAATAATATTTCGTAGTTGCTTTGTTTATAAATTATAATTAAAAAACTTCTGAACCGATTTGACTAAAACTTATGAGTGATCACCCTGAAGGTATGCCCTATTAAATGAAAAAAGAATCATAATCAAAATCAGTTCACAAATGCTGGCGATATGAGGTAGCATTCATATAAAACATGTGCTTTTTTGATGTTATTTAAAAACGGATGAAGCGATTTTAATAAAAACTATATGGTACCAATCCGGTAGCATTCTGAACAAAATGGCGTTGAAATACTTTGGACTTTGGACAGGCCCCGTAGACATTATCCAGACCGAAGCTATGACGGTTTTTTTCAATCTTCCTAGGATTTTCGCAAAGATCCAAATTTTTCAATTATCCTACGACATATACATAATATAAATATGACGGCATTTTAAAATGGTAAATAGATCTTACATTTTCAACCATAATGATTTTTGCATCTGTTTTCATTTTAAAAACAATTATGTATTTCGTGGTAAAATTTTGCAAGAAAATGAAAAATCACGTTCACTGAATAATAATACAAATGACAGTGCAAAATATTAATCTATTATTCAAATAATTCATTCTTGATGTTTTTTAAATAAAATTAGTTTTTTTTTATCTTATTTGACAACATCAATGCCAAATGCTTAGCTTTGTGCAAATAAATTGTTTAATGCATTTATTTCATTTATTAATCCTGAAGTTTTCCTATTTCATCGTCGTAAAATTATTTTAAATTTTTATATTTAATTTCAGTGTGTCATATTTTTTAGTCTCAGAGCAGAGAAACATTTTTTAAAACAAAAATTATATTTTAAACAATTGAAATTGCAGTCCACTCCCTAAAATACATGCTGGATATTATTTTTAAATTTTATTTTTAAGAAGATAAACTTAGCAACTTTTGTTTTTATTTTTACTAAATAACCTTAGTTGTCGCGGGTCATTAATCAGCGTCTAATATAGTGTTAAGCTGAATTATACAACCCAAACTGTAGGTCTGAAAAATCATATATAAACAAAGAATGAAAATGCACTAGAACAGTTCATTTAATTTTGCTATAAAATGTCTGAAGTTTTGTATTTTTTTAAATTTACATTCGGGTTTTCCAAAGATTTGCAACTCACTTGAAATTTGCAGTTATCGATAGTCTTAAAAGTTAACAGTAAACATGTGTTATCATATTCGTGATTCAGTCGGTATAATTAATACTGTCTGCTAAACTGTATTTAGTTTAGTTCAAACTCTCATTCATTATGCTTGGCAATAAAGCAGTCATTTTTATATTTAATTTAGTAATCATACTTTTGTTTAAACAATGTGCTTGTGCACGTATTTTGGGAATATTTCCAATGCCTGGAAAAAGTCACTATAATATGATCGAGTATCTTATGAAAGGACTTGCTGAAAAAGGACATACTGTTGATGTTGTTACTCATTTTCCACAAAAAGAACCACTTGCGAGGTAACATGTTTATTTATTTCTGGAAAATTCTCAACAGTTTGGAATAACTTATCGGGATTGTTGAATATTAGAAACAAAGTTGAAACACTGATCACTGTCTCGGATTCCTTATTAATTATTTTTGAATATATTTATATTATTCAAAAATCGAATCACAAATTAACTTCAGTTTTGGATAATTTTGCAGAATTAAGATAAGTTTACAAAAACCCACATAAATAACACGGAATATCTTGTATCTTAGATGCCTTTTTGTAACTTTGTGGGACATACTTTTTGTACCATAAATATTTGTATCGGCTGTATCCCAAAGTGAAGATACTTCTAAGTATTTAAAATATTTTTGAGGTTTTTAAGATACTTTTTTGACAGCTTATTTGATTTGATTTGTTTCTTATAATAACGTAGTCACGAAATGTACTCTCTAATACAGTTTTTGATTGGATAAAAAGTTCAAGAAATACCCATTATTATAATTATGTGTATTCTTTCATATCGACACAAAAATCACGCCTAATTTTTATTGAATTGTAGATAACCTCCCGGGTTGGTAGTCTAGATTCAAGAGTCCAGATAAAATGATATCCAGTCAGACAATTAGCCCAGAAAGTCAGAATATAACTTAGTGAAATCGTGCTTTACTGGCGTCACGCTTGGGGCGCTGGAATATTGGTAGAGTAGTATTATTTTATAAAGAGAATGGCGAGAGAGAGAGAGAGAGAAAAGAGTATAAAGTACAGATGCTCAACCTACAATCTCTCTCTGTGTCTCGCCCCTCTCATTATAAAACAATTGAAGTCTACGATAGGTTCTATAGAACTCCGTGGCATTTCGTCGAATTATTATGACAGAAATTTGGAAGAGGGTGCGCCAGTAAAGCCATTACACATATATAAAAACTTTTGCAAGAAATAGACTCATAACTTCTGTTGTCGAGCGTTTATAATCTACAATAAATTAACTCAAAATACACGCAAAATGTTCTTTGCATTCTTTTGTAATTCCAGATTCAATGACTTAAGTATTCAGGGTTCATCACCCGTTCTTCTAAATAATCTGACTATGGAACTGTTTGAAGATTATTCATATATATCGGAAATGAGTTACGTGCCTTTTGCTTTTGGATACCAGCTTTGTGATAAGACCTTCAAGTCTTCAGTATTACAGAACTTGAAGAAAACTTCAGTCAAATATGATTTGCTCATCTACCACAGTTATGGTGGCGATTGTTGGATGGGATTCGCTCACCTGTTCAACATCCCAGCTGTAACCATAATAACTAGCGTTTTGGTGCCGTGGTCAAATGATGCTATTGGTAACCTTGATAATCCATCGTATATACCCAACTATTTTCTGCCGTACTCTGAAAGAATGACTTTTACTGAAAGATTAGTCAATGCAGTAGCTCTTGTGTATTCAAAAATGAGGTACATGCTATGACCAAATTTCGAAGTGTGGACACTTCTAGGATTGACTGGTCAATGCCCGTAACAACCACGCTTTTTGGTTAAAGCATGAAATAATTTGCTATTTTGAACTCCTAGACGTGGCTAACAGCGCTAATCAAAGCTAAATTCACTTCGGACATTCACATATCAATTCTAGATGTGGTTGAACTGGGAATTGTCTGAAATTGAAATTGCTTCTATTTCAGTTATTATTACTATACAAAGAAAACCGATACAATTATGAAAGATTTTTTCGGAAAAGAAACACCAGATATTTTTACACTTACCTCGGAACATAGTAATTTAGTTTTAGTAAATAGCCATCTAAGCATGAATATGGCACGGCCTTTGGTACGAAATGTTATAGAAGTTGGTGGATTACACATAAAATCGCCAGGAAAAATTGCAGAGGTTGGTACATACCAAAGTTCTATTTTTTAAATAATTTGATATTTCTCTATAATCTGCATAAATTTAATCAATCAATTAATAATATTGACTCTACCAACAGTAATAGAATATTAAACAAAACGAAACCACTTGCGATTACTGTTCAAAACATTTTTTTATTTACAAAACGTTTCGACCAAATTTTGGTCCTTTTCAATTTATTTAATAAATTGAAAAGGACCAAAATTTGGTCGAAACGTTTTGTAAATAAAAAATGTTTTGAACAGTAATCGCAAGTGGTTTCGTTTTGTTTAATTATTAATCAATCAATGTTGAACCGTATTTGAGATAGAACCAAAAAAATCGCCACCGATTTGATGTTTTTCATCATATTAGTAGTATTCTATTCTATTCTTATTGTACTCTATTTTTGTACGGTTAGCGCTTAGACTATTATTGTTCTAGAAATTAGACAAAATAATGAACTATTCAAGAAGTGGTGTTATTTATTTTACGATGGGCTCAATGCTACAGCCACATACCTTTAGTATTGACAAACAAAGGGCGTTAATGGAAGCGTTTGCTGAATTGCCATACACGATTCTATGGAAAGCCGACAAAAATATGTTCGCGGGGCCGATTCCTGATAATATTGTATTTGAAAATTGGTTGCCACAAATGGAAGTGCTGTGTATGTATTATTGTATAACAAAAATATGTGTACAAGGTGACTTAAAAAAGTAAAAAACTGGACATTTCAAAATAAACCTACAATAGTTACATTATAGTTAACCAAAATTTCTTCACTATTTCACCATAACAATGTACAATCAAAGCCCTCTAAGTGCACAGCTCGGAACCGAGCCCATCCTTTAAGTGCACACTTCCCCTACGATCTTTTTCATCCCCACTCTTCTAACTCCTATAGCTATCTTTATTCAATCAGATGCTATAAACAATATCTCTAAAACTCTATGAATATGATGGAAATGGAAAGTTTGAAAATAGCGCGCTTACGGTCGCACGTGATTGGTCGCAGATTATTCGAAGTGGGGGCTGGGGAACGTGCACTTAGAGGGCGAGTTCGTGTGCAGTAAGAGAGCGTGTGCATTTAGAGAGCATGCACTTAGAGGGCTTTGACTGTATTGGATGTACTTATCTGTTGGGACATAAATAAATAAATAAGTATAGTGTTACAATAGACATCAAATTTATAAATATGTTGTTATTACTAATAAACGTAATTTTGTAGTTTTGTAATGTAGAGCGATTCTCCCATCTTCAGTAGAGACTAACCTTGATGATTTCAAGTTTAGTTTGTGTTGATGGAGTTTTGTTCTTGAAATGTAAGTAACTAAATTGTTGTTCTCTTCACTGGATACGGTGAGAAATTTAGGAAAAACAATAATAGTAAGTTATAGGAAAAGTAATAGAGAATCCAATTAAAATCATATATTTATTCGTTTTTTCATAATGTTACAACTCATAAAATATTGCATTACATTCTAGAATCTAGATACATAAACTATTATTATGTGAAATTTTTGTAACGATGTTATTGAGTTTAAATGACCTTCACATAGAATTCATATATCGAGACCAAAAAAAAAAAAAAAATAAAAAAATAGAATTATCTGTTTTACTCTTGATGACACTTGTCTCAAGAAACAGTTTTTGTTAAAACCGAGGTTAGTGAATACTGAAAGGGAAGCAGTTTATCTTTGTAAAGATCTGAGCAATAAATTATTTGATGAAATTGCGAAAACCGTAGGTCATCCAAAAACAAAAGTCTTCATAACACATGGAGGATTATTTGGGAGTCAGGAATCAGTTTACTGTGGCGTTCCAATGATCGGTATTCCAATTTTTGCTGATCAAAAGCAAAACGTACAAAGTTACGAAAAGAAAGGAATTGCAGTTAAACTTACTTATCATGAAATAACGAAACAAACTGTGCTTCGTGCAGTTCGAACTGTATTAAATGACCCCAGGTATGTTATCACATATTGTTCCTGGCGAGTTCCTAGTAGCGTTGTTAGATTTGTTTTTCCAAATATCGTCACTTAATAGTTATACTAATTGTCCATCTCAAAATAACGTTAATCGCTCATTAGTGTATTTGCCATATGGCAACATACACTATTGGCGTTGGTCGGATGGCGGGACCTAGGGGTCGGACCAAAATTTCTCGACGTTTCATAACCTCCTAAACACTTTGGCACCATTTTTAAAAATGTTTATATATATATATATTTATATACGTATATATATTGTGACCTTAACCTTCTCAAGCTGTTCTGAGGTATTAGAAGGGATTGGAGAAGTGCCACAGGGCCTAGAGATCACCCTTGTACCACAGCAAGTGAAAGAAGTTCACTTCTGAATTTAATCAGATGCGCGGCTAGCGATCAGCGGATGCTGGGTCGTGGTACGAACAAAACATTGATGGGGAACATTCAAACCAACTGAACACTTTAGACAAACAACCAATGACTTGGGGAACAGCCTACTATGGCTGCTAAAAAATCCTACCACCTACCACTCGACAAGTAAACAACACAACACAGAAGAATAACACAATAGTAGAGTTCTCGAAAATAATTCCAAACGGAATAGCCTAATGAAGGCTTAAAAAATCCTACCACCTACCACTCGACAAATAGACAACACAGTACAGACGACACACGATACTTGACCAACCAGTTGACCAACACGTCCAAGATAGTAATTGGGCTAACGTATCCACCGACAGGAGGTAACAGGGCGCCAAGACTCAGATCGTTAGCTGCCACACCTAGATGGTCCAGACTAGGAGGCTTAGAACGGGGCAGGTCAATGATGATCTTTACTAGTTTAAAATTCACAACACCATTTACAAAACATTCGAGAAACACGTTAAAAGAAATTTGGACTTGAGAAAGAACCAGCGAAACGAGGGTGCATACACTCAGTTTTATCGAACACCCGGTATAAAGGTCAGGTACACCACAGTTATTATCCGTAGTAACTAATATAAAACAATACACAGCTGATCCACGGGAATTAATAATCTTCCTTAAATAGGACGCCCGGTATATGTCGGTAGTGACGCCACTATATGCTGACAGGTGTGCTAAAATATTGAGGGTTTACAATAGCGGGTCAATTCACAGCAATTGTCAGACTTAAATAAGACACCCGGTATATGTGTCTTTGGATATCCTGATTACTAACAAAAGTGATGATAAAATCTTGAATAATCAGCTAGTAGTCACTTCATATAATTGACCGACTTGACAAGGACACCCTGTAGATGGGTCTGAAGACACCAACGGGACCTGTCCCGGAAGATGCAATGACAATAAACTCACTATAAAATGACGGTTCAGTTTCAACAGAATTTTATCTTAAACAGGACACCCGGTATCTCAATGAAATTTTCGTCTCGGAAAATACTCAAAATGTATTGAAATACCGAAAAAATAAAATTAAAATTTCAAACGGGACATAAGCGTCTGTGCAATCAAACCAAACAGTATGAACACCGAAACAAGTCGTAACAACACGAAAACGAGACCAAATTTGTGTTCCTGTTATCCCTCGGGAACACCCTAGCATTTACAATCAATGCCCAACGAATACAAATTTTGATTACTGGGCATGCACATAGAATTGCCGTTCAGATAAAGTAAAATGTTTAGTTCAAAATGAAAATTTGATTATTCGGGAAGTCTGGAACTTTATTCCCGGAACCTGTAGGAACACTATCCTGAACATGAAACAAATCCAACATAAGCTGATATCATATTCATTAAGAGCGCCACACAGGTATAATGGACGATATCACAAACTTCAAACAATTAACTCCAGGAAAACCTAAGCGTCTTATCCCTAACTTCCAGAAATACAAATCCAAGAAAACGACAACTACTAAAAGGGGTATGGGGCAATGATTTCACGGTATCACTCCCTAACAACAGATCAGACCTAATCCAGACATACACTTTTATTATTCACGGGAAGCTAAATCCTACGCAACAATCAAAAAATACAAACGACAGGATTTCCAGGGAAATACGGGACTCTCGAACCAGGAAAAAATTCGACAAGAACGACAACGAAATACGGAAACGAGATAGCGCCAGAAATACACTACAACGATAATCCAGAATCCATAACAACAGTCCCTATTCGCCACAAAAAAATATGCTTCCTTTCAAATATTAAAATTCCATGTATAAAAATATCTCTATTATAAGTTAAAAACACACATCGGCCTTCAATAGCTGTGCATATCTCGCCAGTTTAGACGCAAGTCCCCGACTCGTACCGTCCAGCTCTATAATTTCTCACACAACGCATCGAATTCTCTCTAACGCACACAATGCATGACCTTATCTCTCTCGCAAAAAGTCGCGCACATTTGACGTCGGCCGCGAGTCATGTTTATGAACCAGTAAAGCACGCCGTCTACATTCAAAGGTGCGGTCTAAAACGCATACACACGATCATTTTTTCTTTTTGATTCTTTTTGCAATATTTTGGCTTCCAGAAATGCTAGAGTCATAATCGTGGGCTCTACGGATTCAGGACGTCAAGGGGTATCCAGTAATGAGTCTGTCAAGTCCCTAGGGTCATTGGATCGTGAGATATTCAACATGTCACACACCCCGTCTCCCCGAGAAAGAAAAAGACGCAGGCTTTTTCTTGAAAGAAACTAAGAAAAATGAAAGTTACTGCTAGAAACGAAAGAAGGCAAAATCACAGACAGCGAGACGAAACTGCGACATCGGTACGAATTAAACTGAAATTATACGAAATAAGCGCTCAGTCAAAAAGAGCGAAACCTGAGTTGTCCGACGAAATGGCATCATCATCAGCCTCGGAATCCTCAGCAGCCGTAACGTAAGGTTCTTCATTGTTTTCACCGGGATTTTCGGAATCGGTATCTTCGCGATATGGCTTTAAGTCCTTGACGTGCCATCGCCCGACAGAACGACCGTCTTCGTTAGTTAATTCATAAACTAGTGGAGATATCACTTTTGAGACAAGACACGGTACAAAACGGGGAGCTAGTTTGGATGAAAATCCATGAGCACCGCTAGACAAGATATAATGACGCTTCCAGACACGGTCGCCGACTTGAAATACGACGGCAGGACGCTTTCCTTTGTTGTAAGCAGTTGCGTGTCTTTCATAAGCCTGAGACAGATGTTGGCGCACTTCATGAAAAACGGCCGGAAGGTCACGCATTTCCTCGGCATAGTGGGCATTTGACCAATCCAATTCTAGGATGTCAACATCGGACAATTTACCATAGAATTGTCCATTTAGCGGGACAAATCGCCCAAAATTAACAAAAGTGGGAACGAAACCGGTAGATTCGTGAACGGCAGTGCGGAGAGCATAAGCGATTTTCGGTACGACTTTATTCCATTCGTGATGGGTCGAATCCGAAAGATATGAGCGAATGGCAGTTCCAATAGAACGATTTGCTCGTTCTACAAAATTGGCTTGTGGATGATATTTAGCGGTGAACCAGATCTTAGCGCCATATTCTTCGGCCAAATCACGAAGGACTTTAGCGTTAAACTCGGTACCATTGTCACAAATAAGCACCTGGGGTGCACCATAAACCAAGAAAACTTCATTTTCGAGATAATCAGCGATAGCGGAAGCGTTAGCAGCTTGAAGAGGTTTCAACAGAACAAATTTGGAAAACCAATCAACAACAACTAATAAGAAACGAAATCCATCTTTTGTTTTCGGCAGAGGTCCAACAATGTCACACCCAATCAATTGCCAGGGAAATTGTACTTTCTTGGGCTGACCCATGAATCCGGGTCGGGCGGCTTGCTCTACTTTCTGAGCGGCACACACGCGGCAACGACCGACAAAACGAGAAACATCACGCCTCATCCGAGGCCAGTAGTACTGTTCACTGACACGGTGGAGAGTCTTTGCGACGCCGAGATGGCCAGAAGTGGGAGGAGAGTGACACGAATCCAGAATTTCGCGTCGCGCACCCTGGGGTACTAAGGCTTTCCATTCGTTCAGATTCGGACCTTGATGGAGTGTAGGAGGAAGACGTTTATACAAACGCCCATTTTGCACACGCCAGTTTCCGTAAGCTTCAGGTTGTTCAAGAACGCGAGTGACTAAATTCTGGTACCACTGGTCAGCGTTACAATGGTCAACGTTGACCTCTATTACCGCCAAATTGATGGGAGAGCGAGATAAGGCATCCGGGACTACATGAAGAGCACCCTTGCGGTGTTCAAACTCCAAATCATACTGCTGGATTTTCAGCGCCCAGCGCGCAAGGCGACCTGTAGGGTCCTTTAAATTTTTGAGCCACAAAAGGGAATGGTGATCGGTTAGGATCTTAAAACGAGAACCTTCAACGTAAGGACGAAATTTTTCGATACCAAAAAGCACAGCCAGACATTCTTTCTCTGTGGTAGAGAATTTTCGTTCAGCAGACGAAAGAGTTCGGCTCGCATACGCAATCGGGACATCTATACCATCACTAGAAACTTGAGTCAAAACACAACCGAGACCTAACTCAGAAGCATCACATTGAATGGTGAAAGGTTTGCCAAAATCAGGACTCGTCAAGACAGGAGCCGACACAAGAGCTTGCTTAATAGCATGGAAGCTTCGGTCCGCCTCATCAGTCCACTGAATACTTTGACCCTTCCGCCGTTTCTTTATGAGTTCCGATATGGGGGCAGTCAGCGTAGAAAAATGCGGGATAAATCGGCGATACCACGAACAAAGGCCGATAAAGCGTTTCACCTCCGTGGTAGTGGTCGGTCGTGCATAATTAAGCATGGCTGCAACCTTATCTGGATCCGTTCGCAAGCCCAATCTATCAACGATAAAACCCAGGAATTTGAGAGACGGCAAACAAAACTCACATTTGTCAAGATTGACCGTCAAGTTAGCGACACTAAAACGTTTACGAACTTCACTTAAAATTTCGAGATGTTTTTCAAAAGTGGGCGTAGCGATAATTATATCATCAAGATATACGAAAACGAACGGCTCCAGTTCAGGGCCTAAAACACGATCCATCAGGCGTTGCTGAGTCTGGGGAGCATTACGCAACCCAAAAGGCATGACGTTAAATTCAAACAAACCGCGACCAGGTATACTGAAAGCGGTTCTTTCGCAAGATTCGGAAGAGAGCGGAATCTGCCAAAAAGCAGATTTCAAATCAATACTAGAAAGAAAACGGGCACCCGATAACATGCTTAATATGTGGTCGACACGAGGTAGAGGATAAGCGTCGGGTTTGGTCACAGCGTTAAGCTTACGCCCGTCAAAACAGAAACGTAACTCACCGTTCGACTTTTTAACCAGTAACACCGGTGAAGACCAGGGACTAATGGAGGGTTTAACAACCTTCAGTTCCAACATTTTGTCAAGTTCTTTATTTAAATGAGTCATCATATACGGTGACAACGGGTACTGCCTCTGTTTTATTGGTTTAGCATCGCCAGTATCTACAACATGTTCAGTAAAAGAGGTACGGCCTAATTTCTCGCCTTCTTGCCACGACAAACACTGAAACGACTCCATTAACAGCGATAATTCATGCTGTTGATCAGCAGTCAGATCGGAACGATCACAAATAGCGTGAACTAAATTCACATTATACGCACACTCGAGAGACTCGGGATTATTTAACGAAAAATACTTATTACGAAAGTCGACAAGAAAATCAAAATTATTGATAAAATCCATTCCAAGGATCAAGGTAGTTTTGACGGAAGGGACCACTAATACGTCAATAAGTCTGACATCGCCATTAACAACAATCGGAAGTAATACGGAACCGGTGACGGACTGAACAGCACCATCAGCAGTGGTAATAGATACGTTGACCGGAGTGATATCCATCGGAAGCATTTTGATGAGGTGCACTCCAAATTCACCAAGAATACTACGGTTCGCCCCAGTGTCCAAGAGAGCAAGAACCTCACGATCAAAAATGTTAACAGTAACATACGGTCGGTTGTCTCCAGGACGGGACGCTAAAACGGGGCTGACCTTTGGTCCGGTGACCGAGGCAGAGGGGGGTTTACAAAATTCAGAAACTACGGTAAGCCATTTTTTCCATGATTCGTTATTCCGGTGAGGGGGCGGAGTCGAAAGGCGTGAACGGAAATATCGACTCCTCACTATTTCGTGCCTTTTACGTTTCCCGACAGGGCAAAATTCTTGGGTGCGGGCTTAGGACATGAGTTAACGAAATGTTTACGACTGCCACATCGATGGCAAAAGCGAGATCGAGGCTCATTACACTCAGCATAGACGTGGCCGGGATTGTGACAGTTCCAGCAAACAATGGAGTTCACGACAGCTGGGGAATCACTGGCATTTTCGAGAGGGGTTGTCGTATTCTCACTCATAGGTCTCCCTTCCATAACTTGAAGACCACTACAACAGGTTCTTTTGTGACTAGAATCGTCCATTTTCATTAGGACTGGTTCTAATTTAATCAAATGTTCAATTAACTCCGTGACGTTACCATTCTCTAGAGACATTATGTGCGGACCATAACAAGGCAAAACATTTTCTTTAATTAGACAAAACTGCTCCTCTTCAGAGGGGGTTACCGATAATCTTGCAAACATATTCTGGATTTTTGTGGTGAAATTAACGACTTTTTCATCGGGTTTCTGTACAGTGCGGTAAATTTCGTGCTTCAGCTGACGATCGAAATTGGCCGGTAAAAAATGCTGTTTTAACGCCGCCACTAGTGAGTCCCAGTCAGTAAATTTACGAGTTTTCATGGCGCGATACCATAGCAGCGCCGATCCCGTAAACAACTCAACCGCAGAACCAAATAAGGCGTGTTTAGACATCCCTCGTGCTAACCGAAGCTCCTCTACACGTTCAATGAAGTCAATCACCGACTGTTTACCGTCAAAAGTTATACCCCATTTGAAGACAGGTACAAAGTTAGGTTGTTCAACAGAAGTTGCAGATGTATTGGAAACAGAATTGACTAGGGTCGTGTCAGGACCAACTACTTCTAGTTTGGACTCCACTTCGTCTTCAAGAGCCAACACAGCTACTAATTTATTGTCTCTAAACACCTTCGTCTCGGCTTGACCAGTGAACTGAATTCTGAAAATTCTACCCTTGAGATGATTTAATCGACTAGAGATTCGTACGTATTCCTCATCCGTGCTGCTACCTGAAAAGTTCTCTACCAATTCAGTAACAGACGACAGGCTATTATTTATTTCTCCACCATCTCGATCAAGGTCAAAAGCGGAAGGTTCGGGATATTGCACACCAGGACGATGCATATCTTCGGCCAGTAAGCGCCGCAGACATCTCCTACGTCTGTTCTCGTCGTCCGTTCCGGCAATTCCACGAACCAGAAGCTCGTAATTCAGTTCATGTATCCGCAGAAACGATGGATCCATGTCGTAATAAGCTGCCATTTTCTTCGAAAATTTTGCACGTAACACAATAAATAGACAACAATATTCGTAACGGAATACTAGAGCGTCAATCGATAATGTTCACGCAAGACGAGAAGATAACGTCACTCTAAAGACACACGAAAATCGAAAGTAACGCTAGTTAAAACCATCCAGGTACAGAACGGCTCGAAAAGAAAAATGAAAGGCCCGAAAAAATAAACGAAAGGCCGAAAAGATAAACGAAAGGTCGTCCGGAAAAGCGAAGGCAACACAAAATTTTCCTAACGAGACGAGACGGTATCTTACCACACAGCGCAAAATTATTACCAATTTCTTTAAATAAAACGGAAGTAGACGGAAACGAAACACGAATACGAGATCGGTAAAATCACAAAGGGACTAAAATCGAAAGAAAAAATTTCGATAAAAAACCCGCAAGTCAAACAACAAACTAATGCTTCAGTTGAAAAGAACATAGGGCCCCACGTTGGCAGGCGCCATTTTGTGACCTTAACCTTCTCAAGCTGTTCTGAGGTATTAGAAGGGATTGGAGAAGTGCCACAGGGCCTAGAGATCACCCTTGTACCACAGCAAGTGAAAGAAGTTCACTTCTGAATTTAATCAGATGCGCGGCTAGCGATCAGCGGATGCTGGGTCGTGGTACGAACAAAACATTGATGGGGAACATTCAAACCAACTGAACACTTTAGACAAACAACCAATGACTTGGGGAACAGCCTACTATGGCTGCTAAAAAATCCTACCACCTACCACTCGACAAGTAAACAACACAACACAGAAGAATAACACAATAGTAGAGTTCTCGAAAATAATTCCAAACGGAATAGCCTAATGAAGGCTTAAAAAATCCTACCACCTACCACTCGACAAATAGACAACACAGTACAGACGACAGACGATACTTGACCAACCAGTTGACCAACACGTCCAAGATAGTAATTGGGCTAACGTATCCACCGACAGGAGGTAACAGGGCGCCAAGACTCAGATCGTTAGCTGCCACACCTAGATGGTCCAGACTAGGAGGCTTAGAACGGGGCAGGTCAATGATGATCTTTACTAGTTTAAAATTCACAACACCATTTACAAAACATTCGAGAAACACGTTAAAAGAAATTTGGACTTGAGAAAGAACCAGCGAAACGAGGGTGCATACACTCAGTTTTATCGAACACCCGGTATAAAGGTCAGGTACACCACAGTTATTATCCGTAGTAACTAATATAAAACAATACACAGCTGATCCACGGGAATTAATAATCTTCCTTAAATAGGACGCCCGGTATATGTCGGTAGTGACGCCACTATATGCTGACAGGTGTGCTAAAATATTGAGGGTTTACAATAGCGGGTCAATTCACAGCAATTGTCAGACTTAAATAAGACACCCGGTATATGTGTCTTTGGATATCCTGATTACTAACAAAAGTGATGATAAAATCTTGAATAATCAGCTAGTAGTCACTTCATATAATTGACCGACTTGACAAGGACACCCTGTAGATGGGTCTGAAGACACCAACGGGACCTGTCCCGGAAGATGCAATGACAATAAACTCACTATAAAATGACGGTTCAGTTTCAACAGAATTTTATCTTAAACAGGACACCCGGTATCTCAATGAAATTTTCGTCTCGGAAAATACTCAAAATGTATTGAAATACCGAAAAAATAAAATTAAAATTTCAAACGGGACATAAGCGTCTGTGCAATCAAACCAAACAGTATGAACACCGAAACAAGTCGTAACAACACGAAAACGAGACCAAATTTGTGTTCCTGTTATCCCTCGGGAACACCCTAGCATTTACAATCAATGCCCAACGAATACAAATTTTGATTACTGGGCATGCACATAGAATTGCCGTTCAGATAAAGTAAAATGTTTAGTTCAAAATGAAAATTTGATTATTCGGGAAGTCTGGAACTTTATTCCCGGAACCTGTAGGAACACTATCCTGAACATGAAACAAATCCAACATAAGCTGATATCATATTCATTAAGAGCGCCACACAGGTATAATGGACGATATCACAAACTTCAAACAATTAACTCCAGGAAAACCTAAGCGTCTTATCCCTAACTTCCAGAAATACAAATCCAAGAAAACGACAACTACTAAAAGGGGTATGGGGCAATGATTTCACGGTATCACTCCCTAACAACAGATCAGACCTAATCCAGACATACACTTTTATTATTCACGGGAAGCTAAATCCTACGCAACAATCAAAAAATACAAACGACAGGATTTCCAGGGAAATACGGGACTCTCGAACCAGGAAAAAATTCGACAAGAACGACAACGAAATACGGAAACGAGATAGCGCCAGAAATACACTACAACGATAATCCAGAATCCATAACAACAGTCCCTATTCGCCACAAAAAAATATGCTTCCTTTCAAATATTAAAATTCCATGTATAAAAATATCTCTATTATAAGTTAAAAACACACATCGGCCTTCAATAGCTGTGCATATCTCGCCAGTTTAGACGCAAGTCCCCGACTCGTACCGTCCAGCTCTATAATTTCTCACACAACGCATCGAATTCTCTCTAACGCACACAATGCATGACCTTATCTCTCTCGCAAAAAGTCGCGCACATTTGACGTCGGCCGCGAGTCATGTTTATGAACCAGTAAAGCACGCCGTCTACATTCAAAGGTGCGGTCTAAAACGCATACACACGATCATTTTTTCTTTTTGATTCTTTTTGCAATATTTTGGCTTCCAGAAATGCTAGAGTCATAATCGTGGGCTCTACGGATTCAGGACGTCAAGGGGTATCCAGTAATGAGTCTGTCAAGTCCCTAGGGTCATTGGATCGTGAGATATTCAACATGTCACAATATATATATATATATATATATATATATATATATATATATATATATATTTATATGTGCGGGCAATAACTTTCGAAGAAGTTTTAACGAAATTTGGCATACATGTTGGAATCCATCACCGCACGAAGCCTATTTAAAATGGGCCCAATCGGGTTATTTTAAGGGTAGTTTTTAGGGGTTGAAAAAAGTTTTTGGGCCCAAAAATACCGAAAAAATTCTCAGAATCGTTTCAAAATTGAAATTTAACACTTTAGTAGCAATTAAAAAGTGCTCCTAAAATTATAAGCAAATCGGCCCGACAGGACCAGACTTACAAATTTTATGAAAACACTAGTTTGCGTATACGAATTTACTTACTGAAGGTCGTATTTAATTTGGTGCAGATGTTGGATTGATAACAATATTTCAACTAATAAAATTATTATTGTAAGGGGTGTATTAAGGGGTTCATTTTTTTTTTTTTTTGTCCAAAAACAAACTTAATTTCATTTAATAAAGCCACAATACCTGTATTAGCAAATACACTATATTGTCGACAGGGTTTTGGCACTGCGACCCGGGTTTTTTTAATATATATAACGGGTAAATTCTACTGACGATAGATAATGGAATTAATTTTTCAATGACGGTTTTTTGCATTTTGAACAGTTATTTGAATAATGTGAGAAGGATATCAAATCAATTCAAAGACAGGCCAATGAGACCATTGGAAACGGCGATTTACTGGATTGAATATATTCTACGTCATAAAGGAGCGCCTCACTTACGATCTGTTGCCGCAGCTTTACCTTGGTATAGATACTACCTGATTGATGTGATATTGATTACTAGTGTACTATTTGTATTACCACTTTTGGTGCTCTACAAATTATTAAAATGTATTATTCATGTTGTCAGAAAAAAAATTGTTATTGATAAAAAGAAAAAATATAACTAAATAAATCATGTTTCATTATTTCGTAATAAATTCAAATGCAAAATGGCTAGCAGCAAAATTCTGTTGGAAACCGGATGAGATCAAACGACCTTGCAGTACGAGTTTTGTTTTCAAACGGTAAACATGTCGAACGAAAATATCCTCTTAACGACGCTTGCCCTTTGTAACAATTAATTTAGGTTGTTTTTCTGGTTTGCAGTACCAAAATCACGCGATCGAATTCGAAGTAACAATACATGATCAAATAAACGATAAAACCAGCCGTGTTATAGGTACTGCTACAGACTAACATGCTTGTTTGCGTCAAATCGCACCGATTTGGTTGCTCGGCGAATATAAACGATCAAATTGCGTTCGATTTTGTCGTATCCAACGAAATCGTACTTGCGACGTTGGATTGCGAGTGGGAGACTATAATCCAAGGTTATTAGATACGTAGGTGACCTCTATTCGTTGGACAGTAGTGGGGGGATGACGTCATCCAGTGAAATATTGAACAGTCTTCCAGCTGTCGTCATTCATTAACGAGATAACCTGTGTATCTAATGATCTTGGCTATAAACGTTCTTTTGTTTTTGTCTAGATCGATTTTAGTACTAGGCAAGTTCGATGTTGATGAGATCGAAATCTTGGATATCTATGAGCTAAAAGAGTTTTAAAATCATAAATGTTGTAAATGCAGAGAATATTTACTACATTTTTATTAGTGTATTTGCCATATGGCAACATACACTATTGGCGTCGATCGGATGGCGGGACCTAGGGGTCGGACCAAAATTTCTCGACGTTTCATAACCTCCTAAACACTTTGGCACCATTTTTAAAAATGTTTATATATATATGTATATATATATTTATATATATATATATATACGTATATATATATATACGTATATATATATATATGTGTGCGGGCAATAACTTTCGAAAGAGTTATTTGATTTTAACGAAATTTGGCCCACGTGTTGAAATCCATCACCGCAAGAAGCCTATTTAAAATGGGCGTAATCGGGTCATTTTAAGGGTAGTTTTTAGGGGTTGAAAAATGTTTTTGGGCCCCAAAATATCGAAAAAATTCTCAGAATCGTTTCAAAATTGATATTTAACCTGTTAGTAGCAATTAAAAAGTGCCCCTAAAATTTTAATAAAATCGGCTTAACAGGACCGGACTTACACATTTTTTGAAAACTCTAATTTGCAAATAGTGATTTATTAATTGAAGGGTGTATTTAATTCGGTGTAGACGTTAGATTGATAATAATATTACAATTAAGAAAAAAAATATTATTTTAAGGGGTGTATTAAGGAGTCAAATTTTTTATTTTGCCCAAAAACCAACTTAAGTTCGCATAATAAAGCCACACTGCCTGTATAAGCAAATACACTATATTGTCGGCAGGGTTTTGGCACTGCGACCCGAGTTTTTTTTCTGACTAAAATTGATTTGAAATGAAAATGCTCAAAGAATTTTATATTTCACATCAGTTTCTCGACTATTAGTAAAATAATCCGTTAAAATACTATCAGTTTCAAAAGATCGCAAAGTTGTTATAGAATTTATCTGCTGGATATAGGATATTTGAAACTACGCTTTTCATTAGTGTGAAAAACTTCTACTAAATATCGATGTTGCGTAGGTGGCAAAACTTTGTCAATTTCCTGAAACATGATTACTATTAAGAGAGAAGTCTGAAGTTACTGATGGAAAGTAAAATTCAGGATATTCCATGTGAATAAAAAAACCGAATACAACTAAGAAGCTTATAGTCACACTAACTTTTCAACCATTTTAAAATACTTTTAAATATATACAGTATATACTATTATTACAATTTAAAGATATTTTTTATGTGAGGTCATTTTAATTATGTTTGTAGGCTTCCATCAGGGATGTCATAAAATTCATGAAATAAACTATTTGTAACACCCGAGGCGTCACTCACATTAATCATGGTTTTGACAGAAATCTTTCATATCCAGTCGTAGTGATTACATATTTAGCAGACGATCTCTCTCTAATTTAATCTGTCAAAAATGTGTACCTAATACATCATTAAAAATAAATATTCTATTAAAGATTTCTTAAAATCGATCACTATCGAAATAGTGTACATTTTTATAAGAGCACGTTTGAAAGCTACTATGTATTTTGAGGTAAGATTTTTTTATAATAAGCTTCCAGAAAATTTCCAAAATAGTTTTTTCTATAGCCTATTTGTAATGTCGATTCTAACTTTCAAAAGAAAAAAAAATGTAAGACGACCTTTTCGTAGATTCCACAACCTTAGGTTTAAAATTTTAATTGTTAATTATTATATTTATAAACTGTATATTATAGTAAACATTTACACTGTTAGATATTATGTACCAACATGAAATTATATACTGTACCTAGTATTTATCTGTGCGTTTTAACAAGACTTATCTTCAAAAAAGAAAAAATCTGTCACAGAAATCCAGTGGCGTGACTAGAGATAGAATTACAAAACCATTTAACGGTGACGAAATAGTCGTTTAATGTTTAAATCGTTAACATACCTATCTTTGCTTCTTGTTTATAAATAGACCCCCAGCTCCACTACAGTCTTACACACAAACTATATGAGTCCGAAAATGCACGGTTGGAAAATCTCATCCAGCGTATGTTTTTAAGGAAGTTTCCCTGCACCCTCCTCCTTTCACTTCGCAAGAAACGTCATCGCACCAACACCTCCGACGAGAAACTCTCCCTTTGAGATAAACAGCTTTTAAAATCGTTGACTTGATTGTATGGAATAAAGCCAATATTCGAAAAATAGAAAAATGTATAAACAAATATAGTGGAATATGGAATAGTTGTGAAATTATAATGGCGCCAGCCGGAATCGAACCAGCGATCTTCATTGTACGGGGTTTTCATAGTATACCGTATACCAAGTATCAGTGTTCGGGCTTCTACGTGAGGTCCTCATGGTTTGATCCCTAGACTGTTTAATGAACTGCCAAAATCATCAAGATTATAGTTTCAATTTAATGTTATAATTTATATAGTTTACATGACACTACAATTTTTGCTCATAGCTCATTCTTCTTTTGTCGTGGCGATATACCTATCACTACCATTTTAAACAGTGGATAATAATCGTTTCAGTAGTACCAACAAAAAAAGTTTAATCTCTATACAAGATGTTTCTTTAATATTGCAGAAAATTTCAACGAGAGATTCTTTAGATAAAAATAAGATAAAACGTTTGTATGAACATGTGTCTGAAAACGATTTGTTTCCGAGTTAAATAAAACTTTTTTGTCGTATCTTGCTTTTTAAGAAAAAAAAATAGTAACCTCTATCCTCCACTTAAAGGTACTTGTCATGGTACAATATTGTCAAAAAGTTATACATTATACGCGCCACAAAAGTATACTAGCTTGTAGCTAAGTGATCCATAATTTGTACGCATGACTGTACCCGTGGAAACGTAACCCATACAGTATTCATATGCATGTATACTTTTCTATAAATTGTTGAACTTTAAACCGTTATTTATAATTTAATAGTTAGACGGTCAAAATTTTTTTCTTATTTTTTTTTTAAACTCATAACAAATGCATTGAAAGACTGTCAGTTTTTGGAAAGCTTCTGACAGTTAGTACTTTTTTTATAAATAAGAAACTGGTTCAGAACTACAGAGATCGTATACAATCAATGTTAATTATCCAATTTTTAATTGAATTTATCTCGGATTATGTACGGTCGATCGACTTCAAATTTTCAGGGTAATTGTATTATCATATCCTTAATAAGTATACAAAAATTAAAAATTTTCTGACGGTGTACCTTAACCACGACAACTACATTAATTATTCCAGTATTATAGTTAATAAAATTTCAGGGATTAAAAAATTGTATTTATCTCGGAAATGAGTCGTTTTCGGACACATGTTGATAAATTATTTTTAAACGTTTATCCAAAATATTTCCTTTTGAAATTTTCGCAATTTTAAAGGACAATTCTGTACATTACTATACCTAGATGAGTCATGGAAAACAACGACGTCCTAACGATCTTAGCAACTGTGATGTCCATATTGTCTTTATTGTTTTTTAAAATGACATAATAGATGTCCCCAAAAAATTTCAGTTAACTTTAAATCACAGGTTAAGAAGCAATATATGATTGCGCAAATGTTTAATTTTTCTCCGCCTATGTCTGAAAATTGACCTATAAAAAGTTAAGTAAGTAAATAATAAGGATGAGAAACGATTTTTTTATTTGTTTTATTTATGTATTGATGACTGATAAGCAGATTTTTTAATTTTTGTTTTATACCTGGAACAAATTTTCCGTTCATGTGAATCAGTTGTTGAACTTAAATACGTAGACGAGAAAATTAATCTGAGAAAAGGATATCGACCCCTATTGTTTGATATCGAATACATTTTTTTAAGTCAAGATTTATCAACAAAGTCCATATTATATTGTTAGTTGTTGCTCGTTATTTTGTTTTTTTGCGTAAAATTAAAAACCTAATGAAGGCACACAAATTTGGAATATGAAAAAATAAAATTTAAAAAAGTGTTAACTTTTTAACTTTTAACCAGCGTACACTAATTTTGCTCAGAAATCAGGGTTTTAAACAGTGAAAGAATTTTTCAAATCGATTCCGTAGTTCCTGAGAATATTCCCCGCAAATAAACAAACATACAAATTTTTACTCTTTTATTTTATTCAGTACAGTTTTACCTAACTAAAGAAATAAATTGGCCTATATTTATTTATCTTTTCAGTTGGTTTTTTAAACACTTAGATAAAACACATCCCTACTTGTTTTCAAATGATGTTCGTTAACTTGTAAAAAAATGGAATCATCTACGCTTATGTTTAAAAAATACATTCGCAAGAACGATTCACGATACTTAAATGACTGGCATTTTTACAAATGAAGTTCAGTCATAAATTTTCCATCTTAGAATTATTATTTAAGTTACGTCTCTACGAACATTAGTGAGTGTTTAAAAATACCGACAAGGTACGAATAATGAACGCAGTTTAATGTTATTACGTTTTATTTACCTTTTTGTTTAGTTCAATTTCGTGAAAATGTATTTTGAGTGAAACGCGTCTTTTGAATAAAATTACTACGAACATGTTTTACGTTTTCATTCAAAGATGCAGTTTACGTTTAGTGCAGGCTAACGGTTTTTTTTGTTTGAATGAGATGTTATAATAATTGAAAGTTGTATTAAGCTAAATTAAAATAGGGCATGTTAAATGATTTGAACCTGAATCTTTCAAAAGGCGACTAGACGAATCAATTTACAAAGATAAAAACTGTCAATCTATTTTAAGTACCGTTTTTGTTTCCACATTGCAAATTTTCTTTTATTATTTGTTATAGATTTATTAGATAACAAACTTAACGATTCTTTTTTTTTAAGAAACTGCCTGTTACCCGCTG
This sequence comes from Venustoraphidia nigricollis, assembly GCA_034508555.1. NCBI lineage: Eukaryota > Metazoa > Arthropoda > Insecta > Raphidioptera > Raphidiidae > Venustoraphidia > Venustoraphidia nigricollis. Next base: position 856,114 of record JAVRKA010000114.1, read on the forward strand.
CTTCCACGCACGCTATCTACAAATACCTCCTGCACCCTTCATCTGAAATCTTTTCCGTTAACTTAAAAACGATTATACTTGTCCAGACGCTATTTTTGAAACTAGAAAGTTCGAGTAAATGCCAAATGAAGGACCAAGAATTACACTACAGATTATACAGGCGAATTTTTGAAAAAATGTTTTAGTTACCTGTGAAAGATAACGTTTTTTTGAAGTTTTAGGTGAAAAAATAGCGTTGGAAGAATGTTTTTAGGTAAGGAGAAATGATTTGAAATGAAAAGTGCAGGGGATATTTGTCCTCTTAACAGAAACTTTATTTTATTTATTACATTTATCAACGCGAACGAGCTCGGGTGTATACTAACAAACCACTAATTACGGATCTCTGATATTTATTTATACAAAAATGTTATTACATAGACTTTTTCATTTTAACAGAAATTTATCTACGTTTAAATTCAAATTAATTAATTAATCAAATCAGCTAACAGAATCTGTAACTGTAAGATCTATCGATTAATGACCTTAATTATCATTTATGCGCCATCACTTATTATTGTTGTCAGAACTAGATGTATCGATAATAACATGACAATATGACAATTTAATAAGAGCGTCTATACCGCAGAACCGGCTTTGGAATTGTGGAGGTTCCTGGGTTTCAGAGTGGGTGGTAAGAGAGAACGAAAATGTCAAATGTCACGCAGCATAAAGGGAGGCCTTTTAACCAACCATAATGAAAAATGGTTGCTCTAATCAGGTGTTATAAACAAAATTTGGCCCATAGTATTTTTATCCCAGAAAAATTGATTAGAGTTTTAAAATAAAGAATTTAAACACAAGACAAAATTTAATATAATAAAATTATGTACAAACACTTAAATTAAAAATAAACTAATAACAATAACAAACAAATAACGGAGAAATGAAAAAGACAAACAAATAATTAATTAGAATAAATAGAATATTTAAAAGTAATGAATTTATATAAGGAGCAAAAATTATGTGAAACTATTTATATCGGAAAAAATAATAATCATTGTTTTTCAAAAGTGTTCCTAGTTACCACTTTTTTATAATCTATAATGAGCCATGAATTTGCCATTCAAGGCTCTAGCGATTCTCAAAAATATGAAATATCATTTTTGTAACAGCCTGTAGAGTATAGGGGGACATCTATTATATTTTGATTTTAAGCCGAAATTGCCCGACGTTGTTCGGGAATGACAACTCCCTGTTATAATAGCATAATGAGAACATTTTATTGAGTATTTTCTCTACCTTTTCGATTGAAAGTTTTCTAAATTTGCTCATTCGGTCGAATTAATATCGAACCTTGTTCGTTCGGTCTATTGGAATCGGACAAACGTAGGCAAAAAGCCCACTAAATCGAACTGGACCGGCTCGGCACGCCAGTGTATACGCACACTAAATGTTGCCGCGTCGATCCGTATCGATTAGTGCGTGGGCACTCATTTAACTTCATGTATCTCAGAACTCCTGGTCGTGCCGAGCCGATGCGAATTAGTAGGTGTGTATCTTAAAAGTGAAATGATTTTTCAAATCAATTCAGCAGATTTTAAATTATGAACGGACACGAAAGTAAAGAAACTTTACTTATTAGGTTATCTATAGATTAGAATTTCCAAAAACTTTTTTGAAAATGACGCAAACAATGAAGATTTTTTTATGTAAAGAGCTTTGGAACATCTTTTCTCAGTTCTAAATCCAGTACTGCATTACAAACAAATAATATTAATTTGTTGTTAAGTATATTTTAATTGTTTTAATTTAAGAGTAGTTATCTGACTGATCTACTTTCAGAGAATACGTTTCCACACACGTACTAATCTCTTTTAAAAAGTAGGGATGTTTTACAATGTTTATCTCATATATAAAAGATTGTTTTTTTTTGATGTTAGCAGGTCTTACGGATATAATTGTAAGTGTAAATTCGTTAATTGATTATTGATTTTTAGTTTACCAGGATGACTGAATTAAGGACAAGCATTGTAACTGTGATTATATTTTCATTAACACTAATTAATCAAAATCAATCGGCCCGTATTCTCGGTTTATTTGCGATGCCGGGAAAAAGTCACTACAACATGTTTGAAGTACTCATGAAGGGTTTAGCTGAAAGGGGTCATACAGTTGATATTGTCACTCATTTTCCACAGAAAAAGTCAATTCCGAGGTAATGTTATTTTTGTCATTTTTTTATCGATGATTGATACCTGATATTGACATTAATTCATCGATGATTAGGGAATATTTAAGCTAATTATGTACAAAATGTGGACTAACGTTGTATGTGATTACGGAAGTAATAATCTGTTTATTATTAGGAATTCGGGAATGGTCAGTGTACGAGTGACCTAAATGTGTCAAACCTTTTTGAGATACAAACATGCAAACAGATGACTGTCAATTTAAATTATCTGTCGAGTTCAAGGACATATGTAATACACAATATAATAGATTGTTAATTTTAAGTGGTTGCAAGAACCTGTTATTATTGTGATCCACAATAGACAGTAAAAAATGATGTTTGTTTATAGAACGTTTTTCAATAAATTACATGTCATTAATAATAATTATTAATGAAGACAATACCGAATAATCTCTTCTCGACAAAACAATAAAATATGGTATTATGATATTAACATGAGAAATTGAGGAGTAACTAACTAGTATTTGTTCAAATGACATTAGCAAAAAATCGTTTACATTTCAATTATGCAATAAGACATTGTCATAAAATCTAATTTCTTTATAAGAAAACCATTGTAGAATTTTAAATCGATAATTGATCGATTGACAGGATATATTTGACATGTGACGTGATGTACGACCTTTTAGTTTTTGACATTTAGTACAAAATAGTTGATTTTGCTAGGCAGTACCTACAACACAATTTAATTTAATTAAGTGGTCAGTAAAGATTACAAGAAAACTTTAGCGAATGGTATAAGAAATCCTGCAGTTATCGTTATGTTTGACCGGTTTTTTTTATTTCAGATTCAATGAGATCAATATAAGGGGTGTTGTGCCACTATATGTCAACAATCTCACTCTAGACTTTATAGATAACTCTGGTTCCACTATTCGAGATGTCATCAATACTATATCCAAAGATGTCGGTTACGAATTGTGTCAAAAACTTTTTGAACATCCAGCAATTCAGCAACTGAAGAATACAACTGTTAAATACGATTTAATACTAACTCACATATTTGGCTCGGATTGTTTAATTGGTTTTGCGCATTTATGGGATGTTCCGGCCATTGGGATTGTTACGAGTGTGATGCTGCCATGGGCCGGAGACAGAGTCGGAAATCCTGATAATCCTTCGTATATTCCCAATTATTTTTGCTCAGTACCCAAGGAAATGACACTTGCTGAAAGAATTTACAATACGATAACTCTTGCATACGCAAAATATGGGTATTTATTGTTAAATCACTACATAATTAGTTACAGTGGATTTCAGTTATAACGACAATGAAGGGATCACTATAATTCCGGGGCTATTAACGATGGGCTATTTCGAGTGAAAGTTGTCAACCTATTCAGTTATTAAAATATGTCGAGATGTCTCGAGAGATTATTCAAAATCATGCGAATTATTTTTATACATACGAGTTACGACTGATAATACAATTTCCAGTAATACTACGCTCTGTCTTTACTCTTCAGAACACTGCATGTAGTTGTCTCTATCAGATTGCATTTCACAGTATCTAATATATGATTACCAAGTCTTTTATCTGCCACTGTTCTATGAAGTAATGTATCCAGATGACTCTCTCAAGTCTCATAATCGAAAATGTATTCGTTATAATAATAATATCGAATGCATAGACAGAATGAATTGTTTTCACTCGTATTCAAACCACTCGAGATGCTTATATGCATTGCACAGTACCGAATACAATTATTATTATTTTATCTACGTTCGTTCTATGAGTAGGTGATTTTCTCAAGACTGATAATCGAAACCGAGAGCAAAATTTATTCGAGAATTGAAACATTCATTCACTTTTGCATAATACCGACACACCTATTATTATAATACATGATGCGAAGGAATCATTTCAAATGAATCATTGCTTATAAAAATCAAAATTTCGAATATCAAAATCATTCGATTAGCCCCACCCCTACTCTCTATATCAATGCAACACAGTCACATTGCCCCTGTTACGTAATTAAGTGGGGTAATTATTATTTTTTTTTGCAGTTATGAACAAATATCCGCAAAAACATCTAATGTTTTGATGAAAGAGTTTTTTGGTCCTCATATACCAGACTTAAATACCTTGATTTCGGAACGTACCAGTATGATTTTCACTAACAGCCATTTTACTTTGCATTCAGCTCGTCCTTTTGTTCCAAATGTTGTTGAAGTTGGCGGCCTGCATATAAAACCCGAAGGACGACTGACTCCGGTAAATTTAGTTTGTTACTTGATGTGTTTGGTATTGTGCTCCAGTATAAAAAGTGTTAACACTTTTGACACTATTGCGTTTGTTGTACAAAATTGTAATCATAGATTATAAATCTGACGTACACTTTTCAGTGTAAATTTCACTGAGTTGTCTACACTACTCTAATATGCCATACACAACTATTGTTAAATCATTTGAACATAAAAAAATGTGTATGTGGCGGCCCTCGCAAGATGTTATAATTAGTGTATTTGCCATATGGCAACATACACTATTGGCGTCGGTCGGATGGCGGGACCTAGGGGTCGGACCAAAATTTCTCGACGTTTCATAACCTCCTAAACACTTTAGCACCATTTTTAAAAATGTTTATATATATATGTATATATATATATATATATATATATATATATATATATATATATATATATATTTATATATGAAATCCATCACCGCAAGAAGCCTATTTAAAATGGGCCTAATCGGGCTATTTTAAAGGTAGTTTTTAGGGGTTGAAAACTGTTTTTGGGCCCCAAAATACCGAAAAAATTCTCCGAATCGTTTCAAAATTGAAATTTAACCCTTTGGTAGTGATTAAAAAGTTTCCCCACAATTTTAATAAAATCGGCCCGACAGGACCAGATTTACAAATTTTATGAAAACACTAGTTTGCAGATAGTGACTTATTTATTGAAGGGTGTATTTAATTTGGTGTAGACGTTAGATTGATAATAATATTACAATTAAGAAAAAAATGTTATTTTAAGGGGTGTATTAAGGGGTTAAATTTTTTATTTTGCCCAAAAACAAACTTAATTTCACATAATAAAAGTATAAAACCACACGGCCCTATACAAGCAAATACACTATATTTTCGGCAGGGTTTTGGGACTGCGACCCGGGTTTTTTTCTAATGCAATGCTGTAAACGTTATACACAGTATTTATGTAGATTTTCCTTATAACAGCGTACTGTTAGCACTACGCAGTATAGAAGTGAAACTTGCTTATACAAAAATCTGCATACGTTCGGCAAACGTTCTGGTCAGCAATCTGGAATCCAATTCTCAAATTGTTAATGTTGTACAGTTCAGCCGTGCGCCCAACAGTAATATTATTTCACAGCAGTGAAACTCACGTAAAATCTAAATGTAATAAATTGCCATTTATAGAAAAATATAATATCAATTATTATGATTTGTTTTTTTTTTCGTTATCATGGCTACCTCGTTAGCGTTAAATACCTATTTAGCACAAACGTTAAAAGGACTAAACGCGCATTAGAAGTTATACTTCAAAATTGAAGAAAAAGCAAGAATTATTAGTTGGAAAAATATTAATAATAGATATTTGTTTTCAGAAACTGAAAGCATTGTTAGATGAGTCAACAAACGGCGTTATTTACTTTTCACTAGGTTCAATGATTCGGACAGAATCTTTTAGTAACGAAACAAAGTTGGCATTTATTGAAGCGTTTGCTGATTTAGGTTACACTGTCCTTTGGAAAGGTGAAGTTGCTCAATTTCCTGAGCCGATTCCAAAAAATATTCATTTTGAAACTTGGATGCCACAAATCGATATTTTATGTAAATATGTTTTTTTTTTATTTTTCATCAAAAAAAATTAACACAAAGATTTATAGAAATCAAGTGTGTCGGTAGAAATGAACCTTATAAATTAATTGACGGTAAAAATATCTGTAATCGTCTAAATAGATCCTGTGATATCGTAGATTTTTTATGAAATTTTAAATTAAAATGTCTAAATAGCTAGTTACCGTAACGACAAATCGTTTCTTAAAAGCAATCATGTGACGTCACTTTCCTGTCCAATTTCTGTGACCGCAAATTCTACATTCTTTCAAGCTAAGAAGTTTCACTTCAAATTTAAAATTTCGGGCATTATGAATGAAATGTAAGGTTTACTGTTATTTTAAATTTTAGGTCATCCAAATGTCAAAGTATTCATTTCACATGGAGGATTGTTGGGTACCCAAGAATCTATTTATTGCGGTGTACCTATGCTAGGCATTCCGTTCTTTGCAGATCAGCATCTTAATACACGGAGTTATGTAGCGAAAGAAATAGCAGTGAGCCTCGAATTTAAGAAAATTAACAACAAAGAAATTGTTGTAAATGCACTGAAAACATTATTGCACAATTCAAGGTTGGTATCTTAAAACAATCACTTCTTATTTTCAGAATGGAGATATCAAAAAACCCTAGTCTCTGAAATGTGGCAATCTTAGTCTTAATTTTTAAATAGCTGCTTTTTATGCCTAGTGATTGTAAAATGACCTTTTTTCGCACTAGTGCGTAAAGTAAAAGAAAAGTAATTCGGTGTTACCATTCCAATAATAATATCTATGTCAGTTGCCATTTAAATCCCTATGAGCAACAGAGACGAGCATAGTAGACGTTGCCATCATATCAAAAACAGTCCACATATTCCAATATGGCCGAACTGTCTAAAATATTTCAATATACTTATCATGATATAAAAATCAGCTACTTTATAGGCGGTATGTACTTGCAAACAATGTAGTATCTGTCTCGTTTGTAATAATTTTATGGCTCGTGTGACTGTTAAAACTCGCTAATCACTCATTTTAACAATGTCACAACTCGTGCATAAAATAATCGCAATTACAAACTTGATACGTAAACTATTATTTTTTATGAATTTCGACGCCAAATTTACAGACAATCTCCCTAGGGATTGGTTTGATTATTAAAGTGTTCTTTATGAGATTGTTTAACAAAAAGATCCTTCTATCTTGAAATAGAAACAGTGAAGCGGAAAATATGTTACATGGAATGCTTTTCACAAGCTTTTTATCTTCACTTTAGTTAGCTATAATACCTACGGTTCGATTATTCTAGGTTGCGACACTTGTACTTCACTATATAATACAAACGGCACAGTTTGTATGCGTTGAGCGAGTGTCCTTTCCATTGTAGCATTATTTCTACGCTCTATTAAGCGAACCCCACTATAATGTTGAGTCACTCTCTACTTTTTCAGAAAGGATACATTTATGTATTCCAATTTTTAGCCCATTGTAGTGATTTTGCAATATGTAATCAATAATTTATTACCGGACTTCTTTCTTGACTATAAACTGTAAAAAAACTACTGAACCGATTTAATTAAAAATTATATAGAACCACCTCGACAGCTCCTGAATACAACGGAGTGGAAAAAATTCAATTTGCTTAAGTTTTCAAGAAATTAAGGCTGAGCGTACTTCAGTTGTTTCTTAATACTCCATTCCGTCATATTCTGAACATAATATATTATGGCGTCGATATTATTCAGATCGGTTAACCCTTAGTAAAGTTAATGCTGAGCTAACATAAATATACACGTCGAATTGATAACCTCCTTCGGCTAACATATGTTAACTATTTAAAGTAACGGGGAGGTCACCCTCAGCCATTAGGTTTTGTAATAAATATTATAAAGGTTTTTTTTTCAGTTATAAAAACAATGTAAAAGAACTGTCCAAATTATTTCGAGATCGGCCAGTCGGCGCTCTAGATTTGGCTATTTATTGGATCGAATATGTAATTCGTCATAAAGGCGCACCTCATTTACGATCAGCTGGAGCTAATTTACCGTGGTACAAATATTTCTTAGTTGATGTCATTTCAGTTTTAATTATCGCAGCTTGTACATTTGGTTTCATATTATATAAATTATTAAAAAGTATTTTCAGTTTAGTTTCGCCAGCTTATTTGAGCAAACGAAGTAAAGTAAAAACAAAATAATTAAAATAGATATATTAGCAAACATTGACTGAGGTAAAAACTAAGGAGTAAGCCGTCTAAAATTATTAATTTAGCAAGCTTAGAGAAGATAGTAGCGTTATTTCGGACTATAAACGAGTTTTGGCTCGGACGGATCTGTTTTCTAGCAAGGACTGGTTTTTTGAAAATTGTCATTCGTTTGTTCGTCGCTAGTTGAGATGCACCATTTACGATACAGATAACAGATTGCTCCTGAAATAATCACGCCGCTGCAGATTGCTTTTCCCACTCTTCTTACGATGCAGATTACTCACCTTGCTACTACCTTTTCTAAACGATACTACTCTAATATATTATACAGTAAATTATTCTGTTATATTGGCTGGCCTGGATCGATCTCTTACGAGCACTACAGGAAAATCGAGACAATTCTGAGCAGAAAAGTCCTGAAACATTTTTTGATCCGTTGCATCGTTAATTTATTTAATTATCACTAATAAGTTGAGAGGAATACAAAAGAATATTAATAAGCCACGCCTACTCCCCCTCTTATTATTGTACATAAAAAAAAATGCTTAAGAAATTTTTTACTCGGAATTCTCTATTTCACTTACTGTTAGGCGATTGATCTATGTCTAATCAAAATGGACGGTTTCTTCTATGGAAATAAAGGATTAATGTCTACACCCACTGAATCGGATCGGATCGACCCGGCACGATCAGCAGTTTTAGGATACATGAAGTTAAATGCGTTATCACGCACTAGTCGGTTCCAAACGACTCGGTAACACCCAGTGTCCGATACGACTCAGTGGGTGTGGACTTTTACTCATTTTTTATTTTTACCTCCATTTGTAGAAACAGTATTAGTTAGATTAATTATTTAATATAAAAAGATATTTGATCAATTCAATTGATAATTAATAAAAGATGGTCAGAACTAAAGGGTGAAAAAACGTATCTCAAATTTAGTATTTATATGGTTTATGTAGAATTTTAATTTATCTTGAGGTGATATTATAACTATATTATTGTTGTGTAAATTATTTTTAATATCAATTTGTTTTTTGTTCTTCACGTAAGCAATAAATTCAGTTTTAAAGAACATAACATACATACGCAAGTTTTTTATCTATGCGAAAACGCGTCTTTGTATCGAGATTTGAAACAGATATCTTCATTTGAAGAAACGTTGTGTGAAACAATTTATTGTAAGGCAATAAAGCTCTGTAACTGTAAATAATTTAAAATGTGTCTTATTAGTGTATTTGCCATATGGCAACATACACTATTGGCGTTGGTCGGATGGCGGGACCTAGGGGTCGGACCAAAATTTCTCGACGTTTCATAACCTCCTAAACACTTTGGCACCATTTTTGAAAATGTTTATATATATATGTATATATATATATATATATATATATATATATATATATATATATATATATATATATATATATATATATATATATATATATATATATATATATTTATATACGTATATATATATATATATGTGTGCGGGCAATAACTTTCGAAAGAGTTAATTGATTTTAACGAAATTTGGCCCACGTGTTGAAATCCATCACCGCAAGAAGCCTATTTAAAATGGGCGTAATCGGGGCATTTTAAGGGTAGTTTTTAGGGGTTGAAAAAAGTTTTTGGGCCCCAAAATACCGAAAAAATTCTCAGAATCGTTTCAAAATTGACATTTAACCCTTTAGTAGTAATTAAAAAGTGTCCCTAAAATTTTAATAAAATCGGGCCGACAGGACCGGACTTACAAATTTTTTGAAAACACTAATTTGCAGATAGTGATTTATTTATTGAAGGGTGTCTTTAATTCGGTGTAGACGTTAGATTGCTAATAATATTACAATTAAGAAAAAAAAATGTTATTTTAAGGGGTGTATTAAGGGGTTAAATTTTTTATTTTGCCCAAAAACAAACTTAATTTCACATAATAAAAGTATAAAACCACACTGCCCTATACAAACAAATACACTATATTGTCGGCAGGGTTTTGGCACTGCGACCCGGGTTTTTTTAATTTTAAAATATTATGGTTTCTCCGAAATCATTAAATAAAAAAACGGTACACGTTGTATAAAGGTTAAACTAGTAAACTAAGTTGTCTATTAATGTTGGTATATTTTTCTCGTTGTCCTGTGGTTCAAAGGAAGATTAACCACAACGAAGTAAAGTCAACATCATCATTAGTATGCTATGGAAAGTTGGGTCGTTTGTTTTGAGCGCAAAGCGAGTGAATGATGCATGTAAACGTGCAGTGGCGCGTACAAAATATTCTCCTGGGGGTAGACACAAGTCTAAGAAAAATATTTATCATATAATAATAATATAATAATTTTCAAATACAAATTACGGAAAATAATTAATAAAAACACGGATGTGACAATAATACAAATAAAATGCACACAAATTCTTGACTAATTTTCAGACTTAACTATTTTTCATTGATCTTTCGACCCAGATTAGGAGCTTCTTCACAATATAAAATAGTAAAAATAAATAATAAAAATTCTGTATATTCCTAATAATCAATATTCAATGAATTATATTATGAAATATCGATTGTTGACATTACAATGCAATTATATTCAAACAAAGTCATTGTCAAAACTTCCACTATCGCGGCAAATGAGTTATCATTTGCTCTAGTATAGTAAATAATAACTCTACTAGAGTTGACGATAATTATAGTAAAGTAAAATATCCGCCGCGATAATGGAAGATTCGGAATAGTGACATTGTTGGAATAATATTTTTTTGTAAAATTGCATTGTAAAGTCAAGCAAACTATATATATATTTATGTATATTTTTGGTGTTCTTTTAAAATCTCCTCTCCAGAAAAAATTAAGAACCGATCCTGGTGTGGTGTACCTATAATGATTTTAAGTACATTTTTTTAAATATTTTTCTAGACTTTGTAGACAAAACAAGAACATGACAGTAATATAGTAAGTATACACTCACGCTCATGTTGCATAAAACAGCGGTTTTCAAACTGTACGGCGGTACACATTTACAATTTATTCGCGTAGTCATTTGTAATGTATGGAACTTCCTATTTATAACAAATTATATTATTGCGGTTATCATTTCGTGAATATCAAGGAGTTTCGTCTAGCCGTTGCGGGCAGTTGTAATAAAACTTAAATAGGTATTTTTACAGAAAGTTCAGCTCCTTATGAACAATAATATGCGACAAGAAAATAAGAATTTGAATAATGTTAATATCTAATATTGTTGTATGTGTGATATTTAATATTATTGTTAATTCTTTATTTATATTTCTAACATATTTTTATATTTTATATTATTGTTTATAGAGCACCTGAAGAAGTAATAAATTATTACGAAACGTCGTGTTAAACAAAATAATTCTTAACTAATTTATCTGCTCCATAAAATATCGTTTGAATTATTTGTTTTAATTAAATACGTACAGCAATATAACCCGGTTATATATAACCAATAAACCTCTGTCTTACTCTACCGTAAAAGTGCAAAACGCAACTAAAGAAAATCATCAACAGTCGGCCATCATCCATCATCCATGATATAGAACAGTTATCCTCATGGTGTCACGAACTAACATGACTAAGAAAGTGTAGAACAGTTTGGAAATCGCTGGTATAAGGTACTATATATGGATATAGCTACGACATGACCTCAAACGCCCGAGGTATTCCTGCGATTTCCGCGGTCCCACATTCCCAACACACGCCGTCCTGCTGGATTTCACGGAAAATTTGTTCCCAACATTTGTCTTTGTTATTTCGTCAACGAAAAATTCACTCATCTGTGAAATTTTCATATAAGATGTATCGTGAATGCAAAATGCAAAGGTGTTTAATATTTGACAACAAAATATTAGGTTTTGTTTGCGTAACATTTCGTTACAAACGAGTTAATGACAAGTAAATAACGTTTATAAGCTTTTTAGTGTATTTGCCATATGGCAACATACACTATTGGCGTCGGTCGGATGACGGGACCTAGGGGTCGGACCAAAATTTCTCGACGTTTCATAACCTCCTAAACACTTTGGCACCATTTTTGAAAATGTTTATATATATATGTATATATATATATATATATATATATATATGTGTACGGGCAATAACTTTCGAAAGACTTAATTGATTTTAACGAAATTTCGACCACGTATTGAAATCCATCATCGCCAGTAGCCTATTTAAAATGGGCGTAATCGGGCCATTTTAAGGGTAGTTTTTAGGGGTTGAAAAATGTTTTTGGGCCCCAAAATACCAAAAAAATTCTCAGAATCGTTTCAAAATTTACATTTAACCCGTTAATAGCAATTAAAAACTGTCCCTAAAATTTTAATAAAATCGGCCCAACAGGACCGGACTTACAAATTTTTTGAAAACACTAATTTGTAGAAAGTGACTTATTTATTCAAGGGTGTATTTAATTCGGTGTAGACGTTAGATTGATAATAATATTGCAGTTAAGAAAAAAAATGTTATTTTAAGGGGTGTATTAAGGAGTCAAATTTTTTATGCCCAAAAACTAACTTAAGTTTGCATAATAAAGCCACACTGCCTGTATAAGCAAATACACTATATTGTCGGCAGGGTTTTGGCACTGCGACCCGGGTTTTATTTAAGTATGTTTAGGTCAAACCTTACAAGAACGACTTTCATATATTTGATAGATTTTTTGTACACATATGTATTTTTATAAGTTTCGTTTTTGTGTAGTTAAAACGATTATTTATAATTTTTAATCAAAGTTGAATTAGAGAAACTTTTCTATTTCAAATTTTTTATGATATGACATTTTCTCAGCTAATTTTATACGTTTGGCATGAACAAAAAAAAAAAAACAAAATGTAAAAAATAGTTGGCAGTTAATAAAAACTGGCATTATGAAATAATTTTGTCAGCCGATTATTTCACAGCGTGTTTTGATATTAGGCAAAAAAAACACGTTTGAATTATCCTTGCATAATATATCTGTGGAGACCGGTGTCAAGGATAGTTATATAAGAGTATGATGTAATATTATTTTATACATTTCTATTGAATAAATAGTTAATTATTAGACCGTGATCGAGTGCGTTTCATTAAAATTGTAAGGTACCACAATATCAAAAAAACAACTTCAATTAAAATTTATATACACTAATAGTTGTAGGTATCTTCAGTTCTCCAACAAAATTAGAAAAATCGGATTAAAAACAAAAAAGTTACGAAGTATAAAGCCGTTGTATTAACTTAATACTAATGCTAAAACATAATCAAAATTTTACGATGAACGTTTTCTTTACACCTGAGTGTACTCGTATAATAGAATAAAAGCTAAAACTAATTTTTACAAGCAATTTTTAATTCGGGTGTTTTCAATAACATTTCTTGTGGCTGTATATTTACCAAAAATAATATAGTGTTGAAATATTCCAAAAAAAGACATATCTATGAAAGCATTTGCTTCATTGAACCGTTATCGAATCGATAAATTTAAATAGCGCCGGACTCACTTATTGCAACCATATACCTATATATAATAAATCAGCAAAAATTCGCTTGGTTGGTTTTTTCTTTCCTACCGAGACAAATCCTTACTCATTTTCCGTCCACAAATTTAAGCAATATGTAACCACAACATACTACGTGTACATGAAAACTGTAAGTATACAATGTAAAGTTGTAAAAACTTGTAATAGTAGATTGTATTGATGGTATTTTTTGCACGTACCCTCTATAAAATAGGCAGTTTTCACTTAATTCAGTGCCTATTTTTGACAGTTCGATTGTGAAACAAACATAACTTCTATTAGGTTGTTTATGAGAATTATCAGTCGCGCCTGCTATTTTTTTTCATATACTTCTAACGTTGAATTCGTTAGTTCGCGTACTTTTGTTTTTCATTACAGCACTAGTGCGTTATGGGTCAATTTATGTAATGTATATACCTACATGCATGTAAAGTAGCAATTTTATAGGAGATAGCAAATGTCACATTATATTAAAAACGAACAACAACGAGTTTTAACAGTTACATGAGTCATAATATAATCACGCACGAGATAGATATAGTTTTTTTTGCACTTATCTCCTATAAAATTGTTGATTTTCACAATATTTTTGAAAATTTTTGATAGTACAATTTTGAGCCAGTTTACTATTTGCAATAGGGATGTTGACTCTTTTTGGGAAAGTGTTTTTAAATCGTGCAAAAGTACCTAATATTGCCACAAATATTTATTATTTTTATTTAAATACAACTCAAGCCTTAAAAATCGTGTATTTTAAATCCCGTTTTAAATTTCGGTCCAAAACGTCAATACTAGTCGCGTGACGTCCCCTGTTCATACCAAAGGAGGCTCAAAAGTTTACACGGGAGCTACCATCCTATAGATGCGTATTCTGCGTGCTCATAAACGTTAGTAAACTGAAGTGATGAAAAGTTGTTTCGTAGTCGTTGCAATAGTTACATGAAATTTGACGTTTCCTATAAACAAATAATAATAAATTACACACTAAATATTAACCAGACAATGAAGTTTTTTGACAGCGGCTGAACATATGACGTTATGCGCTCTGATTGGTGTCTGTTGTCACATGACTTGAGAGTGATTTTATTAGGTTTTATTTATTAAATATTAATTAAATTCCTTAAAAATAAGGAAAAATATAGTGTTTTTTAGTATTTCTATCATAGAAACTACTACTTTTCGTTAAAATTATGTTTTTAATTGAATACAGTCAACATCCCTATTATAGGCTGCATTGAATTTTCATACATTTACTATGGAAATGGTAGTACGTCCACGTTTCGAATTCATTTGTTTTACTTTACGCACCCGTGCGAAATGTATCATTTTACTACCGCTATACAGGCATACGGCATTTGGTGGTAGTACAAAAAAATTCATTGCTTTACGGTAATCACCCCAGGGAGGGTACTTTGTTTTGGACTTTTCATGTCATATGAGGTATAAACAGTTTTTAGGTATGTACGTATTGTGCGTGATAGATCGTCATAAAATATGTTTCAAAAGAAGACACTAGAAACATTTACTTTGTACAACATGCTGTGTACAATTATACTTAATTAAAATTTGTTGATACTTTTCATTTTATCTCGACCTCATCAAAGCAATAGTAAACTGAAAAACAAGAACCCTTGAGCTTAATTTGAAATCTAAACACACGCATACATATTCAACATAATTTGTCGCTATTTATATTGTCACAGAGCGAACTGGTTTATGTCAGTTTTTTTCGTAAAATAAAATTAATCATACAATGTGAAAAAACACATTTTTTGCACAGCGTTCCATAAAACTAAAACTAAAACAAATCAATACTATTTTGCCACTTTAACATTAAGTTTACGTAAGTAACTCAAATGAAATGCAATATGGCCTCACATAACGATGACACCAGATGTCAGAAATATTATTGTAAAAAGCAACAGAGATAGCAAAGCAGGTGCAGTTGTTGTAAACACATACAGCTGTCAAAATTATTAAAGATATACTTATTATGATGTAAATATCAGATATTTTATAAAAAGTGTGTGCTAAAAATGTAGGTAGTATATTTTTCGGCAGTAATTTATGACTCGTGTAATTCGAATCATAATAACTGCATTTACGTTATGGAAACAACTATTTTTAAATTTAAAACGTTATTCATACCAATAATTGTTTTTACATACGGAGGTTTTTATGTACTTAGCCCGGTGAGCTAAAAAGGTAAAATTCGGCATAAAATTTCATAGGATTCAAAGAATTATGTGAAAAATTCTCAACTTGGAAAAGTCGAAAAAGAGCCAAAAAATTCGCGCTGAAGTTCGAGTTCCCTGGAGTTTCTAATTATAAATATATTCCCGTTGTAATTTTTTTTCTCGAAAATATAGTCGGCTGACCCATCTCGGTACCTGCACGTTAATCGTAATTTCGAAAATCGTTAATTTCCGTTTAATTTTCTGGGGGGCCGGTAAATAAGATTGGAGTTTCGAAATTCGAATAACGAGTCTTATTTGAAAGTATAAAATGTTCCAAAAATCTGATTTAACCAAATTTGCCTTACGACTATGTTTAATTTACAAACGAAATCAGAGATCCTTTATATATGCAGACTTGTGAACAACATAAGTACCTTTGTCGCTATTTTTTTTTTCATTAAAAAAAAATAAACCAAAGCTTCACTTGACACGAAGAATGTAAAGAATAATTTAATTTGAATTAAACAATAATAATAAAAATATTGAACCGAATAGCTTTGTCGCTACCCCAGAAAAACTGCCCAACTATGTTTGTCAGAGAAAACATGAAAAACATTTTGTCTGAAATAATATACCAATATCAGCCATTTATATATTTATTTTAATTTTTCAATGGATATGTAAATGTATTTTTACTGAAAGCAGAGGCAGATCTAGATTTGTCGGGGCTTAGGGCTTACTGAAGTCCAATGCGGCTCTGTTTTTTGTTCGATTAAGAAACTTTAAATCGGGATATACAATTCTTTTTTAATAACATCATAATCAGAGTTGAAACCTGGTGCCCTGATCAAACAATTATACTATAAAATCTCTAACAATTTTGTCAAAATTCGTGCAAAAATGTATGAAAACTGAACAAAAAATTTTCAGACCTCATCCAAAAAACTGTCAAAATTCTCCCAATAAGTTTTTAAAAGTCGCCGAAAAAATTGTCAAATGTCACTCATGATAACGATAAAAAAATCAAAGTTTAACATAATCAGTTTTGTATTCTGACCACAGATATAAATTAACTTCTGGCTAGTATCTCTCACAGCTGAAGATTATTTCTATAATTTGAAGTCCTTTCACATTCTCGCTTCTAATTTAGACTTTCGTGCACGTAATCTAATGAAATATTTGTACAAATATTTGCACCATGCCTTGTTACTTGCAGTTGGTTTGCCTTTGTACCTACACGTTATATTGCGTAACAGATTGTCATAGTAGCGGTACAATAATTAATTTTGACTTCAATATACCGTCAACTTAATTAATAATTATGTATACTGTTAACCCCAGCGTTATCCATACCCTTCTCGAAGGAAATATAAAGTGAATGCAAAAAAGAAATTTTTATAATCAAATACGTCTTGTTAATTCAATTTGTAATCTATTTAGTGAATGAACATGATACAGTTAATAAGTTTTTATGTTTAACAAAATTGTGATTTTTGATGTTTAAATAGAAATAATTTTTCTATAATCGTGCTTTTTTTAATATTTCAGTGTGCGGAATATTGAAACAAACGAGGGCTGCTTTATTGCTGTAAGTAGATTTTTTAAAATATTTATTTGAAATCTGAGTACCTATTAGATTAGATTAGATTAGAATAGAGCGCGAGAGAATTTATTCCTCATCAAGACCGCGACCTCGATAGATCTATTTGTAACCCTGACTTGTTAATTTCTGTGTGAGATTAAGGCTTTTAATAAAGTCTAGAATTGCTCTGAAATCTGTGTCTTGTACCTATACTTTAAATTTATATTAAACTAAAGCCATTACTGGTGGAACGAGTTTTCATTTATGAAGACTTGCACTCGAAAGTGTATTGAATGTGTTTGCTTCAAAATTGATGGGGGAACTAGACGATTTTTGATGCGGAATTAGACCCCCTCCAACCTTTGAATATTTCGAGAATACGCGCCGATTTTTTATTTAACTCCACGATTGAATATTTTTACCGTGGGTTCCCAAGATACAAGGGTTCGCAAAAAATAATTATCATTTTGTAGGTAATACTTTTTCATTAGCAATGGGCACTATTCGTGTAGTAAAAAATAATTTATTTTTTGAATTTTAACAATTATTTAGGTTAATTTTGACAATTCTAGACGCAAATTTTGATAATTGTAGAGGTGATTTTTCATAATTTTTGGGGTTAATTTTGACAATTTTTTGGGTAAATTAATAATATTATTTATTCGATCAGGCCACCAAGTTTCAACTCTAATTTTGATGTTATAAAAAAAAATGAATTTTAAACTCCAATTTAAAAATTCTTAACTAACAAAAAATAAGGTCTCGTTGGAATTCTATAAGCCCTAAGACTCGAAAGATCTAGATTCGACTATTCCATCGCGATACTCGATTTTTGGATAGCCACACACCCCTAGAAACTCTTGAATAAATTATTAAAATACCGGAAACTATTATTTCCATAGACGTTGTACTGCAAAATTGGTATAATACAAAAATGATGTACCGATGCATTCAGAAACTAACTTGTGGCACTAGACAACAAGAGCTCGTGATCAAAAATTGCAAGACTTTTATGAGGGCAAATTACTAGTATTTAGAGTGTTAATAAATACGGGTCAGCGATCAAGAACATAATTTATCAAGACCTCATTTTGTTAGTTAGCAGTCGGTGGAAGTTCAAAATTTTTATGTAGGTTGTGTCAAAATGAGGTCTATTTTTTTTCATAAATTAACACTCTGCCAACTTTCAACTTTTACAAATCACTAGTTTTTTACACCTTTTAAACCATCTCACCGCCAAAGATTTTGTAGAGTTAAAAAACAGAATTTAATTCTACAGGTTCCGATCTTGCTGACTGTATTATATTAATATAGTTATTTACACGCAAAATATTAGCTAATCTTAAAATATTAACTTTTACAAAAATATTACAATTTTTTTTCACCAGCTCCTTGCCTATACGAAACGAATGTAAATTACGGACTAGGGTCTAGGGAACATCTATGTATATAGTTTATGTAACAAAAAACTGAGCGTAGCCTCTCTGAGAACTTTGCTGAATTAATTAAACAAAGTCTTATAGCAGTCTCTAAGTCGTATATAGTCTCGATTGCACATTGCGGAAATGCTCCAGCCAGTTAAAGCTTAAAGACGTGTAACGAAAAATCGGCCGTATCCTAATTCACAGTCGTTAACGGAATGGTTTTTATTTTTTGTTTACTGTTCGATGTTTAAATTTATCGCAATGCAATTAATCCCTTGCTGCCAGATTTTCGTCACAACACAACAGAGAAATGCTTTCGCAGTTTTAGTTGTTGATTTTGTTTAAAACCCTGTACCTACGTTAATGCGAGCGAAGACAAATTGAAAGTATATGCTATCATTTGAATTGAGAAACCACTATTTTTTTTAAATTGAATCAGGGGTGTAAGAGCTTATGGTGAAACAGGCAGATAGACAGACATGTTCGAAATTCTGTTGGTTGTATGTATGGGTCAAATTTAATGACTGAAATTCGACTCAATCAAGATGAAACTTTACACACAGCTTTGGTTCTGATGACAATGCAATACATCTATTTTCTAATATCGTTCTAAATTCAATATGGCGGGAGTTCCAAGATGACGGATTACCTTTTTGTTTTTCTTCACAACCCCCTTGACATGGATATGAAGTGATTTTTTCCAATTGTATGAAATTAAAAAGTAAAAAATAACTAAACTTATTAAAAAAAAATTAATTCCTTTTAAAACCAAAATGCACTAAAAAGTAGAAAAACATTTTTTTAAGAAAACCGTTGGACGTTCTTAGAGTATTACTGTTGCTAATGGTATTCATAATTATAGCAAAATACTTTTCAACGTTATAATAACTGAAAAAAAAATTCTACATAGGTACCTAATAATAGTGCTTACGAAAAAAATGCTTTTTTGAGTTACGACAGTGTTTTTTCATACCGTCGATGTGTAATGTGTTTAAACCATGAAGTAATCATGATTAAGGTTATAAATTACAGGAAGGCACCGTACTGTGAAGTATAAATTTGTCCTCTTATTCTTTACCGCGCATTCTCGGATTTATTTTAAAGGAAAACTTTTCCTGCTACATGCTTTTTTTTATTCACTTTCGTTTGGTTTTTACACCATGTATTTTCGCACACTTGTGAAAATAAATAATTCGTCTACTTTTTCTTTTAAATTCTAATTTGTGTTTACCTCATTTTAACTGTGATAGAGCTAAGATATAAATTTTAAATGCATATACAAAATGTTCCTAAAGTATTATTATGAAACCCCCAGTTCCCAGCTTTTAATCTAACTACTGTTAAAAATATCAATTGGATTTTTGATTTATTTTAAAAAAAATATGAATTGATACTAGGCCCAAGAATTCAAGCTTTGAAAATGAAGTTAATGATATTTATCGTTCTTTATAAACATGGTTAAAAGTAGACTTACAGAAATAAAATTCGTCATAGAAAAATTTTCAATTTATTTCTAAAAATAGCTTGAAATTGTAAAGTAGAACTTATTTTTTGTCGAGAAATTTTAAATTAAAAATATGAATGCGTGCTAGGACCAAATAATTATTTTACATTCTAACTAAAAAAAAATGTGGCAAAAAATAGAAATGACTTCTAATAGCAATTTTTTTTTTGAAAAACAAAAAAAAGTCTGACTAAAAAATTGTTGATATTTCTTTATCAAAAACAAAAACTTTCGCAAACTTTTTAACCGACTTCAAAAAAAGAGATTATACAATTCGTCGGGTATTTTTTTTTTATTTTTTATATAAATATCTACTTCATTTTACGCTACTTAAAAAAATATATTATAATGGTATAACAATGTTTTGTCACAGGCTATATGTAATTAGGACTCATTCACAGTAACAAGTTTAAAATGTAAAAAATATGCTGAAAGCGTTATTCAATTCACATAAAACTCTTTTATAAGTTAAAATATACATGCTTAAAATCATAACAGTAAAACGTCGATACTCAAATTTATTTGAAACGAGGGTAGTTCGGTTTCGGTTATTCAAGTGTCACAGGCCTTTGGACAATTGTCCCTAAAATTTATAAACTTTTCTTAAGTAATAGCAAAAACTTCACCAAAATAGTCACAGCATTGATGTTAGAAAGAGTTGTTTAGAATCGTCAATCCAAAGTATCAGTGGTTCTCATTCTCAGAAATTTTCGACTAGATACATTGTAGATTATAGACGCTCAATAGCTGAGATCATCAGCGTCAGCTACGTTGGGTTAATTTAACTTCGGATAATTGACATTCTGCTATATTATATTAATATTAAGTCTGTGTTGAAAAATATTGAAAGTGCGGTTTAAAATGGAAATAAAAATTATAAAGGTTAAAGGTTGATAATAATTAATCACAATTCTGTTCCTAACGAATTTAAATATATGCCCATAAAGCATCTAAAACATTAATAATTTGCAAAGTTATTTCTAATAAATTTTATTTATATAGTAAATTTTGTTCAATGTTTTTTCTTGTTTTCAAAGTGCTTACATGAAATTAAATTTTCATATCC
Source organism: Venustoraphidia nigricollis (assembly GCA_034508555.1). Classification (NCBI taxonomy): domain Eukaryota; kingdom Metazoa; phylum Arthropoda; class Insecta; order Raphidioptera; family Raphidiidae; genus Venustoraphidia; species Venustoraphidia nigricollis. The sequence continues at coordinate 877,613 of JAVRKA010000114.1, forward strand.
ATTTGTCTATTTTAAATGTGTTATTATATTTTCTATCACTAGAAAATTGTCAATTTTCTTGATGACTTTGAAGACGTCAACTTGGACATTAATAAAGGACGTTCGCAGCAACAAAGGTCAGAGAAATGATTTATGCGATACGAATTGAACTAATACGTTTTCTGGTTTCAAGCAATATGTCTACGTCTCTATATTTTTACACAACAGTAAGTTGTACATCGCGCATTGAGTGACATTTACTCGTGAGTCACCACAGTTTTGAAACAAAAGTGACAGGGATGGCGGGCGTTTGTTTTTTAGCTGCTTTCCGCAAAGATTTAGCATAGAATAGTAAACTATATATCTATAGTGCCGTAATGAGTTATAGCTCGACGAGTTGTGGTATTATGTCCAAAACGAGTTTTAACAGTCACACGAGACGTCATACCATTACGCGCGAGGTATATATATATATAATATATATACTAGCTGTTTTTCACTTCATTTTCAAATTTTTTGACAGTTTACTTGCGAGCAAAGATCATCTCTAATAGTAGGCTATAAAAAACAGTGATTTACCATGGAATTGGTGTAGTGCGACCAGTTTGTTTTACTTTACCACATTGGTGCGTAATTAATCACTTAAGTGCTTGTAACGTGTATGTAAAACAGTTATTTTACGAGTATATAATGGATAGTGCAAAAAATAACTTACAGAGGCGTCAGTGATCCTGTATTTTTATGCATATTATGATCAACTCGTTCCGCCATATTTAAAAGAGTTTCTAAATCCCATTGAGCGTTTAGCTTAGAAAATTTGAATATTTTTAGGAGCTTTGCATTTAGTCTAGTTTAAACTAAAATATCCGAATTTCGATTTATTATATTTATATTGTAGATTATAAACACTGGCCAAGTAAGGTTATTAGGGTCTAATTTCAATACGGTTCAAAAGAAAATAAAAAGCTGGATCAGAATAATAAAAACAAATCAATGTTTCCGATGCCTACAAAAAGATATCGTCGATAATATATCATCATCTTGCAGAGAATTTTATTTCATTTACTAGTATATTATAGGCTTTGAGGGGGTTGTTCTCAAAAATAATCTCGATACAGACCTGAGGCGTCACGTCTGCCCTGCTCGAAATCCAGAATCCAAACTTAGAAACAATAATTTCTTTACCAGCTAACTTCCAGAGTTTTATTATGGTTAATATTGCAAGCAAATATCGAAATAATTCCTTTTACGTCATGTTCAAATTACCTACCTAGCTCTAGTCTCACAAAATGGTGTACTTAATTATTTTTCTTCTTCAGCTCGTATAATATTGCTAGCAAAGTTAAAGCTTATAAACGTTAAATAATGGAAAAAGGGATAGCTTTGTAATATAAACTAGGGTATGATCTTACTATTAAAATATATTACGATCGTCGCGTTCGCACCGTGTCGTATTAAAATCCAGTGTTAATTCAGTTCGTATGTCCTAGGTTATAGGAGCTGGTATCCTTTTTGTCTATAATAAATAACATGCAACTGGTCGTTCCCATCCTTGGTTAACGACAGGATCGTTTGTCATAATCTTTTATGACATTGGTCGGCGGTTAACGGCCGAGCGACTACCAACCCAGCAGGCTCCGACTGCAGCAGTAGGTAGCATCATATACAGTTACGACAGCAACCTGCTACGTGCCGGAATAATCACGAAGCTTGTTTTTGATTTCCGACACACGACGAAACATTTCAGTCGGTTCACCGCTGCCTACTTAGTAATGATATAACTGTTACATCTATAACAGTTCCTGAGTAGTGCTAACGCAACTAATTTTGCTTTTGGAACAAGTATTTTACGCCGTTATTAAAAAAAAAATGAAATCAGTCAAATGATGTAATTTTTGGTCACTTTTCTTTTAACCATTCAAGAGTAATAAACATTGAAGTCGATTATATTTTCTAACGTTTCGGCAGAGTTCCTCCCATCTTCAGAAATACAAACGTTAGAAAATATATAAAAAATTAATCAATAAAGTACTGCTTTTATTTTGATCTTATTGCCACGAGGAGTCCTCAACCGCTGTACAACAAAAGTTTTACGGATCACAATTCTACTACTTAGTAGTTTCCAACACATATTAGAACTTACCTTTGTCTTCAATTTATAACACAATTCACCTTGTTTGAATTTAATTCTGTTCTTTTTTATAAAAACAAGAGCAGGAAAACTTATAACGGCGCTATCTTGGAGATAGTATGTCATAATTTCAATCAACTCTATCGTACCCCTTGACGAAATTATTGATATAGATTTTATTCAAATGATATTTAAGGTAAAACATTGCTGGCTCTCGACTATTTTTAAATTGAAAACGTTAAAAAATAACAGATCTTATTAATAAAGCATTTTTTCTAAAATGTAAAAAATAATGATTTACTATATTCATATCCATATTACTAAATGACTGTTAATATTAACAGTCATTTAGTAAAAAATAATAACAGTCTAATTTTAACAAGTGTTACTTTCGGGACCGGTGATTTTTTTTTATTAACAGTTATAAAAATGTTATTTCGCGCTAACACTGCATCATACCATGCCACTAATACAACTGTAAAAATTTTGCACGCTTTCAATGTATCTGTCGTTGACGTCTTATCATAGCCGTATAAAATATATGGCGTATATGCGCTAACGAGCTTCATGCTTCCTATCTATAGGCAAGATAAATTGCCGTGACGAAGCTTCCTTAAAAAGCATAAACTGATACATATTTTTGAAGTAAATCATTTTAGATGGCACTGCCTCGACGGAGTAAAATACTGAGCAAACCTAAAACGAAATTTGTCAAAAAAATGTGTGACTTCTTTGAGTATAAAGGTGAAGGCGACGTAGCTCCGCGGCCAGAAAAGCAAAGCGTGCGGCACAAAAATCGGTGTTTTTCTAAGTTTGAAAAAATGTTACAAACCTATTTAGTATAAGAACCTTCTGTAGTAGGTTTTTATTAGTGTATTTGCCATAAGGCAACATACACTATTGGCGTTGGTCGGATGGCGGGACCTAGGGGTCGGACCAAAATTTCTCGACGTTTCATAACCTCCTAAACACTTTGGCACCATTTTTGAAAATGTTTATATATATATATATATATATATATACGTATATATATATATGTGTGCGGGCAATAACTTTCGAAAGAATTAATTGATTTTTTAACGAAATTTGGGCCGCGCATTGAAATCCATCACCGCCAGAAGCCTATTTAAAATGGGCGTAATCGGGCCATTTTAAGGGTAGTTTTTAGGGGTTGAAAAATGTTTTTGGGCGCCAAAATACCGAAAAAATTCTTCGAATCCCTCTGATAGTAATTAAAATGTGTCCCTAAAATTTTAATAAAATCGGCCTGACAGGACCGGATTTACAAATTTTATGAGAAAGTTATTTTGCAGATAGTGAATTATTTAATGAATGGTGTATATAACTGGGTATAGAGGTTCGATTGATAATAATATTGCAATTTAGAGAAAAAATGTTATTTTAAGGGGTGTATTAAGTAGTCAATTTTTTTTATTTTGCCCAAAAACCAACTTAAGTTTGCATAATAAAGCCACACTGCCTGTATTAGCAAATACCAATATAGTGTATTTGCTAATACAGGGTTTTGGCACTGCGACCCGGGTTTTTTTATTTTTATTCTTCGTGTTTTTGAGGCACAAAAATTGTTGACGTGATTAACGTAACAGCGTTAAGACTGTTATGGTAATCGCGTCAACAATTTTTGTTCCTAAAAAACGTGAACGGTAAAGTATAAATCAATAAATTATTAATGCATTGCTTATTCTGATCCACTCATTTTAGATATATTGTAAAACTTTGTATAATAATATACAATATTTTGTAACAGTTTCCACGTTTAGAATAATCAATTATACCCACAAAATTTTGACAACGAAATAATCAAAAACAATTTTCTCACATATATCACTTTACTTACTGTATTTCAAGTAGTTTACCCAGCGTACACCAATGCAGCGCAGACATGGCGTACTGAATCCCCGGCTTGCATTACATTTTCGCTCACTGCTCATTCCTCTTTTAGTGTTCGCGTAATAATGTACATATAGTTTATATTACTCAGGAAGAATGAGGAATTTAAACAATGAAAAAATATCAAATTGGTCAGCAGTGCCTGAGTTTATTTGCGACAAACGAACTTTTACCCTTTATAATATTAAATAGATACGAATGTAAAGTGACAAACGTTTTTTTTTAGAAAATGTTTATAAACTTTGAACTTGCATCGCACGGATAGCCACTACTAATTGTAAGAACTATATGCTAAAAGTTGTACAATAATTGTTCGACAAGAATAAAATAACTTTTTAAAAATTCTTAAAGGACGCATAAACTTGTAAAGTTCGTATTGAAAGGCAGAAATAAAAAAGTTTTGTTTGTGAAATTGTTGACAAACTCTATTTATTGCGAAATTATGCCGGGAAAAGATAAAAAAATATTTATATTTATATAAAAGAGTAATCCTGAATCTTTGAGTAATTCCTGTGAGTGAATTAAAAAATATACTTTATAGTATTTAAAATATTTCAACAGAAATTTATCATACGTTTTTTTTTACTAAATACCCTTTTTTAGCTTCCGGCAAAATTAAAGTGATTTTAGCTTACACTTGAAAAACAGACAACTTTTCCCTCGAGTCTTTTTTTATTTTTTCTATAAAGCCGTGCCTCCACCAATTGGTATTGACTATTTGTCATTGAAAGAACGATGCATATCGGTTTAGTGATTCTCGAGTTTTACAAACATTGCTCTTTATATATTAGTACTAGATGTCCAGCCTGACTTTGCCCGGATGCAGGTTAAATATACATATATTAATAAATTGTTCACGACTAGTATAGTTTGTAAGACTAAATAATAAACAGTAGAATAGCTATAGTATGCTATTATTGTTAAGAAACATCCATTGTTACAATACTATATTTTCAAGTAACTACCATCATCGTAATTTGAACCCGAAACTTTCCCGGCGTATTAAGTGAAAAGATTCAGATTTAAATACCGATGGTGGCAGTTGTTTGAAAATATTTTTTTCTAATAAAGCCTTGTAACAACTTGTAATAATAGGTATTTCTTAACAATTATAGCAAACTATAGCTATTCTACTGTTTACTAAATATATAGATGCGACTGGCGTTGCCAGGTGTCCGGAGATAGATTATATTTTGATGTTCTCTTGCGTAGACGGACTCCCACTTGTTACAACACTGTCTTGAAAAGAAAAGAAAAAAGACAACAGTCGAATCTGTGTTGTCGGCGTCGCAGGAGGATATCTGATCTTAAGTTGCTGGGCCCGTTTCGTTTATTTGACAGATAATTTGATATCCGCCTATGGGCGTCCGATCAACACAGACCCTTAAGACAAAAAAAGAAACAATCGTGTTAATACTTAGTTATATTTAAACGTGTTAATTACTAACGGAGCAAGCTTAAGTGCTATACACAGGCAGAACGGACAATCGGTCAATAATTCACAATTTCAATAATATCAGGTACGCAGAAAATCACAAATGACTTATTTACTAATATAGTACTATTTTAATAGTTACTAACGGAGCCAACTTAATTACTATAAACGGACAGAGCGGACAATCAAACAAAATTCACAAGATACCGACATAAACTACAGAACAAAAACAGATACGTCCGTATCCTTCAAATACCGGAACAGAGAGTTCTTACTTAACTAATATAATACTACTTTAATAATAACTAACGGAGCAAATGCTTAAATACTACAAACGGACAGAACAGACAACAATTCGCAAAATACCGACTTAAACTACGGAACAGAAACGGATACGTCTATACCCTCCAGATACCGGAACAGAGAGAGTTTGTTATTTTATTATTGTTTATTATTTTCACGAAACCGTCACCTAGCAAACATATTCATTACACAACAATGTCAGGCTTTATTGTTCGTTGCTAAGTGAGGCATGATATCGTAGTAGCCACGGATATCAGAAAATGCAATACCGAATCACAGCTGCCTATAACTGTTCAGATATAATTAAATTATTAACTATTTATTTAATTAACTATTAAGGTTATACTATATATTCTTGTGACATATGGGCATAATGTCACAATATATATAGATAGATTAAAAACAGCCCAGAAAAGAGCAAACATTAATAAATTCACTATTGGGCGCACATAAGTCATTGCGAGGGAATTCGTGCGAAGAAAATAGGAAAAGTTTACATTTGTTCACAAACATTACTGAAAACATTTTTTAGTGGATAAGCGGCTTTACATCCTGTATTTTACTCGTATATAACAAATTATTTGACGCTTTTTTTACAAATATGTTTTAGTTGCATTTAAAAAAAACTGAAATATTTTTTTTAATATGTAATATGGCAACACTGTAAAGCTAAAAGAGTTTCCAAATCAGAAATATTAAACTACAGCAAAACTAGAATAACCGAGCTCTTTTTATCCGAACTCGCAATTTACCGAAGTTACATCTAATTTTTACTCCCCGTATTAACCAAACTTTTGCGCGCTCTAGCCCGGGTTATAACAATGGGATTTTTTTGTACTTTAATGTCGTAGAAATATGTATCTTTTTACCCACTGCCCCAGGAGGAGGGTTATGTCTTTTACAAGCTTTTATTCAACTTCATATCAGTCAGTCAGTCAAATTTTGCAAGTCGATTTTGAAGCACTTATAGCGATGGGATTATTTTTGTAGTTTAATGAGTAACCTTAAGGTCGATTTTGTAATAGAAAAATGTATCTTTTTATCCGACTACCCCAAAAGGAGGGTAATGTCTTTTACAAGCCTTTTTTAAAATTTCACATTAGTCAGTCAGTCAAATCTTGCAAGTCGATTTTGAACCATTTACTTTGAAATTTTGGCATACTTTTGCAGTATTAATGACAAAACAATAATCTGGTAACAATGATCTGATGCAGTCAGTCAGTTTGGGTGAAATCTTGCAAATCGATTTTGAATCGATGACAATACAATAATAATAATAATAACCGTGTTTGTTTTGGTTCGCAGATGTGCTTTTATTAAAATATACTAAAACGAACAAAATAACAATCAAACAAATAAAATCGTTTTTTTTTTAATATTGTTGACCTGACCTAAAAACTTACTGCTAGATATGCTCATATAAAAATCATAATTTAAACTTCTCTCAGGTCATCAATGATAAAAAATGATTTTATTCGTTTGATTGTTTAGTTTCTTTGTGTTATTACATTTTAATAGCTTATTTTTAAAAGGGTAATGTCGATCCATATTTGCTCATCTATATAACAGAGGCTTTACTGTATGCGAAAAGGGATATATCGGTTCAAAATGTTTTTGTGGGAATTTTTATTAATATCTGTCGTCGTTTAAGATAAAACGATTCCCGTTTCTTAATAGAGATACTCTGAATTTTATTGGGTAACTTTTAAAATTAAAATTGAAATGCAAATGCGATCCGCTTAACGTCAGATCAAAGTTTATCTTCATAAATGAAATATATAATTTTTTGTACTTATTAGTTTCCTCTATCACATCGGTTGCAGATACGAGTCAATTTAGCTGCAAAAATGACTATATTAAAACTTCAAAATCTATACAAAGCTAACCAATGACTTGGATCGTAGAGGACAGATATTATAGATGCTTGAAAACCAAGGTAATCTGGACTTATGTGAGAGCGTGGACTGCACATTCTTTGCTTCAGGTATATTATCTGATCGGGATAAAATAAGGTGGCTGTTTGTTTTTGGGTTTTCAGTCCGATGTCAATATTGTACTTTTAGCTAAACTCGGCGTTACCGAACCCCTCATGACTTAAGCCTGATGCACACATCCGTTTTTAGTGTTCCGTACCAAAATTGGGAAACACTTATAGCCTCACTCCGCTGTCTTTTCGGTCGTCCGTCTGTCACAATCTCCCAGAGCCAAACAGTGCAAGCTAGGGACATGAAATTTGCTATAGTTGAAGCTTATTATGATCCAATCATGTGGTTTAGATATGAATAGAGGCAAGGGCGTCGCCAAGGGGGGGGGGGCAGGTAGGGACAGCTGCCCATCCCTAGAGGTTCGGAATTTTTTCAAGTTATAAGTTTTCCTGCCTAATGTCACAGAATAAGTAAGTAACAAAATGTAGCGTTCAGCAGAATCACTTTGAAACTAAAATCTAATTTAAGGATTCAATAAATGTGTTAATATTTAATATCTTAACCCTCAAAAATCTAATTTTTTTTTTTTGTTCATCCTTCTGTCTCCCTCTGGCTCAAAGGCTGACGACGCCCTTGAATAGAAGTTTTGGAAATAATGGGGATCAATAGGATTATGAAAAAATGAATAAAAACTTCAATCTCGCATCGATTGAGGTGTCTAATGTCATAGAAAACAATGATATTGTTTTAAAAATTATTTGGTTCTTTTTTGTGTCAGAGTGAAGTTAAAAACGTCGAAAATTATTTCTTTCACCCTATTTATTTTTAAATTATTAATCGGATAAGTCTGGAAGTTTAGTGTCTCATAGCGTTAACATTAATAAAACAATATAGGCAGCATTGCAAATTTCGTATTTCGAAGAAATTACAGATTAACTGATTACTAAATTGCTCACAAAATCCCAACATTTTAACATGTTCTATATATAAATATTAGATATAAATAATTAAAACAATTCCATATGAAATAATTGATATAATTTGAGCGCTTTCGGGAAATCCCATCTTCAGAATAATTGGTAATATGTAAAAATTATTAAAATAGCACTGATATGTCTAAGTAAATTAACCATAAAAATGGCTTGAAATTTGATAAGGAATGAACCCCATATTGGTAAGGACCCATAAGAATCTTCTATATAATCATGAAAACAAAATTCAAATCGGTTCAGCAGGTTTCAAGGAAATCGAGAACATTCATATATACAAAAAGACACAAAGCTCGACTTTATGTTATAAATGTTATTTCATGTACATTTAGTTCCAAGAAATATTTGACACGTAAAGGATTGAAATAAAAACTCTTATTGTAAAATGTCGAACATCTTTTCTTGTGAAAATCCATTTATTCGTTGTAAATAACGAGGCATCGTGTTACAATTTATTTTGACGGCGTGTGGTTGGCAACAAATCCACTTGTATAGTTGCTCTGACTATAGGAGCCTCGGATTAAGTTTAATCTCCGATAGAGAAAAGGGATGTAAAGTGCAATATACTGGCGCCATTGAAAGATCATTTACCGATATGCCTATAGAATTTATGCTGCTATTCTCTCTAGTCAATGTAAGAAATTTTGTCACATATTGAACATTCCATAAGTTAAAGTGAGACAGAAATGTTTCAGCGCTGTTAATTTTAACATTAACCATACAGAATAGCGGCATTATATCGTATAAATCTTTTAGGGTAAATGTGTCAGTTCTCCGGCACCATAAACACAAAAGTAGTAAACTATTGTTATTCAGCACTCATTTTTTAATTTTTTAAGAGTCTGTTACAACAAACTTAACTTCAATAACAAGAAGTTGCTCTACTGCCGTATTGCTCTGTGGCTCAATCGGTTAGCGCGATACTCCGACGTTCGAAAGATCGTGATGGCCCGGATTCCCGTTCAGGAATATATTCAATAATTAAACTTTAGTTTTTCGCTCCGAATTGCGTTGACGTCGGTTATTTTACGCCCGGTTCACGTGCGTGAAAAGCCGTTATTTTATAGAGTAGGACAAAAGTAAAAAATTTTAGGTTCAGGTATACTACATTATTTTTAACATGCTTATATTAGCTTGACTTGTATTTTGTATGTAAAAACATCTCGCATCTCGATTTTCCCCTTCTTTCAAATGCCTATAATTACACGAAACTTCGCAATCGCATGTATTTTGATTTTTTTTTTTTGAACTAGAAACTTTAAAAACATGCGTACATCAACGCATTAAAAAGTTGAAAATAAATTTATTTCTCTTTTATAACGTTTAAAAACGTGAGGCACTCGATGAATCAAATAAAATATTAGTAAAATGGCACTCTACTCATATATATGATTCACCGAGTGCCCCACGCTTTTAGACGTTGCAAAAAGAGAAATAAATGTTTTAATTAAATATTAGTAAAGTGAGCGCCCCACGCTCCTAAAAAATATTTTTTGTGCTTTTTAAGGCGTTGATGTATGTGTGTTTTTTACACTTTTTGAGCAATGTTTTTTGTTAATTTCTTGTTAACATCAACATTTTCATTTCTTTGTGTTTTCAACGAGCAAGATTTCGATCTGGCTGAAATATTAGGGGGTCAAACTTAGTTCAGCAATTCTATAGAGTGGGCTGAGTCCCGCATAGTACCTACCTTAATATTGATAGCGGTTACAGAGCTGCCAACCTTCTGACTTCATCTTCCTCTATAGCAGGTCTGATAGATTCAATGCGTTTGTCTTGTGTTTGATTCATACGCCAATCAATAGGATCGTGTTGTTTGACCGGCAACATATTTCATAGCTAACACAACGCTTCCACCAGACGATTTGTTTCAACAAGGTAACCATATTATCCCATCGCAGCATTATGCTGTAACAAGTTGAATTATGTGCAACAGTGATTCCCAAGCTTTTCTGTCCTGTGCCTAATTAGTAGTTTTAGTATGTAAAAAAGCAAATAACCAGGCTAATTAGCCAGTTAAATATTTGCGGTTATTAATTATTATTATACAAGGCAGCGCAGAAAGTTTTGCGCATGATCTTAAATTCCAGTCGAAATTTTATTTTTTTTTTTATACCCAATATTTACATAAATATAAATATTAAATACCCTTTATTTAATTAAATCTTTCGATTCTACTGTTGAAAACTGGTGTATTGTTTTGTTTTTTGTTGTACTGAAAAACGAAAACCGGAAACCGACATGTTTTTTACAGATATCCAGTTAATTCAGCGGCTAATTATCCGGCTAAAATGTATACAATCAGAAATAACCGTTAATTTTACAAGTAGATGTAGACCAAATTCAAATAAAAAAGGTTAAAGACATGCTTCTTAACGCAGGGCTCGGGATTGGCAGTGAACTGGGAAAAAATGATCGAGCGTCACGACACAAAATCGTACATACGTAATTGTATTCAGATCATAGCTTAGACAAGGCAAGGACCGTAGAAACATATATGGTTGTTATTATATACTTTTTCAGACCGGTACATTCTGCCTGTGAAGGCGTGGGAGACAAAATTAGAATTGCATTTTGTATAGTAACCAAAGACCGTCGGTAGCAGTGTTTCCAGATTTTTAGCCAAGTCGGGATTTTCGAACTTTTTGAGTGAAAAAAGCGGAAATCTTTCGTCGAAAGCGGGACATAGTAAAAAAACGTATATAATCAGAAGTTTTTAAATATTTATCTTTTTATTTGAGTTCAAATTACGTTTACGTGACAATAGATAGCAAAAATAGCCATAGAAAATATATTTTAATAAAAATATTATATTTTAAATCAGATTTACCCTATCGTTAAATAGTTGAATCTATTCGTCTTCTGAATAAAAAAAAAAAACAAATCAAACTCAAAAAAGTTTTATTCATTAGAAAAATATGGCGTTTCAAACAATAGTCTGAGGAGTGAGTGTTACAAATTGCAACTTACAATAAGAGAATAATTATTTACGCACGGTCGAGTTATCCCCGAAAAGCGGGACTGAGCCTGTCCCGCGCGGGACATTTAATTTTCATTTAAAAATCGGGACGTCCCGCCAAAATCGGGACGTCCCGCCAAAATCGGGACGTCTGGCAACGCTGGTCGGTAGCCATGTGCGCTACATCGCGTCGACTTTGTAGAAATTATTAGATATGTCAAACCTCTTAGGTTCAAATCTCAAACTAGCATAAATAATCTTTTTACTATTTTTTTATATTTCTTATTTAATAAATATATAAAAAAATCAAATTTATTAATTTAGTTGCTTTTTTGATTATAAGTAGATTTTCAACATTAATATAAAATGCATAAAGAGCATATAATAATAATAATAATAATAATTTATTAAGTTTCAGAAAACTCAGGAGAGTATGAAACATAGTCATGTACAAAGATAAAAATTAAACATTAAAAAATTCCTGTAAATTATAAAAACATCTTTCAAAAAGGTAGTTTTTCAATGCAGATTTAAAATTATTAAGAGATGCAATATTTTTAATGAAGCATGGTATAGCATTATAAATTTTGGCAGCCATACTAGCAGGGCTACGCTGATATAGCTCCAGAGATGCTTTCGGCAACAATAAATTATTTTTATTCCATGTGGAATAGTGATGTCCCATAGTTCCAAAGATATTAGAATGAGTTCTAACAAAAATTGCAATAGTGTAAATATAAATCGATGGCAGAGTTAAAATTCTGTGCTTTTTGAAGGTGTCACGACATGACTGATTATAGCTTCTATCGTGTGTCCACGAACCGACGCACCTCTTTTTCTAACGTGTCTACATGTTGTGCGTATCTTTTAATTATTTTGTTAATTTATTTGAAAAGTGATTATAAAGTGTTTCATTTGTAATTTGCACTGCGGCATTCATTAACACCATATTTCACTGTACTGCGAGATATAGATGGTCCACCAACAAACAACTCATTTATCTTTCAACAGGACATTTTTCATTCAGTCACTAAACACAGCTTTGCTCATGTAAAGAGAGATAACCATCGGGGGCCAGTCGTTCTGACAGTGAAATATATGCACCAGTTTCGTTATGGAAACTGACGACCTATGCGCAGAATCGTGTCCGAATACACTGTTTAAACGCTTAAACAAACAATGTTATCGTATGCATGTTTATTAAAAAGGAACAACATATAGGTACGTGAATATTATGTAAATGAATAGATAATGTAACAAACTTCACAGAGTTTCTCGCTATTCACACAGATCTTTCAAAATGCATTCGCAGGCTCTTTCGACTTACAGTCAAAGCCCTCTAAGTGCACGCTCTCTAAATGCACACGCTCTCTTACTGCACACGAACTCGCCCTCTAAGTGCACGTTCCCCAGCCCCCACTTCGAATAATCTGCGACCAATCACGTGCGACCGTAAGCGCGCTATTTTCAAACTTTCCATTTCCATCATATTCATAGAGTTTTAGAGATATTGTTTATAGCATCTGATTGAATAAAGATAGCTATAGGAGTTAGAAGAGTGGGGATGAAAAAGATCGTAGGGGAAGTGTGCACTTAAAGGATGGGCTCGGTTCCGAGCTGTGCACTTAGAGGGCTTTGACTGTAATTATAAATTTGTTGTCAAAGAATCAAAAGATATCACATCTAATGCTACACCTGCATTGGATTCGCATTTCTTTCGATTCGATTATCTGATCCCATGTCGTCCGTCGTGAGTGCAAATTCCTAGGCTAGGAACTGGTCTCAGTTACACCCGATTGGGAATAATTTGCACTTGTGTTGTGGAGATGATTCGTGTGTTGGTTTCTCGTCTTCCTTCATAAGAAACGTCGAAAAAGGCAAGAATTAGTGTACCGAAAATAGATCTGAACGGAAGTTTTTTGAAACTTGTCAACTTATACGAAATTTTACGAACAAATGCAACCACTGTATGACTATTCCTCACAAAATTAGTTAACTTTTGTCAATTTTCTTCATCATTGTGTGCTGTCGGAATGAGATATCGAAATGGAAACAAACATCTTAGATTAACCAACCTCTTCGGTTCGTGTACCGCCGTTTTCGTTTTTATCGTGTCGAACTTTCCTTTCCAAGGTAGGCACCTATATGATAATCTTGGTGTTTGGTTTTCTTCTGATATCGGCCGACATCGGATTAGGAAAAATACGAATCCAATGTAGGTGTAGCCTAAGAGGAGGGGGGACTGTCAGGACTCTAGCATGGTGTTTAAACAGAAGACAAAATTAGACCGGTTTGTAGTGGACCCGCCAAAGATTCCAACCTTTAGACCTGTTCCAGGATATGGAAACCATGCATCTAAATGCATTCACAGATTGATGTGTGATTTTTGGAATAAAATAATCTCTCGTTTCGATTTAAACTGGAACTAATTATACCAGGTCAGCTGCCAAAACGAAGATTCACTGGGTATTAATGTTTTATTTCTCGAAGCGCCGTCATAGAATACATGATAATGCACGTCGTAACACCAAAAAAATTCAGTGTAAATAAGTTCTAAAGAGCTTCGTTGTAAAAACTGAAAAGGTTGCAGTTTTTTTTATACTTTTGTGATGTTTAAATTATACAGCTCGTTTAAGGAAGCGTACAAAATACAGCCATGTCCTTTTCGAAATTTTTATTATTCAAAAAATACAGATTATCTTCGACGTACGGAAGTATCGAAAACACATGCAACTTAAATGAGTTAGTGATATAGAGTGATTCGTTTTAAAGTATTTAAAATATTTGCGAAAACAGCGTCATATTGTTAGCCCTTAAAGTGAATAAATTGTACAAACGAGTTCTTATAAATAATTCAGAACTATGAAGAACAAGACGTGTCTAACGTTACAATAGAATAAAAAATGTTTTTTCAGAAAATTAAATTTAGCACTTTAAACGGATACAAAAAAAACATTACTTAAGGTGACTTTTTATCAGCTATTCAACATGGCTCCTGTAAATTCACATAGCTCTTTGAATGTATGTGTGTATACAAAATACAGGAAATACAGTTCCGAAAATCTCTTAATTTCTACGAAAAATCTTATTCAATCTTTGATGGTACCTAATGCTTTCAAAATAAACCATAAGTATGTCATTCTTCGCATACCATGCAAATGTCTAGATATTTTTCAATCTAAATAAATAATTTAAACCAAGTAAACACAATTTTATATACAGAAAACAAAAATATTTGAATATAAAGAAAACAACTTTATGTTAAACTTCTCGTAATTCTAAATGCCATAAAATTCCATGGTGTGCTGTAAAGAAATATCACAATTTTTGATACAATTTTTCGGGAAAATTGTTTTTTTTTTTTAAATATTTAAGCAATTAATCACAGTTAATAAAAACAGTAGTGAAATGCAAATAAATTATGAAATTTTCCGAGATTGTTTTACAAACTCAGAACAGTCACATTGAAGAAAAAATATAATAACTAATAGAAATGTTAATATACTCCTATGTAGACGTTAGGGAGGTTTCCATTAACTAGAGTCTTAAACAATCTTGTTAGAAGTTTGTTTACTTTATGCCTTAGGATAACGGGATACAAGCAAGACAAAACAATAACAATGGCGAAATTCTTTAAAGGTCAACGTTTCAACACTTATTATGATCATTTGTTTTTAATTTGTTTCTAGTTTCGTATATATTAGTGAATACAGTATTTTGTTGACACGAACTCAGTTGAGTGTCCTATCATTTACAATTATTCATTGTCGGAAGGGTATGGCACTGCGACCAGTATTTGTCTGGAATTAGTATTGATTTATTTATTATCTAAAGTTATACAAGTGAAGAGTTAAGAAGATAGTAAATATTTTAATACGTGTCGAAGCAAGCGGTAAACAGAAGAGCATTAATCATTCCCGGAATCGAGAAGTTTGCTGCGCGACAAACAACACACGATGACGTATCGCCGCAAAAGCAGTATTTATGAAAATCTGCACGTATGCGTCGTTTCTTTTTTATAACACATGACACATATTTATGTCCTTGTGGAAATGTGTACTTGGGCGTCTGCAACACATCAACAGGCTGGATTAGGGATGACAGAAGGTTACCGATGAACTCCTCGCAGGGTCAAAGTAGAGATGAAAGATTGCTCATTCTTTTCTCTTTTTTTGTATAAGGGTGAGCATAGATGCTGTGCTTTTTTGACTCGTACTTTGACAACTGTGTCACCGAAAGCGAAGATAATGATGCTTCTGAACTGCTTTCTTTTGAATCATTATTAAATGAACATGCCTAAAGCGGGATGCACACTGTATTGACTAGATTCAAACTAATATATGATGGTGCATTGATAATAATTTTTAGAAAACGTAGGAATAATCGAAGGGGCTGCAAAATGCAAAATGGGATGCGTTACTCGAAATCGTAACGCATCCCATTTTGAATCGAATCTGTATATTGTACTTGTATTTAACTTTCAAGTTCCTCTACTAAACATTCTAATGATTTTGACTTGTGCCATTTTCCTGCCCATGAATAAAATTGTTTCTATAGTCAAAAGCCTTCAAAATTTTTTTCCCAAACCAATTCGCGCGAGGCACTGATATTGCTTATTGTTAATTTTAGGCCAGAGATACAAATATTTATAATTCTATAGTATTTCATGGTGTAATGCTTTTCATAACTACAACAACAAGACTGGTCCTGCAATCAAGAAAATCTCTGTAATTTACTAAACTTGATTGCAGGAGCAGTCATTTTCGTTTCAAAATTTTGTATCTAATGTCAAATATTTGGGAATAGACATTGACCAACACCTTAAATGGGACATTTACCTTACGAGATTGACTAAAAGACTGAGAACTTTGACTTATGTATTTCTTAAACTCAGACAAATATTCTCAGTTGATATATTAAGACAAATATATTTTGCGTTATTTCATACAGTTCTTTCGTATGGCATCATAGGCTGGGGAGGCACGACTAAAACACAAATTAGACAAATTGAAATTTCCCAACGACTGATACTGAAAATAATATTACGACAAAACCGACGATACGCAACACAAGCCATATATGAAAACCTTCGAGTACTTGACGTGAGACAGACATACATCAAAACTATACTTTTACATTTTCACAATAATAAACATAAACATTTTACAATACAACACGCACAACACACAAGAATCCAAACACAGGGGCATGTAGTAGTACCAAAGACAAATCTAGACCTAGCACACAGACACTACTACTACTTGGCCCCTAAAATATACAATACAATACCTTCTGTTAATAGTTTCAAAAAACAAATTAGTAAATGGCTGCATACTGCTGATAAAAATCAGATATTGAATTACTTCCACTAACTTAGTTTTCATTGTAATAGTAAAGCTCCTCACAAACACATACATACATTACACAACGCACTCTCACAACACAAACACATGCACATTTACACGTTGAACACGTAACACAGACACACCGTATCCTTCCCCTCGACACAGAGCTCGCTCTAGTGAGGGGAAGTATCCTTTATACAGATTTTTTGTTTTTTTTATATGTATGTATAATAATAAAAAGGAAATTTAGTAAATAAAAAAAAAATAAATAAAATTAACAGACCCGCTGAATGACATCATTCCACGCGGATGGCATCTTCCGGCGGGCCTGTTAATTGATATTGCGTGGTTAATAAAAATGTGAACGGTTCGCCAGCTGACATCATTCATGGAACGAGGTAACCTCTGTAATCTGACCTAGCCTGCATATATAAATAATTGTAATTATCTTAGATCATTGTCATTTGTCAACCCAAATATTCTAACAATGCATTCTGCAGCCTAGCATGAATAAATTACAAACATGTGAAATAGAATTTTACCTATCCTTATTTTAACACCGCTGGTACCTGCTTATTATTAAACGCGTCCTGCGTATATATCCGGCGCACACCACCGTGAATAGTGTAAAAAATGAATACAGGGAAAATGTTTTAGGATATAATTATTTAACTCAATTTATAATAACAACGAATAGCCGTAATAAAACCTAAAGTACGCCATGTTAATAGAAGCGAAGTGCTCACCGTCTAGTTTTTCGCGACGTGCACGGAAAATAAAAATAGTTTCATTTCTTTTCTTTGGTTTTTCCTGTATGACTCATGAAAGCCAGGGTAAACTAACGTCTATATAGGTATTATAATGATACAGCGAATGATCAGTGAGCGAAAATAGCGATTTTAGTAGTACAATCAACCTTACAAGCTCTTAGCTTAACATTCACTTAATAGAATGAGAATTATGTTGTCATAGACTGGAAACGTCGCACTTAACAGATAGAATAATTCTGAGGTGAATTTTTGAAGGTACAATTATAGATGCTCGACAACTAAGGTTATTGGCATCTAATTAACCAACTCCACATATTAAATTAAAAGACAGCCATGAGTGGAAACGAGATTGGATCTCACGACAGTCTTATCTAAAAAGTCAACATGCTCATCATTACACAAAACACTCTGCTGTGTGCGAAGGATAATAAGAAAACGTTTTAGATCCACTGTTCTCTACATTTGACGGATTCTGTTCAAAGCAATGTGGGCGCAGTGTCACTATTGTATGGCTGCTATTTTATAATCCAAATTCATGATTTACAGTACATAATCGCTAATCAATGATTTTGGCAATTTTTGTTTATTGATCACATATGCGAGTTCACATGCACCCTTCAATATTATGTAAATTTAACACGAACGGAATATATTTTAAAATTGAATTTAAGCATATCGCAAATAAACGCATAGATTCAATTACGATATCACGCCGTATGCAAAATATGTTTTTAATACACTGTTGCCGCAATTCATTGCACAAAAAGTGAATTTTAAGTTTATGAGAGACGTCTCGATAAAATGAAATTCACGTTTGTGATATAAGTTCTTACAACCGAGCTGCGTAGAGTAGTGGTGACAGCACTAAACTCGCATTCGGGAGGTCCGGGTTCGAATCCCGGCGGGGGCAGATGTGGCTAGGACTTTTTCCTACTGCCTCTCGCCGAGAAACGGTAATTCCTGTACCGGCCGTCTTGATTGAGGTTTTCCATGGTTTCCCTCAACTAATTCCAGATAAATATCGAGATGGTTCCTTATTTGAGGCCATGGCCGACTACCTATCAAACTCCTAGTTCAAAAATTACCTACCTTATCCTAATTTCCTATAATTCCTTCATTCGCCCATTGCTATTACATAAGTTGAAGTTGTAAAAAATGTAGAAAAATAACGGGAAGTGTGGTAGATGGAAAATAGTAATGGTACAGGCGTCTGTTATGACATAAAGTCGAGAAACGGACGTTAAACGCATTATTATTATTATTATAAGTTCTTACATGCTAAGATAAACGATTATGGTTTAAAAAAATCGGAAAATTTAAAATCTTTTAACATATTTTTGAACTTGCGAATGCTTAGAGAACAAATTACGCTCATATCTTTTAGTTTAGAACAGAGGTTTCCAACCTTTTTTGAACCACCGCCATCTTTAGGAGAAAAAATATTCCAACGCCTCCATAGTCCAGAATAAGTAATTAATTTTATTTGAAATACATATTAATATAATCTTGCATATTATCTGTACCTACGTAATTTACCTATTTATTTATCTATTAAAAATCACAGCGACCACTGGGAAACTAGGGTATAGAAGGAACGAATCCAAAGGTTTTTTTGTGATTTTTGTAAAACTTTTGCTTGTGCTCTTTGGAATCACCGCGCCGTTTTCTGCAAATATAGTAAGTTTGAAAAAGCTCTGAGCAATTTCGACTTTCGTCAAAAAATCACGTTTTTTGAGGAATGGTACCTTTTAAAAAATCGTAAAAATCAAAATTCTTAGTATATTTTTGCAATCAATATGCATATTAAAATATATTCAAATATTCGCGTTATCGGACGTCTACTGTAATCGAAACTAAAATCATATTTGAATATTAAACTTAAAACATAAAAACCTTATACATATAAATTTCAATCCAATAATAGATTATTATAAGCAGTCAACCATAGTTAAATAAACCACGACTGTACAAACGTTGATAACTTCACTGAGGTCTCTGATGTGGTCACTCATAATGATTACACGTCATCGCTAACTTATAGAAGGAAACTTTTGATATCTTCTCGCCACAGGAGGTACAGATTAACATTGAATTAAGGTTCTCGGCTACCCTCATCTAATTTACGTTGACGTTTCAACTTCTCGAAACTGTGAATAAATTTCGGGACTGTTAAAGTTAAATTCCTCGATCGAAGTCGTCAATTGGATTAAACATTTATTTAAAAACTAGTTTTTACACTAAAATGAAGAGGAAAGCCGTTGGATGATACGTGCAAAAATATAGTAGGTATATATCTCGAATGATATCACTAACGCTCGTTTCAACATAATAGCATATACTTGTGTAATATAATTCATTCCACTCTAATATACGACTATTTCAACATGCAGTGTAAAAAAATATTGGGTTACAACTCATATAACTTATATGTAAGTTATGGTTGCTCATGGACTATTGTCAGTAAAAATTGGGATAATCTGAAAGGGGCCACCCTTCAGTAGCTATTTTTCCGATATGTTACTTTTCTTCGTAAAAATAAAATGAGTTTAGTCTCTAACTTTTTTGGTTTCATTGAATTTATAGCTTTTAATTTTTTCAATGATTGTAAATTATACGAAGGCCACGCATCATTGCTATTGATTTAAAATTTAATTCTATTCCGAAAATGATACCTTCCACATTTCAATTTATTTTATATTCAATATTGGTAAATATATTTCCAATAATGCACTCGCTTCAGTGTTGAAACGGTTGAAATATTCAATCACGAAGAGTATTAGTCTTGGGAATAATCGAATGATTTTGATAATCGAAAGGTTGCCATTCGACTGATTCATTCAAAATGATTCCTTTAGCTGATGTATCATTTGTTACAAAAATGATTTTGAAGATTTTTGTAACAGGAATCGCTAGAGCCTTGAATAACAAATTCATGGCTTATTAGGCTAGGACAATTTTCTACAGTGTTTGGGTAAAGCATTGTAATAAGTAATACATAATTGGTACTATGTGTGAATGAATGAATGTTTCAATTCTTGAATTTTTGCTCTCGATTTCGATTGTCAGTCTTGAGAGAGTCAACTGCATACATTGCATCAAAGAACAGACACAGATAAAGGACTTAAGAAATTGTATTCAGCACTGTGCAATGAATATGAGTATTTCGAGTGGTTAGGGTGCGAGTGAGAACAAAATTCATTCTATCTGTCTGTGCTTCGATGTATATGAATTAACTTTCGATTATGAGACTTGAGGAAGTCACCTTCTTGCAGTGCTTCGTAGAACAGTGAAAGATAAAAGATTATATATTAAATACTGTAAAATGCAATCTGCGTGAGACAATTGCAGTGTTTTAAAGAGTAATTTATTACTGAAGTTTGTATCATAAGTCGTAACGCGTAGCTATAAAAACTCTTGGAATGATTTTAGATAACACGTCGAGACATTTTAATAATCGAATAGATCGACAATTTTCACTCGAAATATCCCATCTTTATAATAATGTCATTTCTATGAAAACTGATACGAAATAGAGTTGTGCAGCAAGTTCAAATGTATCCGATAACAACAATAAATATATACTTTTTACTTTCAGATAATAATTGTGTCTTTGACAAAGAACATATGCGAGTGTCGTCTGCTTTCTGTACGGCACGATAATACAGTCGAAGTAAGAAAAAATGTTCCCAGTCCCATAAATTACTAGAGGCAATATAGGAATACTTTGATTATTACTGAGATTTCGATTGAGAATGTTAAGTTGTTGAGGTTTATAATCTGAAGATCGAATAATTCGAAGTCCAAACTTTCGCCGTACAAAAGTCTAGTGGACAACACTATTAAATTTTTTTATTGAATTTAACAGTTAATATTATGATAAAACCATGAAATCGGTGGCTTACTGATTTAATTTTTTTTTAAATCATTTGTCAGTATTTTGAATACAGCAAATTAGAAAAATAAGAAAAAATATTTTTCAAGCGACGTATCAACTAAAATGGTTCGGTATGAGAAATACAATTATATATTTTTTTTTATAATTTTAAAATGCATAATTTAAAAGATATTAAAAAAATATACGAAATTCGAGCAAACCTCCCATTTCCGAAAGTACTGAGCATAAAATTAAAAAAAAAAAACAAGGAATCAATACTTGATTGTTTTTTTACACGGTTTTTGGTTTCTACGCTTACTTGAAAAATAAATATGTAAATAAAAAAAAAACTCCAAAGCAGGGGATTATGTATTTTAAAGATGTCGGAGCATGTTTTCTTGGAAC
Source organism: Venustoraphidia nigricollis (assembly GCA_034508555.1). Taxonomy (NCBI): domain Eukaryota; kingdom Metazoa; phylum Arthropoda; class Insecta; order Raphidioptera; family Raphidiidae; genus Venustoraphidia; species Venustoraphidia nigricollis. The sequence continues at coordinate 899,639 of JAVRKA010000114.1, forward strand.
AGTATTTCTTAACCGCGGTTGGACAATGCATTCACAGTCATAGTTTTTATTGTTGTCAGCTAGCGGTCATATAATATTGTATGTTCCACAGTATTCAACTGTTTTATTCGATACATACACAGAATAAGTTTTTGTTATTTTTGCTACAAAATAAACATGTGTTAGCCGATGTTATTTTCAAAAGAATTTTCTCATATCCAAGTACAAACGGTTTTTATACAATATTTATACCTATTCGACGTTTCAATTTTTTGTCCTCTTTGAAATTTAAAACGCGTATTTTTAACATTTATTGTTTCTATAGATTAAGCTTTGTTTGTATCAAATAAATTGTAACAGTTTGATAAAATTTATATATCGTATAAAGTTTGTTACATACAAAATAGTGTTGGGTATAGCTTAGATCTGAACCGGTTCAAAGAGCCGACTCCAACAGAAGATCCGTGAGAGCCGACTCACTTTTTTTTGAGCCGACAGATCAACGGATCCGCATAACTCAGTGAAACACTTAACACACAGAAGCACATTTTACACTTACGTATATCAGTTCTTGCTTTGATGCATCTGTCAGCTCAAATGACTCATGCATCACATGTTTGGCTATGCATTCTTGATTCTATACAGGTCGTGATATGATTGACTGAACTAGGTAACTCAGTGGCAGACTGCAGTAACATATTCAGAACTCGGCTCTTTTTGAACCGGTTCAGTGAGCCGGCTCACATACGGGATCCAGATGCAAAGATGCAGATCACTAAAAAGAGCCGTTTTTTCCATCTCTAATACAAAACATTAATATTGTTCAGTGCTAATAACTTGAGGGTTGTACCACACTGTTTTGTGTTTTTTTAAAGTAGGTGCGTGTACTTAGACACAAGTATATTAAAAATTATTATTAGCATTTGATCATAATGTTACACTGAGTAATATTTGAGTTGAACAATAACGAGGCCAACAGTTCGTTTCTACTCCCCAGGGTCCCGTACTGTTTGGGTTATATACACAGCATTTATGATTGCGTCCCTGTTTTGATTTTCCATCAAGTTAACAAACATCAAAAAATAACCGCTGACCGAGACTAATTACACATAAGTGTAATTATCCCCTTATGCTCGATATCACTGTGAAATGAACTCAACGTAATGTGTATGAATCATGAAAATGTATTCAAATAAATTCTAAAGCTGACTTACTCTATTTAAATTTTTAGAATCACTTAAAACTGTGGATTAGCTCTCGTTGATGACGATACTAGAAATCGTATCTAAACGCAAGCTAAACTTAATGATTTTTGAAATATCTGCGCTCAAACTAAAAAAAACCCGGGTCGCAGTGCCAGAACCCTGCCGACAATATAGTGTATTTGCTTGTATAGAGCCGTGTGGTTTTATACTTTTATTATGTGAAATTATGTTAGTTTTGGGGCAAAATAAAAAATTTAACCCCTTAATACACCCCTTAAAATAACATTTTTTTCTTAATTGTAATATTATTATCAATCTAACGTCTACACCAAATTAAATACACCCTTCAATAAATAAGTCACTATCTGCAAACTAGTGTTTTCATAAAATGTGTAAGTCCGGTCCTGTCGGGCCGATTTTATTAAAATTGTGGGGAAACTTTTTAATCACTACCAAAGGGTTAAATTTCAATTTTGAAACGATTCGGAGAATTTTTTCGGTATTTTGGGGCCCAAAAACAGTTTTCAACCCCTAAAAACTACCCTTAAAATAGCCCGATTAGGCCCATTTTAAATAGGCTTCTTGCGGTGATGGATTTCAACATGTGGCCCAAATTTCGTTGAAATCAATTAACTCTTTCGAAAGTTATCGCGCGTACACATATATATATATATATATAAATATATATATATATATATATATATATATACATATATATATACATATATATATACATATATATATAAACATTTTTAAAAATGGTGCCAAAGTGTTTAGGAGGTTATGAAACGTCGAGAAATTTTGGTCCGACCCCTAGGTCCCGCCATCCGACCAACGCCAATAGTGTATGTTGCCTTATGGCAAATACACTAATAATATTTATAAATAAAAAAAAACCTATAGTCTTTAATATTTTTTGTTCCAATATATACATTTTTAACGTGGAAGGAAAGTTTGGTTGAGGAACAGTTGAAAAAAAGAAGCTTTACCGATGTTTCGCTTGTGGCCTACGTTTCGGAAAATATATTTCCATCTTCAGGGCCTCAGGCTAGTCGAAGGATGGTAAATTGTACTAATCTTAAATACATGATCATAATCTATGGATTACTAAAAATTAGTACAATTTACCACCCTTTGACTAGCCTGAGGCCCTGAAGATGGAAATATATTTTCCGAAACGTAGGCCACAAGCGAAACATCGGTAAAGCTTCTTTTTTTCAACTGTTCCTCAACCAAACTTTCCTTCCACGTTAAAAAAAAAACCTAGTTGCAGTGCCAAAACCCTGCAAACAATATAGTGTATTTGATAATTTTTGTTGTAAATGAGTTGTAACTTATCTTTCTTTTTGACGAATCCTATGCATATTTGTATGTCTTTGGATCAGTATATTCTATTCTATTCTATTCTAATACAGACAACATGGCTTTATTATGTGAATTTATGTTTGTTTTTGGACGAAAAAAAATTTAATCTCTTTAATACACCCGTCAAAATAATATTTTTTTCTTAATTTAAGTATCTCGTCACTGTCTTATCAATTTGTCATCTACACAAAATTAGTAACTATAATTCTCTATTTTGAATCATCGGTGAATAATTTCGGTGTTTTTGGACCCCAAAACCATTTTAAGCCCTTAAAATGATCCTGTTAGGCCCATTTTAAATAGGGTTCGTACGGTGATGAATTCCAACATGTGGACCAAATTTCGTTAAAATCAATTAATTGCTTCGGAAGCTAATGCCCGCACACATACATATATATAAACATTTTCAAGAATGGTGCCGAGCTGCCTAGAATTATTTGAAACGTCGAGTAATTTTGGTCCGACCTCTAGGTCCTACCATTCGACCTACGCCAATAGTGTATGTGACATATTATGACAAACACACTAAAAAATTGGTTAATTATTTTCAAAAATTATTTTTAGTTCGATATTTTATTACATTAAAAATGCCCAAAATAGGATTCTCCTGAATCCGTCTCAAAAAAACAAAGTTGTGTGTAACGTGGAATTCATGAAACAATTCGACATATTGCGTCCACTTCACTTTATTAATTATAATTATCGAACCACGTAAAAAGTTTCTAGTTCATGGAGACTGTACCTCTACTGGAGGTATTTTTTTTTGCGAAATTAAATTCATTAATATTATATATTTCGGATTATGTACTACATTGATAAAAAGAAAACTTGGACTCAACTTGGTTTCAGTTGAGTCAAATACGCCGCGTATTTAAATACGGCGAAGTAAGGTACGACCTTAGGCTTAGGTACCGCACGTATCTTTCCCTCAAATACATGGCGTATTCATTACAAGTGAGGCAGTTTTTGGCGAGACTTCTCGTGCAACTGATTCAAACATAATATATATGATTGAGTTAATATAATAAGTATTTGTCTGGCCTTCATATGTTTTTTTAACAATAACAATTCAACAGTAATTAGATAGTACTTTATACTACTGAACTATAGGTCCTTTTGAATTTATTCGTGTTCATTTCAAATTTTTTTATCTAATTTCACTGTACTGTTTGTAGTTACACAAAGTCTGCGAAAGTAATATATTTCCGCTTAAAAACTTGGATCGTGTTCGATTGGCTTTATTCACAAAAACGTTTCATAATTTGTTAAGCGTTAAACTTTATAGTTCAGTAGTTAAATATAAAGTACTTGTTCGCAAGCTTCTATATTTGATTTAAACAGGAAATTATTAGAATTGCTTGCTTAATCATTACTTAATTGGCTTCAATTAAACTTCAGAGCTTGCTTTAATTACTAAATTGAGATTAATTCTCAGAACAATACGTTTATTAATTGAAAAAAAGTCTGAAAAAAATCAGATATTGAACATATAAATTGACATACACAAAACCATGCGTTGATGAGCATCAATTGTAGTATCAAATTGTTCTTTTAACTAAATGCAGTCAGGGTGCATATATTAATTAAGTGGCGTTCCATACTGAATGTTTCAACAATAATACAAATATTTAAAAATTATTTGTGCCGAATAAATTAATTTACAGAATTATTTACGTTGAAAAATTCTAAACGCAAAAATAGATTTTAAAAAAATTGGCATATTCGCTCCGTGCGTCTTTAAACTTTAGACTATCCTCTCCAATTAAGACGCACGGAGCGAAGATGCCAATTTTTTTAAAATCTATTTTTTTGCGTTTAGAATTTTTCAACGTAAATAATTCTGTAAATTAATTTATTCGAGACAAATAATTTTTAAAATATTTCCATTATTGTTGAACGATCTAAGCGCACGGAGTGAAAGTGTCATATTCTATAAAATCGGAACCACTTTTTTACGGTTGCCGCTCCAACTATACATACATACGAAGAATTTTATATAATAACTAGTACCTATAGATATAGTAGATAAAAAGAGTAGGTGCGTGTTTGAAGTTATACTTCTTTGGCGCGATAAAAAACAAATTTTTAATATACATGTAAATAATTTATTGAAATGAAAACTTCAAAGAGTGTAGAAATAATACATATAAAAAATTATCCCCAAATATTTGAAAACATTTTGGAAATTTTATTTAGTTTTTTGTTTCCACTAAATGACAGTTAACTGGTCGTAATCAAAGGTTATAGTCATTTTCAGATGGCAGAAAGTGCATTCATTTCGTCCATCAAACATTTCAGTCTGAGTACGAAGTGGCCAACTTCAAACTTTCCATTAGCTTCATATTGCCGAATTATCGTTATACTGCATTTTCGACTGTGCGCGCGCAACTTCCATCGCCTGCTACTTCAAAAGAAGTATAACCTCAAAAAGATGATTCTTTTATTGAGAGAATTTTCAGTTACGTGCAATAACGTGCAAATAACTGACCCTTAAGTCGATTTTTGTACGTTTCATCCACGGTACGTTTATCTCAGCGACGATCTGTATGCAGGCGAAACCACCCCCACTGCAGATATTATAATGAGATAACATTAACCGCCACAAGAGTATTACGATGCTACTTAAAGTAATTGACTTATAAAATACTTTGAAACGATATGACAGATATTATGCACTTTGCACGAAGAAAACAAGAGACTGTTTTTTCATTACAATATATTTTTATATATATGAGAACAAAGTTCGATTAGAGAGTTTAATTAAGTTCGCAATTTGTTTTGAAGCGCCCGAGCCTCGCTTACTGTTTAATTAAATCGCCATTTCGCTCGTCCTGCATACAACGAAAGAGTGTAGTCCTGCTGACTATTTGTACAACTTGACGTTCTGCCAGCAAGAACGAATGCTGTGATTCGACTAAAGTCTAAACGGCTGATGCCAAATCCGATATAAGAATAATAACAATTATATTCGTATATTTGCATATATTATGTAGTATATGTTTTTTTGTATTTAAATTGATTATTTATGTATGTAGGGTGGTATGAATTATATTACACAAGTATGTGGTATTATGTTGAAACGAGCGCCCGTGGTATCATTATGTGACTTTATATTGAAACAAGCTTCAGCGAAGGATAATAATATATACTATATTTTTGCACGCTATAAAATATCTAGTTTTCACTTTATTTTCAAAATTTTTGACAGTTAGCTTTTGAGCAAACTCACTTCGAATAGTAGGCTATGAGAAAAAAAGATCAGAAAAACATTGATGTACTGTGGAATTGGTATAGCCCGACCAGTTTTGTTTTTCATTACATCACGAGTGCAGAATGGATCACTATATACATGCATGCATGTAAAGCAGCTATTTTATAAGAGATATTGCGAAAATATTTACGCGCTCTTCTCCCAAAATATGTCTCAAGCCGGGTGAATTCGTAAGATCTTACATATGGCGTAAGATGAATTAATGACTTGCAATAAATAAAATATAATTTGTGGTTTTATTACAAATTACTGTATTTTTATAATTCACAATAATTGTTTCCCACAAAATGTTTGCACATATATACTGTGAGAATACTAACTAAATTTAGGGTCATTATCAACTCATATTTACTAAAAATGACCGAGCTGGGTAGAGTAGTAGTACAGCACTAGACTCGCATTCGGGAGGTACCGGGTTCGAATCCCGGCGGGGGCCTCTCGCCGAGAAACGGTAATTCCTGTACCGGCAATCTTGATTGAGGTTTTCCATGGTTTCCCTCAATTAATTCCAGATAAATATTGAGATGGTTCCTTATTTGAGGCCATGGCCGATTACCTATCAAACTCCTAGTTCAAAAATTACCTACCTATCCTAATTTCCTATAATTCCTTCATTCGCCCATTGCTATATTATATAAGTTGAAGTTTTAAAAAATGTAGAAAATAACGGGAGGTTGTAAATGGAAAATAGTAATGTTTTGAATGGTGTCTGTTATGACATAAAGTCGAGAAACGGACGTTAAACGCATTATTATTATTATTCATTATTTACTAAAAATGAGTTATGCAGCTTACTACTATAGTCTTTCCCACCAACATATAATTATCACGTGAATAGCATAATATGCTTGGGTGCTCTGCCGTGTTGAGTTTCAAGCGACAAATCAGATCCTGATCACGTAGTCTTATTGCTATACTGTCGATTCCTAGGACAGAGTTATTTATATAGTCTCTGGAACTATTGCGAAAAATAAATTCGAGTGAGTAACTCAGTGAGTGAAGCCAATAATTATTTTTCCAGTTGTTAGATGATACATCGTCCGTCAGTTTGTATGTATGCGTTGTCCCCTCACCCCTCTTCACTGACTCAAACAAACAATTCTCACAAGTCACTAATGAGTTAATTAGTTGCTGAGCCATCCGCCTGCGTCGTTGGACTTGGATCATCCTTGTGTATATACTCCTCCCTATGACATTACTATTTCGCGAGCGCTATTTCATTCATCTTTAATCCAGGCGCCATCTGCGATTTAATCTATATCTATGGCCAAAAGACAAAAGAGTTTATGTAGAATGCAGCCACCCCGCATTTTTTATACCTAGCATGATACATAATATATCATGCGAAGGAATCATTTCAAATGAATCGTTCGATTGCAAAATCATCCGAGTAGCAACCTTTCGATTATTAAAATCATTCGATTACTCCCAAATCTACTCCTCACGTCGTTTTACCGTGATGATGTAATACCGTGAAAGACTGAGTTGCTCGAATGAGATGCCAAATTAAAAAGGCAATTTTAATATCACGTAGAATTGCGATTTTTATGTGTGTTATGTATCAAACATTAATATCACGGAGAATTGGATAATTAGAAATGAAACAAAACCCTGCTTTTATCTATTTAGCGAAGTTTCGTCTTAATTTAAGACTTCATCAGGCTTCTTAGGTTATATTCTATGTTAGCCAAATAAGAATGACTGAATAATATGACAAACGTGAATTTTAATTTAGCGAGAAAGTATAAGATTAATGATTTCAATCATCCAAATCATTAGTAATCCATTTGTCATAGATTTTTATCTTAATTTACCTAAGAAAAATAATAAGCACATTGTGTAAAAATTTATTTGAATCAACTTTTATTAATTGCATAACTCTATCGATTAGATAAACTACACGAATTTTAAAAGATTTTTTTTGAATTGATTAAATATTTTAATGCAACTAAATGAGATATAAAATTCGTTTTTGTAATATAAAACAGCCAACGAACGTTCTTTGTGTTAAAGAAACGCACAGCTAACATGCGCAAAAAATTTCTTTGTAATAGCCTAATTAGAATCTGACATCTCGGTCTCGGGTTTTTCGAAAAATTTAGCATATAGGCGTTTTGCCATTTGGTTATAGATACGATCTACAGTGCAGATGATATAAACGATCTAATTACTAAAACGTTTGTTATTAAAATACTATTATATTATACCCTATTCTCATCTACAGTAAGGAACGTTGCAAGGCGATTATATATTCCCAGATAGTGACTCAGTCGCTCAAGCGAATGAATATATACCCTTTCTTGAGTCTCCAGAGAAACTAACAAAGGTTCTGAACTTCGGCCAATTATAAACGGACTCGTTAACACGTTCTCTACAGTATACTTGATTTTCACCTTTTCGTGCTAAATTTCTTGATATGATGAATGTAAGTTACGTCAAATAGTAGACTCAGTCCATAAAAACCGTGAGAACGTTATTTTTTTACAGTAATAATAATCGTCTTTCAGTGGATTTCAGAGTTCGTCTGCTTTGTTTGATTTGAATCTAATGTAAATCAAATGGAAATATGTGTTAGTCTATTATATTTGACATAAGTTGAATTCAGTGTTATTCAAATGCGGAAAAAAATTGACACGTAAAATCAGTATGTTGATTAAATTAATAATAATTATAGTTTTCTCAATATTGTTCACGTCCATTATAATTAATAAGTTTTTTATTTAATCACGGGAAATTGGACAATTGAATTTTAATATAGATAAACTAAATTAAAAAATTTGCGACGTTTCGTTAATTTGTTTTAACTTCTTCGGGCAATATCATTTCTTAAGAAGTTAAAACAAATTAACGAAACGTCGCAAATTTTTTAATTTAGTTTATCTATATTAAAATTCAATTGTCCAATTTCCCGTGATTAAATAAAAAACTTAATAATTATAGTATTTATAAACGATGTTATTCTGTCACAAAAATATAGTCCGCGTGGTTAAAAATTGCAAGAATTTTTTAAAGACTAATATTTTGAGAATATATAGTATTTAGGATGTAAATAAATATACTATACCGTCAACAAGTCAACGGTCGGGAAACCTGATGTCGGGATACTTTAAAATATTTAAGAAAAACCTAATGATTTGTAAAGTTCGAAATTTTCTCCTACCGACTTTTCAATTTTTAAACTATATGAACGTTTTTTTGCCACTTTTAGAATACAAGTCACTGGTCTACAATATACAAATGGCGGCTCTTGTGTAAAATCTAGAACAAACGATTGGTACATTGGGAATTGGGATTGGTTGACACTTTTTCAAAGAGTATAGGTAAATACAACTATAACGTATTGCGCGTTGTTAAAATTGTTTCTCGTGGTTCGCCTCGTCGCGTATCGTTTAGAGAACATAGGTTCATTTCTGCGCAAAAATAAGTTTCGGGTCAGACAGATCTATGTTTTCTAACAAGAGGTGGTTCTATGAATACGGTTATTCATTAGTTGCTAGTCGAAATGCACCATTGACAGAATAAATACCGTCAATGATTGGCAACGAAATTGCAAATCATGCCGCTACTGATCGCTTTCCCAGCCGTCTTACTACACAGATTTCCCACCTTGTCACTAGCTAATGTCTAAACGATACTACACTAAACCTTGGATATCAACTGCGCCCTGCAGGTGGAAATGGGAAAAACGGGTCTTTTTAGTGATCTGCATCTTTGCATCTGGATCCCGTATGTGAGCCGGCTCACTGAACCGGTTCAAAAAGAGCCGAGTTCTGAATATGTTCCTGCAGTCTGCCACTGAGTTACCTAGTTCAGTCAATCATATCACGACCTGTATAGAATCAAGAATGCATAGCCAAACATGTGATGCATGAGTCATTTGAGCTGACAGATGCATCAAAGCAAGAACTGATACGTAAGTGTAAAATGTGCTTCTGTATGTTAAGTATTTCACTGAGTCATGCAAATCCGTTATCCGTCGGCTCAAAAAAAGTGAGTCGGCTCTCACGGATCTTCTGTCGGAGCCGGCTCTTTGAACCGGTTTAGATCTGAGTGACCCAAGTCTACCTGGAGGTTTCAGCTACCTATTGACTAGTCCACTATCCGCAATCCGTGTAATTAAAGATCAGTGATTCACTACCCCGTATATTATAACGTCAAGAGAATGGCGCTAGTTGAGTTCAGCCTGAATTTAGACGAAGACTAAACTGAAGGGAGCACGCAAAGTTGACACATAATTTGGCATGTGATATAAAATAATTAAATTTGTCTTCATTTCAGTTTAACATATCCCAGATACTAGGCATTACATGTGATATTATTATACAGGATGTACCATAAAAGAGGACTTTTCATTGTTTTCACGCGCAATCGCTGTCGTCATGGCTATGATCACGCGGTATTCAAAAGTTTCGAGTACTTTTTGACATAACCTGAGTTTCAATCCAGTTAAGGATGCGACTATTGTGCAATCGATTTGCAATTGTTCTTTGTCCGCGCATGAGCGCGACTGAATCTGAATTGGTAAAGATGGCTGCTTCTTACCTTACAAAAGAAAAATTTTTCAACAACATGCAACCATACAACTGAAATTGCTTCTCAACCTGTAAACACGGTTGCACACAATCAGTTTGAAACTAGAGTTTCAATCGGTCGTGTTTCTGTTGACTCATGGCGTACGAATGGTCACAGGACGATCGCATCCTTAACCGGTCGACCAGTGTGGGGAAGGCCTTAGTTGTCTGTGAGGATAGTGGAACTCTACCTTTAATCGTTGGATAACTTACGGTTACGTAAAAAATACACAGTTCAAAATTTTAGTTGAAATTTCTTTTAACAAATTATCACAGTGATACAGAAATAATTTTATTCAGTGTTCATATTACATTCCGTTCGCATTAATTAATAAAAATATAATTTTTTTTAAAAAATACAATGGCAGATTTATCTTTAAACGAATATCATTCGTTACTGAAAACTTTTTACACTGCTTATCGGTTGTCTATATCCAGTTTAACGGATAAAATGAAGTTAGTTTCTTTTGAATCTGATTCAAGAAAATTCACTGAAGAGTGGAAAGCAAGAGGATTAGAATCGATGACAAATAAAATATATTGGGATGAAAATCGAGAACGAATTTCGAAAGATTTCTATTCGCAGTTAATGATAAATAAAAAAAATAATAAATGTAAGGCTGATATAAAAGAAAAACCAACTAATTTAAAGGTGGACACTAATATGGCGAAGCAAAATCAAATAAAGGTACAGAAAGGACAAGAGAAACAAAAAGAAAATAAAGAAACAGTTGTAAATGTGTTTAAGAAAAGGGGACAAACTTCTACTGTTACATCAAAATATTCTAAAATATCAAAAAATATTCCAAAAGCAATCGGGGGTATTACCGATTCTACAAAGAAACCGTCAGAGTTACCAAAAAAAAACTTCAAAACGGCAAAAAAAGAAATGAAGGCAGTAAAATCGGTGGACGAATCGAGGTCTCTGGAAACAAAAAAAATGAATGTGCAGGATTTCGAAATTAAGAAAATGGGTAGCAAGACAACAAAGAAAACACCTGAAAATGTACGTAAAGATAGCAAGCTTCAGACAGTTGCAAAAAGTCCTACGTCGACCGTAACAAGTCCAGTGCTGTTAAAAGAGCTGGAAACAATTTCAGAAACGGTGGAGGAAAATCTAGAAGCTAAACAAGATGTGGAAATGGTAGAAATAAATTCGGAAACGAGAGAAAGAGATTTAGCAATGGAAACGGAAGAATCACAAACTGTTAAGATAGATGAGAATGATGTACAGTTTGCTGTCGATAAAAATTCTAGTTTTAAGGAAGTTCATTCTCGTCTCCTTGAAATGGTGTTAAAAGATCCCGCTAAACTCACGGAATTTTATACTTTTATGACATCTAAAGAAAACGAAGCACATCTCATAAACTTATACCGTATTAGTAAAGAGGCTCAAACTAATAAGTTGTTGACGGCTAAATATTACTATGAGTTCGATTACAAACAAGAAGTTAAAAAATTTCATCTCAATTTGTTCAGTCGCCTTAATTTATTATACAGTAATATAATTCAAACCAATGCTATTTCATTTGATATGGATATTTATAAAGCGATTTGGGAAATGCTCTATGGAATATTCCAGAAACATTATGTTCTTCTACCATCTAGTGTCCAGAAGAAAGAAATAATAAACCATATGCCTAAAAAAGTATTTAACAAATTTTGTGTTAAAGATATCGCAATGTTCCTTGTAATCAATTTATTGTGTGCTATTAAAACTTGTAATAAAAAAATAGATGGAAATATTGACTCTGAGGTAAAAATGAGGATTGTCTGTTATCAACTGCGTGATATTGCAATTATTTGGGACTACGCCGAATATAGTCTAAAACTGTTCAGTTTATGTACTTCTAAAAATAATGAGAAGCCGCCAAACAATGAATTGGCGAACTTAGTTGATGTGCTAAAAGAATTCGTGTATGTGTTTCCAGAAGAATTTATTGGTGGTTTTGGTATAACGTTTCCTAATGCTTCAAAAGATTATGTTGAATGTAGATCTTACGGTATTTAAACGAAATTTATGTATTATATAAGGAAAAGATTTTTTAAGAAGTAAAATTGTCAATTATTTTGTAAAATTGTCAATTATTTTGTAAAATTAGAAAAAAAATCTTAAAATTACTTTCTTTTTAAATTTTAATTTTTGCATAGTTTGTCTACTCGAAATCAAATTTGATGTTCATTTCTCTTAATTATTAAAATGTACTTTATGTAATTAAAAATTAATATTTGATTGTATTGTAATTTTATATGATTGTTATTAAATTTGTTGTTTCACAGCAAATTGTTTTTTTAGCATGTTCAAAAACCACCTAATGATATAAAACCATAATCTATGTATATGTCGTGGCTAGATCTTAGAATTGATTGACGCTGTTGAGCGTCTATAATCTACAATTCTTCTTCTTCTACACTGACTGGTCTGATGGAATGAGGTAACCTCTGTAATCTACTAACCAGGGGCGTAGCTACCGCCGTATCTGCCGTATCAATTATACGGGGCCCCCGGGCCACGGGGGCCCCCAACATGCGTAAGCAAAAATTAATAAAAACTTCCCAAATTTTTTTTTATTTCAGAAATGACAAAAGTCAAAAAAAACAATTTCTTGTTTTCCCGCGTAAAGCCTGCGTTCAAAAGTTGGCAACACCCTACATCCGTTATCGCGGGCTGCGGGATTTACCCGTTTAAGTCATTTACTTCAACGGGAGAAGGGCCCCCAAACAAATTTTTATACAGGGCCCCGCCAAGATACGCTACGCTTCTGCTACTAACCTTGCTACTGTCGCACACGCTGAGTTAAAATACATATATAATAGTTTATCTTTGAGATTAATGTCCTATTAATACATGTATTTGATTATTCCATACACAGAGCGCGCTAGTATCTCGTCACTTAATCTGACATATCTTTCAGCTAACACATTGAACACGCATGCTAATCTGTGTTATTCAAACATATTCCCCCTTTTGCAGCCGTTTCCATAATATTTGTATTAACCAAAATACATAGTAATACTCAAGAATAGTGAGTTCTATAAGAGACGTCATCACTTCATGAATTTCAGAATTTGGCTCTAGAAGAGATCGCTGACAGACAAACGACAGGCAAGCGTTCTGTGTAGGCCTCTATCTAAGTATAAAATTTTAAAAGAACGTCGAAAAAAACGTGAAAATTACGACTAAATTTCGAATATTTGACATACGGTTTAAATATTGCATGTGTTCGTTGATCTTTTCTTTTTGATTATTTTCGTCGCAGAATATACTGCACGTGCGCTCCCATAATTTTGATAGAAATAATTAAAAAGAACCTATTGATAATTAAATTATGTTTATAAGCTCAAAGCTAACATTGGCTTGCTTAAAACTTTGGGTAAAAAAAAATCTTTGAAGTTCTAATCATTCATAATTTGAAATTCGTAATGTTATCTTAGTTTATTTAGTAGATATACAATTAAAAAAAAATCGAATATACTGAGTGGCAGAAAGCATCGTCAAAATTTTTGATTTGATAATGACCTTGGATTGTAACCATATACTTACAGTTTTTATACATTGAGAAGCATTCTAATGTCGTCAAACTCCCTGTCATCTATAGATTCTAGAAGATTCGATTGTACACACAAAAACAAATGATTGATTTACACAGTAAAAAAATCAATTTTCAAGTTAAATTTTCATAAAAATACGTAGAAAAAAGTTGTTTCGATGTGAAAACTGTATAAAAAACGATTTTATATACACGTATACACAGTTTAGAAAAAATATCGTTTCAATCGATCAGTTATTTTTTGAGCTGGATCGATTTAAAATGCTGCCATGCTATTCTTATGAAAAAATATGTAAGGTCATTGTCAAATCAGATTTTCTGATTATGCGTTCTGCAATCGAGTATAAGTTTTGCGATTTACATTGGAACTCAACAACGAACTACTTATGTTTAGGTGAACAAAATTAACTGACAGTGTTGCTTTAAAAACAATTATCCGTCTAAAAGAGCGTTATGTACATTTAGTTAGAGTCCATTATTGTAAGTATTTCATCTCATAAATTCTTAGGTGTTAGTCAAATATGACATGCAGGCTGTGAAGGAAATTGTGTTTACAGCCTTTACTGGCAGGATGTGAGCGTTGCGGCAGGTTCAGGAGGTGAATGTGGCAGGTCTATGTAATTTAAAGCGTATAACGTGAAATACACAACGCTCTGCCGTCATTTTATCAGTGGCAACCGTTTTTATAAACGGACCGATAAAGCACTGTACCAAAGTCCTTCAAAATTTCGTTCCATGTTTTGCAGCTTATATTTTAAACGGATATTGATTTACTAAAATCATCCAACTTTTGCTGATGTGGCCTTAAAAATTCACAACCGATTTGAATGAAACATTACAAGCAATGATTAGAAGTAATAGGTACATGAGCTTAATTCTATTCTCCTTGTATAGTATCTAAGGAGAATAGAATTGAGTTCCTGTATTACTTCTAATCATTGCTTGTAATGTTTCATTCAAATCGGTTAATCCCTTCAGGCGTGATGAAGTATTAAAGAAAAACTAAAGTTTAATAAATTGAAAATCTTAATGTAAACCGGCAAATACGGGGTTTTTCTTCATGATTAATGATAACTGAAATTTTGTTCTGGTTCTGTAAAATAGATATTTTTCATGTAGTCAAATTACCCATCTGACACTAGTGCGTAAAGTAAAACAAATTACATAGTAATGTTCATAAACTACCCATATAGTTGGCTACACAAATGAAATGTCAACCATACTGAAACTGAAGTGAAAAGCAGCTATTTTATAGGTGGTACGGATAAAAAAATACTATACATCTCAAACGCAATGACATTGTGATTTGTGTGACTGTTAAAACTCTCTAGTATTCGTTTTAACACAATGTAACTTGTCATAATACATCTTATTACGGCCTAAATACGTAACCTATACTATTGTTTGTCAAATTTCGTGAAAATAGAATGTATTACAATTTTGTCACAATTTTCTAGGGACACACACACACACACAGAGAGAGAGAGAGAGAGAGAGGGAGAGAGTTATAGACGCTCAAAAGCTGAGCTCTAATGAATTATGTCTAGTTTGCTCATATGATGTGGTTCTCGTATTTTTTTTCAAAATGACTCAGTCGTTTTTGAGAAAAATTAATATTTCTAAGAGCGTTAACTCGAATAAGCGTTGGGGCTATTCTGACAAAAAAATACAGAATCTAGATCACAAAAAAGAATTACAATTTTTTTTCTTCTTATTTTGTAAACGGGGTAACATTAGGGCTTTCAGGAATCCCGCCAGGATTCATATGCAGTATTTGGCGATCTCATGCGTATTTATGAAAATATTCCCGTACGCCTCTGGTCCGTTATACACTAGAGACACAGTCGTCTACTTCCTTATCCTGTGCCATTTCAATGTGGGCATAAACTAGTGTACGACATGTCGCAATTTATTTATCCTGTCCTAATTTATGGATATTCTTCCTGTCAATGTTCAATGTTTATTTAAAGTACAGATTGAGCCACATGATTGTGGTAATAATATATTCAGGCACGACTTGCTTGATATCAATTATCAAGGATGATTTAAAACTCGGTTATATTACTACGAAGGTCGTCTGCGACATGACATTAATAATAATAATAATAATAATTTTTATTAGTTCCAGAAAGAGCTCTGTTGAGCAATGAAACATAGTCAGACATACAAAAATATAAAATTTAGTCATTAAAAAACTCCAATATACTATAAAAACACTTCTCAGCGAGATAATTAAACAGATACATTTTAAATAATTTATGAGAACTTGCTTCTTTTATGAAATCTGGCATTCTATTGTAGATTTTAGTGGCCATATAAACAGGGCCACGCTGGTAGGACACCAAAGATGCTTTAGGCAATGTTAAATTACCTTTAGTTCGCGCTTGGTAGCCATGACTAGCTGACTCAAATTTACATGGATTGTTTCTAACATAAGTAGCTATGGTATATATATATATATGGACGGGAGAGTTAATATACGGTGCGCTTTAAAACTATCACGACAAGTGTGACTGTATGGTAATTCAAACATTATTCTAATAGCTTTTTTTTGAAGTACAAAAGCACGACCCATATCAGTACAGCAACCCCACAATAGAATGCCATACTTCAAGTGTGGGTTAATAAATGAAAAATATAATGTTTTTAAAGTTGATTTATCTACCTCACAGGTCAGTTACCTAAGAATAAAAATACCCTTTGAAACCTTTTTACAAACAATGTCAATGTGGATACTCCAATCAATATTTTCATTAACCCATAAACCTAGAAAATTAAAACTGGGAACATTATCAATCACATGATCATCAATAATTGTTACAATCAAGCAAGGAGGTTAGAGGTATATTAACCCGAGCGAAGTAATTTTTAATTAACTGCAATTAACTGAAGTTATAATATAATAGATAGGCAGGAATAACTTACCGCTGAGATATTTGTATATCTTTTAAGGTTTCCTGGTAAGTCATAGCTATATAGATACTGATAATAGAGATACGTTTTCTGTAAAAAAACCGACATTATCGCGTTTAAAGTCACTGGTAAAGACTAGTATAGCATAAAACAAATATATGAGTATATGGATGTCCGTTAATCTATAATCAATATTTGAAATACGATTATAGGTAACACGAGAATATAGTTGGCTCCCTTACAAGAAAGTGTATTAAAGATATAATATCAGTTGTCTTAAGGCAAAATGGGTTATGTTAGATTATTGATTAAATAAGATTAATCTCACAATTTTTTCTCGTCTCAGTCGTCTGAATCACTAATCTATTTGAAAAAAAAAAAACTAATTTCAATCCAAAATTTATAATATAATTAGTAAACCTAAAGTGTCAAAAGTGTTAACACTTTTTACATTGGAAAATGATAGCAAACTCACCTTGTATAAGATATTTGTTGATCGTGATTATTTCACTATCCGGGAGAAGCATTATAAAATACACTACTTCAAAAACAATTAATATTAAAATTAAACCGGGTTGCGGTGCCAAAACCCTGCCGACAATATAGTGTATTTGCTAATACAGGTATTGTGGCTTTATTACATGAACTTAAGTTTGTTTTTGGACAAAATAAAAAAAAAATTTAACTCCTTAATACACCCCTTACAATAATAATTTTATTAGTTGAAATATTGTTATCAATCCAACATCTGCACCAAATTAAATACGACCTTCAGTAAGTAAATTCGTATACGCAAACTACTGTTTTCATAAAATTTGTAAGTCCGGTCCTGTCGGGCCGATTCGCTTTTAATTTTAGGAGCACTTTTTAATTGCTACTAAAGGGTTAAATTTCAATTTTGAAACGATTCTGAGAATTTTTTCGGTATTTTTGGGCCCAAAAACTTTTTTCAACCCCTAAAAACCACCCTTAAAATGACCCGATTACGCCCATTTTAAATAGGCTTCGTGCGGTGATGGATTCCAACATGTATGCCAAATTTCGTTAAAATGAATTAACTCCTTCGAAAGTTATTGCCCGCACATATAAATATATATATATATATATATATATATATATATATATATATATATATATATATATATATATATATATATATATATATATATATATATACGTATATAAATATATATATATATATATATATATATATATATATATATAAACATTTTTAAAAATGGTGCCAAAGTGTTTAGGAGGTTATGAAACGTCGAGAAATTTTGGTCCGACCCCTAGGTCCCGCCATCCGACCGACGCCAATAGTGTATGTTGCCATATGGCAAATACACTAAAAATACAGAAAATCTTACCGAAAATTAGGCAAAACTGATTTTGTTTTTTGACCACAGATCGAATCTGATAGACGAAGACTGTGTATCAGCTATATTTTTCGTTTAAATAGCTTTCTAGTCATGTGAAATTGCAATGGAGCTTCAAGTCCCCAAGGTGCTATAGTGCAAGACTATACAGCTATGTGTTTGTGTGTGTGTGTGTGTGTGTGTGGCACATATTACATCACGCGACGAAGGCGTTGTTTGGGGAGGGAGGCGATGGATGGTCCACATGTTCACACAGATAATTGGTGCGGTCACTCGACTGCCCGAAACCCTGATCGCGAAGTACACATTCCTTGTTCACAGCTGTGAAACAATCCAATTTACGCGTTTACCAAAATTGTAGCGATATCTGTTATCGTCAAAGTTAGTTATATTATGCTGGAAAATCTAAGTTTTCTCATACTTCATTGATCTACTATGTAGGAAACCAAAATAGATAAATAGATTTTTTTGCTCTACCCCACTATAAAAAGACCACAAAAAAGAGTAAAATAAATAAATAAATTTTAGGTCGACGCTCATTAAATAACTATAACTTTTTATGTACCTAGGCACTTAATTAAATTGGCGTCGACCTCAAAATTTTTCATTTTACGCTTTTGAAGAAAGCTATTTTATTAGTGTATTTGCCATATGGCAACATACACTATTGGCATCGGTCGGATGGCGGGACCTAGGGGTCGGACCAAAATTTCTCGACGTTTCATAACCTCCTAAACACTTTGGCACCATTTTTAAAAATGTTTATATATATAATATGTATATATATATATATATTTATATATATATATATATATATATATATATATATTTATATACGTATATATATATATATATATATGTGTGTGCGGGCAATAACTTTCGAAAGAGTTAATTGATTTTAACGAAATTTGGCCCACGTGTTGAAATCCATCACCGCAAGAAGCCTATTTAAAATGGGCGTAATCGGGCCATTTTTAGGGTAGTTTTTAGGGGTTGAAAAACGTTTTTGGGCCCCAAAATACCGAAAAAATTTTCAGAATCGTTTCAAAATTGACATTTAACCCTTTAGTAGTAATTAAAAAGTGTACCTAAAATTTTAATAAAATCGGCCCGACAGGACCGGACTTACAAATTTTATGAAAACACTGGTTTGCAGATAGTGAATTATTTACTGAAAGTTGTATATAATTTGGTATAGAGGTTCGATTGATAATAATATTGCAATTAAGAAAAAAAATGTTATTTTAAGAGGTGTATTAAGGAGTGAAATTTTTTATTTTGCCCAAAAACCAACTTAAGTTCGCGAAATAAAGCCACACTGCCTGTATAAGCAAATACACTATATTGTCGGCAGGGTTTTGGCACTGCGACCCGGGTTTTTTTTTTTACTTTATATTGGACATAAGAGCTTTTACCTTGTTGGCACAGGTATGCTTTTTTTTCATTTTACCTTTAGAATATTAATAATGATGGATACGTTTTGTAAGCCCTAAGCGAATCATTGAATTGCATAATTTTATATCTATAAATAGTAAAAGAAAGCATATCCATCAAAATAAGACGTCTTTTAAATTGCATTCAAAGTTGGCGAAACGTAAGGGTCAAGTCGGTAGCAAAAAAAAGATAGTATTATAGTATAAATATTATATATTATACAGTGTGTTAACTGAATTATATATGAAAAAGTAGGTACGTTTGAAGTTATACTTCTTTGGCGTGATTAAAAACTAATTCTTAATACGCATGCAAATAATTTACTGAAATAAAATCTTCAAAATTTTCAAGAATAATACTTACAAAAAATTAACCTCAAATGGTTAAAAATACTTTCAAAATTTTATTTTGATGTTTTACTTTTTTCCGCTGGATAACACTTAACACAACTATATGTAGTAATCAAAGCTTATAGTCGTTTAGTATATTATGTAGTTTTTAGATGACAGAAAGTACATTTATTTCGTCCATCTGCAATCATTTCGGACTGGGTCTCTTATGGCCAATTTCATGTTTCCGAATTTTCGTCAACGCTCAACTTAATACTTTCGAATTTTCGTTAGCTATGAGCGCGCAGTTTCCGTTGCCTGCTAAAATTTTACTTTCAACGACAGTTTTATTGGTATATATGATATAACATGAAAAAAGTGATATATGATTATACGATTATTTCGTTGCCAAACCAAATCTACTCGGAAAGCTAATAAAAAAATAATAATTAAAAAAATATATATATACTACGAGAAAAGAGTCTAAAAATGCAGAGATTTGCCAATTAGTGATGTGATCCATTCGACCAGAATAGGGTATCCTAGGATTAATTTTTGATTTTCACATATCCCTGCTTGAATTGCATCACTCGGTATATTTTACTCGACTCAAAACCAATCCTTACACAAAACATAAAGTTGAAACTTACTTTATTGGTAAAAGTTTTATAGCGAATCAATTTGGATATTGAAAGGGGAACAATAACCTTTATTTACAGTTCGATGTCAAAATATAATAGCTCTCTCTTTTCGACTTCAGTGGCATTCGTATCGACTGCCCATTGATGCGACATAAGTCGACTATTCGAGTGCCCACTTGAAATACAATGTAAACTCTGTCTGACTCGATTCCATGAACAAGGGTGTTTTACATTTCTTTGGTTGCGAGACTAAGTGGCTTAGGTGCAAGGCTACTAGAATACTAGAGGCTGGGCATAAGAGGCTATAAACATGGTCACTATGTGATTGGTTAAGTCGATTGCTTAAACGTCACCGATAACCCATGGCTTGGTTTTTCAATTATTGTTATCCCGAATGTTTGGAAAAAGACTTCACAAGCCTACTTCGGTCTAACAAAGAGAGTGTATGACGGATGTGCGAATTTTGATCATTTTTGGTACACTGGTAATACACCATGTAAAATACTAAAATACAACTCTCCAAAATAACCAAGAAAAACGATCCCAAAGTTCCGTCAACACTTTTTATAAAAGTTACATAAATTCTCGATTGAGCGAGCCATGGCGCAAGTGGTAACGCTCTTGACTCGTTTCTTTGATGCGTTATCCATTTTACAGTAACAAAATTTCACTTATACGTTGAATCATTTCCCCTTTAAATTTGCGTCACCAAGGTTTCTCCGCATTTGAACCATTTCCCCTTTAACGTTACAGAAAAATTTCAAAGAGAAACGTCGCCTAGAGAAGTTAAACTTCAAAAAATTAAAAAAATGACGCTATAGACTTTACTCCGGGACTAGAAACGGGTCTTTTTAGTGATCTGCATCTTTGCATCTGGATCCCGTATGTGAGCCGACTTACTGAACCGGTTCAAAAAGAGCCGAGTTCTGAATATGTTACTGCAGTCTGCCACTGGGTTACCTAACTCAGTCAATCGTATCACGACCTGTATAGAATCAAGAATGCATAGCCAAACATGTGATGCATGAGTCATTTGAGCTGACAGATGCATCAAAGCAAGAACTGATACGTAAGTGTAAAATGTGCTTCTGTGTGTTATATGTTTCACTGAGTTATGCGGATCCGTTGATCCGTCGGCTCAAAAAAAAGTGAGTCGGCTCTCACAGATCTTCTGTCGGAGTCGGCTCTTTGAACCGGTTCAGATCTGAGTTACCCAACTCTATCCGGAACTCAATAGCCTTAAAAATTTTACATACGCCACTTTGTCTTATTGGCACAGACTTTATCTCTATGCTGTTTGAATCGAATAAGTATTAAAATATGAATGGCTTTCATTCAAATTACCTCTTTATGGGAATTATTATTATACAAAGATTAATGTTAAATACTTTATTGTATAATCGCTACTTGTAACACAAGATACGCTCAAGTACACTTATTTAAACTCTTCAGTGAGTCCGTGGCTCATTCAAATTATTGTTGTTTTGCCGCTATAATGGAAACAGACAGTGACGCTGATCACATGCTATAGCAAAGTGTTCAGTGGATTTCTTAGATTGTCCTTCAGCTGGTGATTTAAAGAATTCTTCCGTTCTCCCGCGATTTAATTCCTCGTCCAATCATGTCATCATATCCAAAATTACACACGACGTTGGTTTTGTTGCTGAACTAGCTACTTGTTTTCGCTGCTAGATTCCAGACGTACTATAGCGCTGGATGTTGTGATGGTTTGCGATGCGTGTTTGTTAGACGATGGGCGTTCAAAAGCTGGATTTGTTGCGTGTGTAGTGACAGTTCGAATATCAACAATGGACGATAACGTGATTATAGTAAAAGTTGTTCGTCGCGAAGGAATGGCAATTATTGTGTATTTAATAATTTATTAAGTAGATATATATATAGTCAGTATGGTGTCACAAATGACAAAAATATGCGTTATGACGCTACGTTTGCTTACAACGCTTTTCCATGGCGCTCATGCGACAAGATAATGTTTTCTGATTGAATTTGGCTCAAAGACCTAACAGATCAACCGCGAAAAATAACCCCGATTCTAATTCTGAAATCCAGTCTCTGACCAAACTAAGTGACGTCATTTCCATCTTTGCAGCAATCGCGGCTGCCAGCGTCATGTACAGTGGCCTTAACAGAAGTTTCACCGTGCTTAGGTGTTCGCTGTTGGAGGTTTCACTGTAGCATAATCGCTTAATAGAGAAATAGTATTGTAAATAACACTTTCAACGGTGATATTAGATAGTGTTTTAGAGTTAATGCATGCATGTGCACTATAGTTTTATAATAATAAAAGGACGCAAAGCGTGACGTGTTTTCGATAGAATGACAATACATTAAGGGGCCATTAGGGAATCGAGCTTGATCAATAATTCATCTCCTTTGAAAGGGTATTATCGCTCTTACATAACCATGTGTATCAGTGAACTTAATTAGCTCTGTTCTGCCTACGTGACAGATTAGAATACAAAATAGACAAGCGTGCTATTTACCTGTCACTATTTTGGCATCGATTCGATTCAACAACAGTGAGGCTATGTGTATTCTAATACTGTACACGTATTTCTACGGTGGTTAGAGAGGAGGCACCGAAGCTCTAACTAACAGAAAAACATGTTTGTCAGCTACCTAACTAATTTTTTGACAGATCTTTAGAACAAAAGAACAGCTGATTTTTTTCGTTTTAAAAATATTTTGAGTAGTACCTATACCCCGACCGCTTTTTCATTGTTCAGCATGATTTTCACGGAATTTAAAACGACTATTCGAAATATGTTGGTCTCTTGGTCTGTATTTAATCTCATTTTTAACAGCATAGTTTGTTTCAAGATTTTGAAATTCTAACTACGGCTTTTTAAATTAATTTGAGTGTCTATAATCTTTCAAAATCATTGCCTTGTTTAAGATTAATATTTTTTATCAGTATGTATTGATAAAATATAGTTTTTTTTTAACGCACATTTAATCTACAAATCACTCATGCTTTCATTCTACTATAGCAATAAACGGAAATAAGATTTCCTTTATCTACGTATCCAGTTGACCGCTTGTTTAAATTGACCTGTTCACTTCACTTTAGTTCATTTCCTGCCAATTGAAAATAACATACCGTACACAGAAACATTAAATACAGGTTTCAACCACGATATATTGCTAATCAAAAAATGTATTTAAATTGAACAGGAAACACTTGCTTGAAAAGGAGCATTTAAATTTTTTGACCAGAGAAAAGGGAATCTGAAACAGAAATATTGCTTCACAAAATTGATCCGAACGATTTTTTTTAAAATTCGGTGTCAAATTACTTCCATTTACATATATAAATAAAATATTAAAACATTTTTTATCTGCTATTTCATTTTTGCGAAGTTTTCGGTTCTTTGCAGGGCTGTTTATTCCAAAAAAGAAAGGTTTTTTCTCATAGTGATAAATTGACATAAATCTTTTTATGATTTTGACCTGTATATTTATTTCAGTTCGTTGCTTTCTACCTATAATAAAATTCACAATTTTCATTTTTTTCACGCTGTCAAAAATTAATGATCTTAATTAGTCCATCTGTTGTTATTTATTAAAATATGAATGACGTAGCTATTACCAAGCAAATGTTGGTCCAGTTTTCAATCATACGACCTATTAATTATTTGTATTAATAATACTATTAAAACTGACGGACATAATAGTGTCAGACATGATCTATTAATAAATTACAAATTGAGTTGATGATAACAATATGTGACAGTATTAAATAAGTTATCTCTACAGGACAAAATTATCATAGATAGCCCGCTGCAAAAATTTCAAAGTTACTTAATTTTTTTTTGTTTATTTCAGACTATTTAACTATAACTGAACGAAGCTACACATTTTTGAGCGCCGTCTCCTCGGTTCAGAGAATTGTTTTAAGATTTTTGACAAATACACGAACCTAATTTTTGAATATAAAAAAAGATAAGTCGTGTAGAACTTAAAAAATAATTTCAAAATGAAAACCATGACTTTAAAATTAATTCGATTAAAAGATTTGATCTTTATGCCGGATTGTAGAAAGCATTGTTAAAAAATCTGATGACCTTAAATTGTGACCACACAAATGTTTCCACTAGAAAAGCATTGTAGAATTTTAATGCGATCTTGCTCAAAAAAATAATTAATCGATTGAAACGATATAATTTTTAAACGTGTTGGTATTTAACTTATGTATTTAAAATAGTTTTCTGTACAAGTTTCATTTCGAAACGACATTTTTCCACGCTAATTGATCAAAATTTAGCTTAAAGAATGATTTTTTCTATATGTAGATCAAGAATTTTTTTTGTGAGTACAATATTATGTTCTACATAACAGTGAGTTTGAATACGACATTAAACTGCTCTCGTATGTATAAAAACTGTAATGATATCATCGAAATCTAAAGTTACTGCCAAATAAATTTTTTTTCACAATATTGGTTGAAGAACAATTAAAAAAATGTGTTTAACAATGTTACGCTTGTGGCGAAGCGAAACATTGATAAAGCTTTTTAGTGTATTTGCCATATGGCAACATACACTATTGGCATCGGTCGGATGGCGGGACCTAGGGGTCGGACCTCCTAAACACTTTGGCACCATTTTTAAAAATGTTTATATATATATGTATATATATATATATACATATATTTATATATATATATATATATATATATATATATATATATATATATATATATATATATATATGTGTACGGGGAATAACTCGAAAGAGTTAATTGATTTTAACGAAATTTGGGCCACGTATTGAGATCCATCTCCGCCAGAAGCCTATTTAAAATGGGCGTAATCGGGCCATTTTAAGGGTAGTTTTTAGGGGTTGAAAAATGTTTTTGGGCCCCAAAATACCGAAAAAATTCTCAGAATCGTTTGAAAATTGACATTTAACCCTTTAGTAGTAATTAAAAAGTGTCCCTAAAATTTTAATAAAATCGGCCCGACAGGATCGGACTTACAAATTTTTTGAAAACACAAATTTGCAGATAGTGATTTATTTATTGAAGGGTGTCTTTAATTCGGTGTAGACGTTAAATTGATAGTAATATTACAATTAAGAAAAAAAATGGTATTTTAAGGGGTGTATTAAGGGGTTAAATTTTTTATTTTGCCCAAAAACAAACTTAATTTCACATAATAAAACTATAAAACCACACGGCCCTATACAAGCAAATACACTATATTGTCGGCAGGGTTTTGGCACTGCGACCCGGGTTTTTTTTTTAATTGTTCCTACCAAACTTTCCCTCAACGGGCACAGTAACGTAATAGGATATGGTAAGTAAATATAATATGTGTATTTATATTGATTTGTATAAATTAGCTAATTTTAAGTATTTCATTATTTTTGTGATGTTTTCTGGTTTATTGTGTAATGCTTCGTTTATTATGAGTATGTATTATGGAAAAGGTCATTCTCTGTCAAGGCATATTTTAAGGACTGCAAAAATCTATGAGAGTTCTGTTCTGTCTACTATACAAAATGTATACATTTCTGCAATTAAAATAATTAACTAAGGTTTTATTGTCCAGTCTTTTGTGTCATTGTTCATCAAAGTAATTACAATCTATACTTTCTCAACGAGGACACTGCACTTGTCTTCTTTTCTCTTTCTTTCTGTCTTCCATTTCAAATGAAAAGAATAATGATATATTCACATATTAGTTGTTCGAATTAAATAGCAGTAATAATTATTTAATAAAGTACTGCTTCCAAAATTAACAGTTACCAACATATAGTCAAAGCCCTCTAAGTGTACAGCTCGGAACCGAGGTCCATCCTTTAAGTGCACACTTCCCCTACGATCTTTTTCATCCCCACTCTTCTAACTCCTATAGCTATCTTTATTCAATCAGATGCTATAAACAATATCTCTAAAACTCTATGAATATGATGGAAATGGAAAGTTTGAAAATAGCGCGCTTACGGTCGCACGTGATTGGGGGCTGGGGAACGTGCACTTAGAGGGCGAGTTCGTGTGCAGTAAGAGAGCGTGTGCATTTAGAGAGCGTGCACTTAGAGGGCTTTGACTGTAATGCTGTTGTATCGATTATTTGTAAACTGGTTGCTGATAAAAAATGACGTCATCTGTTATCTTACAATTTTTATTCTGTTATTTCAATTTTTTGTTCTCGAATTCTGAATATTGGAAATTTGGAAATACTAGCTAAGGATTACTTTATTGGATCTTAAAAAAAACCTGTTACCAATGATTGTTTGCTGCCCATTAACAAAAAAATGAATACCTCCATCAAATTTCAAGATATCGATATAATTCCTTAGGAATCTTGAAAGTTATCCTTTCAATTGTTGCAAAATACACGCAACGAAAATAAATTTAATTGACTGTTATTGTTGCCTTCAGAAATTCTTAAACACGTTTTGTAAATTGTGTACTTTTTAATTAAAAAACAACACACCGGTTCGTTGCCACTGGAACGTATATTTACCGTTCATTTAGAGTAGACTGTCAAGAATCGGAGGTCATTTGTTTGAAAGCGCTTCCGCTTTTTGTATTCATTAACCCCACCTCTACACTTATCTGTTTACAAACAAAAGCTTTGCTAAAACAAAAGAAGTAACATCCGCTCTTTGCTTTCTACATTAATTAGGAAAGTTGTACTTTTTATGCAAGCAATTTAACGAAAATGATGCGACAGTCAAGTTTTTGATAACCTGATAAATCGTTCATAACAAACAAGAAGAAATCAAAGTTGAACTATTTATTTTGTAGTCTATAGACTATTAAATATAGACAGTACTCTAGTGATGTAAAATTTTTGTGGCAGACAATCGCAAATGTGAAATCGACACGGAAAGTTGAAACAACAATTTTTTTTCTCATACCCCATCGAGTGGAATATTACCGTTGAATAGGCGATAAAAAATTGAATCGACATTTCTTTATTTAAGGCTGTCGGAACGCTCTGAATTTTGTTTGTGCCGAGACCCAGCAGTAAGGGGCGAGGTAGGCAAAAGACATATTGTGGGTGTGACCTTCTTTAGCTCTGTCTCGCTCAAATCATCCACCCGTTTCAATTTTTGGCTGGTGTCAACTACGAGGCTAAAAAATATTGTTGCAAGGGTACCGCTGTCAATTGATTACTCTAAGTTTGGGAAATATTTTAAAGATTTAAAAAAGTTTTCCGAAAAAAGAAGAGTCACTTTAGGTTTGTGATGGAACAGTTTTGTGAAATAAGTACGAATAAGGTCGTAGTATGACATTGAAAACGTGTGTTTTTTTGGCACAATTAATGCCAACTTTTTTCTAGTAAATCGTACATAAATAACAAAAGTAGTCCATTAGAGACCTAGATTTGTCCTTTATCTTCCTTATAGAGAAAGAATTTTCGCAGAATATAGATGAATAAGTCTACAATCAGTTGACAGCCGAAGCTCTATTTTTGGCTTAAATTCAGAGCGTTCCGACAGCCTTAAGGTGTCTATTTTCAACTGACGGTACTCACGCATTTTCAAGTTTTTAGTCCCTACTTCTCATGTAATGTGTCTCCACCTTCGCTATACACAGCCAATGAAAAAACTACCTTTGACGACGTTTAACCTTAAGGTTTTTTTTTTCTGATTGGTCTATGGCTGCCACGAAATGAGAGTGAAGGAGAAGTTGAAAATACATGAGTCGATTAGTCCCTGCAGATTGAAATATTTACCATATACTTTGGTTCTACTGTATATTTTACACAATAGGTACATACGGTATAAGTATAACAGACAGGCTTTCAATTCAAAATTATTCTATGATTGTACTTATTATACGAAAACCTTACAAAAGTAAAACGTGTAGGGATGATTAGTTTTTATAAAGTTTATAAGAAACTAAAATTTTAACAATATTATTTTTCTGAACAATTTAATTTTTATTATACCTAGTATTTATATACTGCTGCAATAATTCCTGTTTTTACAATTACAATTAACAAAGCAATTATCGTACGATTACGTTTATAAATGAATTAAAGATATAATGTAAAATAAACTTTGATACTTTCGTAAAATATTTCCAAATATCACTCATTTCAATATGCGACATTTTTCCCGAAAAACGTTAATTCAACAAAGAGATGAACAATTAAAAAAATGCACTAAAACACCCGAACCGCACTTGTAACAAAGCAACGTTAAACTTTAACAACCAAACAAGTCCTAACGAGTAACATACTAGTACCGTTTCACAAACACACACATAACCTATCAGCTGTAGTCGCACAAACACGTGTCTATTGCACCGTTGGCAATAATCGTCAAATAATCGTTGATTACGATCAATACTACAGTTGCAATAATCGTAATGTTGCATCACTAATTTATACTTTATAGTGTTGTTTTTTCAATATTGAATAATTTCTTTCAGTATAGCCTCGGTGCTGCGCGTTTATTAAAAAAATATAAAATAAATTACATTAATTATAGTACGGTTCGTTTATTCTAAGTAGCGACTAATACATTATACGATATAAATGTCAAAGTTTTTATGCGTCAGACGTCATTGCTTTATCAGTCTCAACTATTTCAGAACCGTAGCATTCCAGATAACAAGGTTCGTCGATGAAGCTTAGTGTACCTTTCTCACCCCCTTAAATAATTCCTAAGCCCGTTCCTGCTAGCAATTCGATGTAAAGGAGCATTTAGATAGATTAATTTAACAAACTGAATGGCTATTGAAACATTGAAACGTTTGAATAGAAATTCAATGACATTTTATTGATCAATTAATTTAACAATCTATTTACACGTTTCGGCAACCCGTCAATTTGTTTGACTCAATTTAATTGATCATTGGAGTTGACGGTTACCCTTGAATTTGAATGATATACGTCTATAATGCGTACGATTATTATTTATTTTGTTTTTTTAATACAAAAAATGCTACTGCTCGGTTTTTGGTAAGACTTTCAATCTAAAGGCTCTCATATATCGGCGTGGGACAGCAGGCGCGTGAAAAAAATACTACATATATATTTCGTGCGTAATTATTTTATGACGTGCGTGACTGTTAAAACTTGTTGGCGCTCGTTTGACTATAATGTTATAAAAGTGAAGTTTGTTTCACAACCGAACTGTTGAAAGTGTTAAAAATATACTGACTATGAAACGTAAACCAGCTATTTTATAGGAGTACGTGCAAAAAATACAATATACACCTCGTGCAACTTAGATATACAATCAACTATAATAATTATTGTTCTCGTATATAATTAAGTGTGAAGAAATCGTTTTCTTTAATTGTTACAGTATTACAAGGTAAGAAACGAACATGGCAATTTACACATCCCTAAGTACGTTGTTATCGTTATCACACGATGGCAGGCAAGGCTATTTGTGCGGCGTTAGCTGACTATTCACTATTGTGATTTCTCAAATTAACTTTCAAACCAATCATCAACCGCACATTAATACAGCACTGACCAAACTATTACAGAATATTAGAATAGTAGAAAATTGAACGATACACGATTGCAGCATGTATTGTCAGAAAAGTAGACAATGCCTGATTCGAAAAACATTCTAGAGTTTTCAATTAATCTTGCTAAAAATTCAACTGACCGATCGATTCGTTATTTTGTCAGTATGTACAAATAAGTATCGCAGCTGACTTTAGCCGCCTTACAAATTGGCTAACCGTTTCATAAAACAGCGACATCTATTTAACATAGCCTT
Source organism: Venustoraphidia nigricollis (assembly GCA_034508555.1). NCBI lineage: Eukaryota > Metazoa > Arthropoda > Insecta > Raphidioptera > Raphidiidae > Venustoraphidia > Venustoraphidia nigricollis. Next base: position 929,994 of record JAVRKA010000114.1, read on the forward strand.
TTTCCCCATTTCCCCTTCGCTACGGTGTTTTTAGAAATATTTTTGTGTTATTTAGCTTTAAAAATGGCCTCTTTTCTGTAGATATCGCAGGGTAATAATAAAATTCGTGTTTAATTAGAAACCTAGGGATCTTATTAAATACCGTTTTTAGGGTTCTATACATCTGATGAAAAAACAGCATCCTTATAGGATCACTCACGTGGTGTCTGTTCGTCACAGCTTATTTTCTCCTAATCTACTAGACAAAAAAGTTGAAATTTGGTACACATACAAAGTTAGATGACTCAATGACGGACGTATAGCGTAAGTAAACGAATTTCGTTTTGGGGGTTGATTTTGAGGACCAAATTAAAAAATAAAAAAAATATTTATTCAAATGCATTAGTGACATATCAAATGAAAATATACATATACATATATGTTTTTATAATTTTAAAATGCATTGTTTAAAAGATATTAAAGAAAATTTACGAAAATCGAGCGTTCTCTCCGAAACTATTGAGCCTAACATTTTGGAAAAATAGGGAATATTGGGCAAAACGCAAACGAAATTTCTAAGTCTTAAATAAGGGTTTATTTTGGGGGTAAATCATCAAATGATAATTGCAAATAATGTATACTTCTCTATAATGTGTAGTGATGAGCTGTATTTTAAAAATAATTTAGAAAAAAATTTAATTTGAAATAATTAATATATGCTTGTTGTGTATTACTTATACGAATGCGATCTAAAAGTTTGACATGACTATAATGTTGACTGCAGATTTTCCTATAGTGAACTAACGTAAATAAATGTTTAAACTAAATTTAATATTGTAGCGTTGAATGCTTTTGATAAAGTTAACAGGGCAAATTATCTTCTAGAACAGACATAATGTAAAGTTAAAAGAAGTTTATTTAAACTAAGTTTCTTATGTTTAATGTTCATATTTATCAAATCTTACTAAAATACTAGATTAAGATTTTAATGTTCTAACACACTTTAAGAAATTGAAATGCGTTAGAACATTAAAACGTTACCTTTCAATCTTACTGCAATTTTCAAAAAAATATCAACAAATAATGTAATTTGGTTATGTATGTATATTACATTTTTAAAAATTCAGAATTATTTCTTACCGTTTTCTTCAAATCACATAAAAATAATTTCATATCTATTTCGAAATGCGTATACCACCCTTCTTAAATAAATCTACCCTACTACAAATCATGTTTAGTTATTTCTCGAGAAGATTTGGGTAAAAGTATATTAAAATCGATACGAAAAACGACATTTCACTACCACATTGACAGACAGGATATTAAAAGTTGGAATAACATTTTAACTTTGATCGTTGATTTGATATGACGAATTTGAAACGTTCTAAAATCTAAATGCTTTATCCTTGAGAAGCACCAACTGGGGAAGCGAAAGTTCTTAAAATACTTAGAAATTTTCACACATAATATTTGTTAGTTGCCACTTTGAAATACGGTGCATATATAAAATCTAGAGGTTTGTATAAGTAGTAGATTATCCTTTTTTTAGGAAATTTAACATAAATAAGTCAAGTTTTAGTGTATTTGCCATAGATATACAGAGTGTCCAAGAACTATCTTTACAACTTTAAAATTTAATAACTTTTGAACTGTTAATTTAAACTCTTCTGTAACTTCCCAACATTATCCTGTGTCAGCTATGTTCCTTACCTCGTGCATTTGCTAAATCGGTTTGTAATTTGTCAACAATTTCTTTTAATCTCGTTATCTGAACTTCAAGTCTTGAACGAGTAGTTTGTTCGAGTTCTAATTTCGATTCAAAATCTCTAAAAAATCATATAAAATTATTTTAAAATTTCAATAAAAAATTGTTTCCACTTTGCGTGTCTGAAAATCAACGTCCAGATAAGTTAGAGAAATGAAATTTGTCAAGTTTATAGATGGTTCCTTAACGGGAAAAATCCAAAATATGATTCTTAACCCAAAGGATGTGAAACAGTGAAGTTTAAAGGATCAATATGAAGAGTATGAGTTTTAGCTAGAGATGAAACGGATATCCGGTAACTATCCGGTATCCGGCAGAAACAAAACGTTCATCCCCTAATAGTTTTCATATTTCTTAACTAGAGCTCGGATGGTAAGATCTCCTAATCTCATCTTGAATGATTTATAAGATCAATAGCCCACACTCAACCCATTAGTCCCAACAACCAGATTATTGTAAAATATTGTAGAAAACTTACCGCTAAAATGCTGTGTATTTTTTTGCCAAAACAACTTCCTTCTCCCTGCTGACTCTTGCTCTGGCCTGCTTTTCTTGTCTCAGTTTGTTTTGTAATAGCTGTGTTTCGGAATCAGACTTTCTCTGTTTTTTCTCCATTTTCTACTATTTTGTTCTTTAAGCAAAACTGTTAGGTCGTTAATTTCGGCATTTAACTTTTGAATTTTTCGTTTCTACTGTCCTAAACTTACTTGTCGGTATTCCTCAACTTCTTCATACTACCGCAGCTAGATATACAAATATAAAATTAGCTTTCACTAATAGTTTATTACCTTTATCTCAAGTGGTTTTTTCAATCCGACCAACTGTTCCAAATCATCTTCATGCTGCTGCTGCCACTTTCGTCTTGTGGATTCCAATTCTCTGATTGCTCTTTTGTATTTTTGTTATAAACTCCGCCGTTCGACTCAACGTCTTCATCCTCTTCAGAAATAACTCCATTCATGTCTGACTTGGCGTACAGAAGTTCCATTTACAGTTGTACCGAAGACTGCTGAAATGATTTGTTCCTTGTCTGAACTTCAAATAATGCTTTTATGTAACTTTTGAATAATTATGCTGCTTTGGGCATCAATTTTATTTATTATGTAGGTATATAAAATATAAAATTGATATTGATTTATCTGAAATGCTGCTCGCCTGATACTTTTGTGTTTCTATTTGATAGACGAGTTTTTAAAGATTATGTCATGCTGTGATTTGTTCTTCGTCTGAACTTCAAATAATGCTTTTATGTAACTTTTGAATAATTATGCTGTTTTGGGCATCAATTTTATTTATTATATAGGTATATAAAATATAAAATTGATATTGATTTATCTGAAATGCTGCTCGCCTGATACTTTTGTGTTTCTATTTGATAGACGAATTTTTAAAGATTATGTCATGCTGTATACAGCAGTCCCAAACCAAGAAATAATTTCTGTTTTTTCACAATTTTGAGATATTTAGACTAAAAAAGTTAAAATGTTCTCTGACACATTTTATTTCGTTATTAAACTTATGTGAACATAACAGTATAATACGTATCAAATGTGAGAAGGTGCCTCCATTTAAAACTCATGCGATTTTATTCAAACTCGTTTCAAAACATCGCGCGCGTTTAAAAAAACGTGCACTTTCTCACACTTGTTACAATTTATAACGAGAACACTTAAACGTATGTACGTAAAAAATGACAGCCTTGTATATAAAAAGTGAAACAAAAGAGAAACTCGTGCGTAAAAAGGGCTTTTACACACGGACCATAGCTATGTAAACTATGTAAAAACACTATTTTGTATGTGTATTATAAAAATTATAATATGTAAATGTGTGGGTTTTTCAATTTGGGGTCATTCATAAAATACGTCACGCGAAATTCACTCATATTTACCCCCACTCCCACTTTCTCACGCTGTATCACATTTTCTGCGTGGAAGCGCTCTTTTTTCATATTGGATTTCCGCGTGTGTGATTCCACGGAGTTCAGAAATAATTAAAATAATCAAACATTTGGGTACTGCATGACTTAATACTATTGCAATGGGAGTGGTTTTATTTTATTGTATTTTATTAGAACACTCCTCTTTCAAAAATTGAAGTAATTAGATAACTGTCGTTTATTCCAGCGGCGCACCAAAAGTGACAAGAGTATCATTATGTCGTACATAATCGAGAAGTAAAAATGTTCAGTTTTTTATATATACTGTTGATGTTCATTCTAAAGAATAAGAATTTAATTTTAAAAAAATGTCTTAAAAATATTATTACTTTCATTATAAATTCATGTATAAAAAAGCTATTGGGTCATGACGTTTTCTTCAATTATAATTTATCTCTTTAACTGGGCTTACTTTACTTGAGAAGGCAGCAAACGGGTTAAATAGTGTTTTTACAAGCTTTTATTTTATTTCCAAGATGGCGGATTACCTTTTTCTTCACAACCCTCTTGAAATAATTTCAAATAAAAGAGGTTGACGAGTGGAATACGATAAGCTATGTGTTGTAAACCACATATCCGATCGATTTGAAATTTTGTACACATATGTATTCCCGATGACAATACATGATTCAATCGTTTTTAGAATTAAGTAATTAGTTAATTTTAATAAATTAATGTATTAATAGTAAACATTTTAAAAGACTAAAAAGAACAAAATAAAATATTTGTAATAACAAGCTTTTATTGAAATGTACTAAAAAGGAAAACATAATTTGTAATAATTTAGTTTCATGATTATAGAAGGGTGGATTGTGACTAATAAACTATCACAGAATTTACAACCCACGCTTTTATAATTATGATTCTAAATTATTAAAAATTATTTTTCCTTTTTAGTACTTTTCAATAAAAGCTTGCCTTTAAAAAGTTTTACACGTATTTTAACACCTATTAAACTGACAGTTTAGTAAACTTTGAACTCACTCTTAAATTAAATATCATGTTTAATCGAAATAATTCTTGTGTTATGAAAAGCATAATATAAAACTTTAGATTTTATTTTGACTCGGCCAAAAAGTATTTTTTTCACACGACACTGATTCATAAACAATTATAATATTATACAAACTTGATCGAACTGTGATCCTAATACAATTTTTTTTATTACCTGCGGGCGGAGCCAAAAAGACAATGCTAATAAATGAAAATCATTATACGCAGTGTCTGATAAAAGTAGGCAGTACTCGGTTGTTGAAAAGACTCAGAACTTTGAAAAAAATTACAAAGTACACACTTGAGCATAATCATCCATGTCAATTGTTACGAAATATGTATGGGTATAATCTTGTACTTACTTGACTCGAACATATTGAAATTTTATAAACAGTTTTTTCGTTGGAAATTTTTCTATCTCAAATAACTGTTAATTGTATGATGCTAAATCATCTAAATGATCTGCAAGTAATCGCCTAATCCTTCTTTGTACCTTATCAGAGCCCGATTTACTCATAAGTAAAATAGACACTTGCTTAAAGCCCCAGTCTATAGTGGCCGTCGATTCATCGAGACATTGCGAATTTTGTGACTAAATTAGACCTTTTTAATTTAGAAAAAAATGCTAATAAGTCAATTAAAGTGAAAGATATCAATTTTAATAATGAATCCAATGAATGTGTCTAACAGTTCAATAAAAAATATGACGTGAGAAAACACTTTATATTATTATATATACTTATATATTTGTTCTATATTATATTTATTTTACACACAAACGCGATTTGGAAAAGCACTTGTATGAGTTTGTTTTTCACAAAATGCAAAGCAAAACAGTTTTTCTGTTGTGCAATTTAGTTTTTGTATCTAATATGAAGAGCTAAAATCTCCGACTGCTCTATATAAGCATGCTGATGACCTTTGCCGTCGAGCGTCTATAATCTACAATCTATCTTTTTTATAAGCATACCGAATAATAAATTAAAAATAATTCGAAGAATGCACACAACAGCGGCAGAGAGGTAGAAAACACCCGGTATATAAAGACTTATGTAACTGCATTTTATATGCTATGTTCTATTTGAAGTAGAAATACCTCTTAAACGCTTCTGGGAGCTGGATAGCAAATTTTTGATATTTCGGTTTGTTGATTAATTTCAATAATTTTTAGCAAAATTTTTGTTTCTGACAAAATAATTTTTTCTTTTTTTGTTACAGATACTTCCATCGTATTGAATCGACCGTCAAGTGACTGCACGATATTGTTGGAACTTCCATGCCTACATTTTAAATCAAATATTATTTTTGGTATTTTTTATATTATTATTTATTTAACAATACTATTTGCATTAGAGTTGTTTGTATTAGTAATTTTTATTGTGAGAAAATAAACACAAATTAATTAAAAGAAAATATTTTTCAAGTGTAACACGTATAATTTACCTCTTTGTGTCTCTGGTGCCCGATTACTCAAATGTCAAATTTAAACAATTTCCCAGGCCGTAAACAACAAAATATTTTTCAAATGAGGGAAGAAAAAATACCTCTTTGCATCTCTGGTGCCCTATTATTAAAATGACAAATTTTAAGAATTTCTGTGCTTAAATGTAACACGTATAAAATACCTTTTCGTGTTTCTGGTATCCTATTCCTAAATGTCATATTTTAAGAATTTCTCGGTTCAAATATAACACGTATAAAATACCTTTTCGTGGTTCTGGTACCCTGTTCCTAAATGTCATATTTTAAGAATTTCTCGGTTCAAATGTAACACGTACAAAATATCTTTTCGTGTTTCTGGTATCCTGTTCCTAAATGTCATATTTTAAGAATTTCTCTGTTCAAAATATAATACGTATAAAATACCTTTTTGTGTTTCTGGTACCCTGCTCCTAAAATTTCATATTTTATGAATTTTAAACGAAAAATATTGAAACAATTATTGTGGATAAACCAAGGAGTTGCATGAATAATCTGACTAGAAAAAAATATAACGTAGTGCAGCAAATTTAAAATTGCACGCGGCCCGCGGGTGCATAGCCAACAGGCTCGCTTGATTCTACAAAGAAACTGCAGAGCTATCCCATTTTAGTCGTTATTTAGGACTTAGAAATAATAGGTAAAGTGAAATAATATATTACTTATTCGTTTGTATTAAACAATATTTATTATAATTACTCTACAACATATATTAATAGCAATAGGTATAAATATACAGATTTCAACATACAATGATATTATACTGAGACTATTAAAAAACTTTACAGTAGGTGCAGTTTGATATTATAAGAACTTTATTGTAAAAAGACTAAAATTACATTTACGTATCTTGTACTATTGTACACAATAAGCAATACAATATCAAATTAGAATCGAAATTTGGCATGCCCTTTATTTCTTAAATTATAGATGCTCGACAACTAAGGTCATTAGCGTTACTGAAAAATAATTACGTTCAGATATTCCGCATTAAAATGGTGAATGGTTGAAAAATGCGACGGACCTCCAGGGTGGTCCACAAGTTATAGACGCTGATAATCTCAGATGCTGAGCGTCTATAATCTACAATCTCTCTCTTTCTCTCCACCACAGTTGCTCGGTTGCCGCAAGACAAAATTAAAAAATATTTGTTACGACACAGAATTCTGAATTTTTAGACGGTTTTAGGAATTTTAGGTAACCATTTTAATGTTCGATGGTCTGCCTTAAAATGTGGTCGAAATTTATAGTGACTAAATCAGATTTCATTTCTAAAAAAACAAAACAATATATACTGGTAGATCAGTAAACCTTCTGTTAAACTTGAACCGATAGTTCTGGTCTATCAAAATAAGAAAACATGACCCCAGAAAAAATCTTGCGATTTTCGAGATATGTAAACTTTTCTAAAATTATAACGACGCTTGTCTCCGGCCATAAAATTGAGTATTATTCGAATAGTAAATATTTAAAAATGAGGTCATGTTCAATTTAAATAAAAACATTTTTTGTATGTTTTATGCCATTTTGGAATCTGAATGCGTATATAAATTTTCGAAAAGCGTAACGTTTTCACTGTGATCATGTTTTGTTATTTTGATAGCCCATGGTTAGATCGATCACAGAAGGCTTATTAGTCACTCTAAATTTAATTTGTAAAGTGAAAAGAAATTATGTACTTATCAAGGCATTTTAAACAAGTAGAAAATGTATTGCTATGAATAAAAATTATTCGTTGCGTATATGTACAAATTCAGCTACAGAAATAGATCGTTTGGTATTTTTTTTTTTTTAATATTAATACCGCACTCTATTTTAGATAATGTTATTATTTCTAGTAAAATTACAGTTTAGACAAGTCATACAACTCAACACATATACATAGTAACATAGTAATGACACAGTAACATAATATAAAGATGTTTTCGAATATGTTTTGGTACAGTGAATCACTCATGATAACGAACCAACTATAAAATAATCTGTCTGCCATACAAAAAAAAAACAGCTCCCGATGAACTTGACAATTTTCAATTCGCTGCGTTGTTAAAGTTATCAGTTAAGATGTAGAGACATGGGCATACGCACATAAAAGCAGGGGGGCAACTGTCCCCCAAGGTTACTAGAATACTAGAAGGTTGGCCTCTTACATGATCACGTCTGTGATTGGTTGAGTCGACTGCTTGTCACCGATACCTATGGCTTGGTTTTATCCCAACTATTTGGAAAAAGACTCCATGTGACGTCACAAGTCTACTTCTCCTGCCCTCTTTCGTGTCTCGCATAGCAATACCTTCAGCAATGCTAACGCCCAACTTTAGTTTCCAGTAACCTTGACCGTCCCCCTTCTGATTTGGAATAAAGTTACTTGTTAATATTTTTTGTTACTGAATGCTGACATTTGAAAATTTTCCAAATTTCAAAATTAGAACGTTTTGACTATTGGAAAAAATATTCTGTGCAGGCCCTTGTCTTTACAAATGATTGTGTAGTGCTGTCTATTATCCTACAGTTTAAAAAAATCACCACTTCCCACTTGAAAGCAATTTTAATTTCATGCTTATTTGATCTTCAAAAAACAAATAATTCGGTAGGCACTGTAAGTATTCGATTACACCTTTATGGTTACTGTAAAATAAAATAGATAATTATCAACAATTCTTTAAATAACTGCCACAAAATACACGTAAAAAATCCACTTGTATTCATTAAATAATAGATTTCACAGAAATAATAACAACATAGCAATTGTTATTAAATTTATTAAAGGCATTTTTTATAACGAAGCTATTTAATTTTATTATTGCCGAGAATAAGTATTTCTAACCCATAATTTTAGAAATTAAATTTTTGATCATTTTCCAAAAATACAATTTTTCTAAAACGAATATATTATTAGTTAGTTGAGCAGCTTTATCTTTCATTTACAATTTTTCACATTTAAAAATGTCTAGCTACACTATTTATTGATACCTTAACTTTATGCCGTAAACTTGGGATCTTATTCTAAGTTAAAATCCTGCCACATAAACATGCGTTCGATTGTTATTTGTTAGAAACTCTCATTTATACAATATATCTGTAACAAATGACAAATGGAAAACATCACACTGACTCAAGTGTAACATTCGTTTGTTACAGATCTATTGTAAAGAATGCGACTCAAATCCCATAAATAAAATTTCAACAATAAAAAGTCATGAAACTCATGACTGTATCTGCATTATAATTACAAAGAAAAATAAAATATTAATTATTAATAAAATATTAAGTCACTTTCATAACCCAAAAGCCTTTTACATGTGAAGAAGAAAAATGTGTTTTCGGCATAAAGCTAACAAAGAAAATATCTTTAATAAAATAATAACAAAAAACGAAATCACTTGACAAACCGATAATCACTTCGATTAAAAACTTTTATTACAAGTGGATTTTCATTTATTTATAAGTTTAACGGCCTTTTTACACTGTAAAATATTAAAACTGATTCAATTGATTTTGAAACTCAGTTGTGTTGTAATAAATAAAAACAATCGTTTAATGGTCACTTACAAATATGAAATAAAACTATAATTGTTCAACTAGGAAGAAACTTTCCTCACGTTTTTCAATAATGAATTGTATTTAATATTTATGCGAATGAAGATTTGTTCGTAGCGGAGGGTGAAACGGAATTCATTTTCACAGCTTTTTCCGACGATCTATAAAAGAAAGAAACTGAACATTTTTTCAATTTTATTAGAGAGAATTTAGTACTGTTAGAGGAAACAATAATTTGTGAAAAGTGTTAGTACTGTTAAATCGGAGATTCTTTTTTTAGGTAAAAGAAGGGAGGAGGTACAGACAGACCTTATCACGTAGTCTTTTTTCAAGTTTGTGTTCTTTTGAAATTGTAAATGCATTATTAAGCGAAGCTGTTTAAAACGTACATATATTTAAATTATTGTTTACAATTAAAAGAAAGCATTTAACAATGAAAAAATTGGTTGACATAATTTGTTTACGAAATTTTCAAATTCTGACACGTGGGACGACGACATTACTTCAAAACTGAGTAATCCAGAACCTCTAACAGCTAGGACTCTCTTTTACATGCTGCCAAAGAGTGTAATGTATATTAAATTAGATTTTAAATTACCAAACTGATTTTGGTACTGGCTTTAATTAAAAAAATATAATATTTGGATTATTATAATTTTGGCTTTTTTGATTGCTCATTGGTTTTTTCAGTGAAACTGTTTCCATACAGTAGAGAGAATTGGATTCATTGGACTGAACATGTAGTAATGAACAGACCGGCGTGTCATGAAATGCTGCACCCCACTAATCTCCGTCATAGAGCTAAAGTGGGATGCTGAGACGGCATTGCTGCAGCCATGAATGCCAATACCATTTCCATCTCCTACATTAGGGGTATTAATTGAATGACTCCTCGCCACTTAAAGTACGTTACATAATTTATGGATGACCCCTAATCCAAAAAAGCTAGTGAAGAAGAGTGTAAAATGTAATAGAAAAAAGGTGCGTTATTTCATATATTTACCTGGGACTCGTTTCCAATTGTAACGACGATCTGTCCGGTTTACTGGGACCAAGTTTATGATTGGCAAGGAACGTATCAATACTTTCGTCTGAGCTATAACTGTCGTGATCAGAATCTGAATGTTCTGAACCACTGTCTTCTAACTCTCCTTGAATTGCGGCTTGCAAATCCTCGATTCTTTGCAAGGCAAGTCTCAAATCAGCTTTCGCGGCGCATGTTTCTGCTTCAGCAGATTCAAGTTTCTTTTCGAGCTCTTTACGTTTCTGTAAAGATTCGCTTTCTCGAGAACACGCTGCTGTATGTTCATCGCGCAGTTCCCTACAGATAGATATAGAAAAATATTAAAACTAAACTCGCAATCACAACTTTACGAAAAATTGAACTTAGAAATCATAAAAGTTCATTTAAGAAGCCGTTGGGTATTAAATATAAAACTTTTTGAAGTTGAAATATAAACCAATACATTATATATTTTTGAAACATGTTTAAGTCTCGCCTACTAATGATTCCAATTGCGGTTACAATTGTTACAATCTATAATCTATACAGCTCTCGTTTCAACGGAAGCTTGTTATGAGATTCTTAATGATGAATGGTGAGCTAACTGGTTATGCAGACTTGAATTTGACCAGTTTTCAACTTTTGGTCATAATCTAACACAAACCGCAGTAACCGAGTGCTTTAATCAAAAATATTACATCAAATAACTGCAACAACTACATAGATATAATTAAAGTTACCTTAAACTCTTCTGTAACTTCCTAACATTATCCTGTGTCAGCTGTTCCTTGCCTCGTGCATTTGCTATGTCGGTTTGTAGTTTGTCAACAGTTTCTTTTAATCTTGTTATCTGAACTTCAAGTCTTGAACGCGTAGTTTGTTCGAATTCTAATTTCGATTCCAAATCTTTGACTCGTAATTCCAATCTAAAAAAATTATATTTTAAAATTTCAATAAAAATTTATTTGCATGTCTGAGAATCAACTTCCAGATAAGTTGAAAAATGAAATTTGTCAAGTTTATACATAGTTCCCTTAACGGGAAAAATCCCAAAATTGTTTCTTAACGCAAAGGATGAACAGTGAAGCTTAAAGGATTAATATGAAAAATGTGAGTTTTAGCAGTAAAGATAGTTTTACAAGTCGATCAAAGTTGGAAACGTAATCCATACCTTTTAGCTTGTGCACTGGATGATGGATCTCCCATAGTTTCCATTGATTCCAATTTAGTTGTTAACTCCGCGAGCTGTTCTTTCAAACTGTTCCTTTCTGCCTCAAGGTCAGAGACAAGAGAAACTTGTTCTTGGAGCGCCATTTGGTCCATGGACAGCTGCTGTACAACTGACCTATATTTCTTCATTACTTCTGCTAATTCTTCTTCGTTTTCATCTATTTGAATTCGCAATTCTGTTCGTTCACGATTGGCAATGTTAGCTCTATCTTCCGCTTCTGATCTCTGACGATTAGCATCGTCCAGCTGTGATTGAACCTCAGATAATTCCGTTTCAATACTTTGTTTAGATTTAACAGCAGCCGCTCTAGCGCACTCCAAATCTTCAAGCTATGAAAAAGTTTGTATTCGTTAACAATGAAAGTTGATCTCTCTACAATTTGGTGTAATATGATATATAAGACGTTTCAATGATAAATACGTTTTGAACGTTTAATTTTCAACATCAAAACGTTCGCGTTGCAAAAATTGTGTGTACTAAAAGTTTTTTCTTATTAAGAATCAAATTAATACCTGATTTCTCAATTGTCTTATCACAGCTTTGCCAGGATTGTCTGCCTTATTTCTTTCGAGCATTGTTTGTGCATCTCTGAGCAGAGCTTTAGTTCGACGCAAATCACGTCTCAGTCTAGTCAATTGAGCTTCCTCTCCTTCACGTTCAGTTCGGCCGGCTTCAGCGACCGCCGCCAATCTTCGTTCTAATGAATGTTTTTCTCGTAGCAACAAGGTGCGCTCCTCGTGTTCATTTTCCAGTTGCGCTTCAAGAGCTGAGAAACCAACAAAGCATTTGTACTCAAAATCTCAGCCTTATCATTCAATAAACTTCTGTAAATATACTCAAAATGTGTTTACATTGTGATTAGAATGAATGTCATAAATTACGGCCACGAGCATGAATGGAATAGGCACAGAAAAAACTCACGATAAGGAGTAGGGGTATTAAGACTCTTGAAACTCGATTCTTTGGTGGTAGGACACAGAGAGAATCAACTATAAATTCAGTAATTTTGTACAAACTTCAAATACCTTTAACTTTCTTTTGTGCATTTCCGCGTACTTCTTCCAGTTCGTCTTCTCGTTGTTGCGCTTCCCGACGCGATTCTTTCCTTTGTTGTTCGAGCGACATCTCCAGTCTCAGTTTGGCCTGTTCCAGCATCTGAACTTGACCGGCCAAATCATCCAATTCTTCTTCCTGTTCGTGCAATCGTCGATCGCATTCCTGTTTTTGTTTGCGCACGGTTGCGACTTCTTCTTCCGATTTGCCGCCGTACGCAATGTCGTTCATTTCTTGTTGAAGACTATTCAAACGTTCTTCCTTTAATTCTAGTTCAAGTCGTACGTCCTGTAATACAAATTAGTAAAGCTTTGAAACTTTGAATGGACGGTTCTATGCAGAAACAAAACGATCATTCCCTAATTCACCTAATCTCACCTTAACCCATTAGTCCCAGTAACCAGATTATCGTAAAATATTGTAGAAAACTTACCGCCAAATTGCTTTCAACTGTGTATTTTTCTGCCAAAACAACTTCCTTTTCCCTGCTGACTCTTTCTCTGGCCTGCTTTTCTTGTCTCAGCTCGTCTTGTAATAGTTGTGTTTCGGAATCAAACTTTCTCTGTTTTTTCTCCAGTAGGTTATTTCTACCATTTTGTTCTTCTAGTAAAAGTCTTAGGTCGCTCATTTCGGCATTTAATTTTTGAACTTTTCGTTTCCACTGTCCTACTACTTGTCGTTGTTCCTCAACTTCTTCATAGGCGTCAGACAACTGAGAAAAATAATACCTACTTAGAAAATCACTTCGAAATGATTTTAAATTAAGTTCGAATATCATTTTCATCAAACTCAATAACAGAATCCTGGCGGCATTAGCAAAATCTTAGTTATTATTATCCTAAAATTTCCAATACCGCGGTGTGCTTCACCGTACAAGAATTAATATTTATAATTAAAGGCTTGGTGATAAAATAAAATATATAAACATTAAAGTTTCCTTGAGTTATTACCGCAGCTAGATATACAAAAATAAAATTAGCTTTCGCTAATAGTTTATTACCTTTTTCTCAAGTTGTTTTTTCAATCCGACCAACTGTTCTAAATCATCTTCATGCTGCTGCTGCAACCTTCGTCTTGTGAATTCCAATTCTCTGATCGCTCTTTCGTATTTCTGTTTATAAACTCCGCCGTCCGGTTCACCGTCTTCATCCTCTTCAGAAATAACTCCATTCATGTCTGACTTGGCGTATAGAAGTTCCATTTCCAGTCGTTCCGAAGACTGCTGAAGTGATTTGTTCTTTGTCTGAACTTCTGATAGCTCCCGTTCCAAACGAATACGTTCTGCAGTTTCAGCATCTAGTCTTTCAGCCGCCAATATTGATGTTGAATGTTCTTCGGCTAAATCAGCTGTCATCTCACTTAACTGAAAACAGAAAAAAATACATTTATTTCTTTACATAACAAAAATTAAGCACAATATATATTTTGCAAAAACGTTATTGGGTTCTTTTAATACTAAACTGAAATTGTAAAAAACAGTTCAGAAATAAAAAAAAAACTATTTAATTCGTAGTAAAGCTACTGAACTATATTGTAATTTAAAAACAGGTAGCCTGCATTTGGGAAGTCAATGCAAAATATCGTTTTTTATAATTAAATTAAAAAATTAAAAAAACCCTAAGAGCAGGAAACAGTTACTATTTTATTATTCATTGATATTCTTATTATTTAGATTCTATATTCTAGTTTATTATAAACTTATAACTTAATGCGTGTTGGGGTGCAAACTGGATCCGTATTTCTCCCGAGTCGATGTCGGATGACACCGGAAGAAAATTATAATGTAGGTGCCTACATTAGAAAGTCAATCGGGTTTCTATTTCCAATGCAAATTAGCAATGAAAAAGCAATTTGTTTACGCTTATTATGTACACAATACGGTGCCTACTACCTGGTGAAACCCTGAGGCTCCGATCTACCCCTGAGCGTCAACAGAGTGTCATATTTTCATAAATAGATAATTTAATTAACCGAAAAATCTTGTATTTGAGATCACTTTCCTTGCTTATGTTTGCAATTCGTTTTGATTTACATTTGACAACACATGTCTTTTCAAACAGAAAGACTATGTGACGCAATACATAAGCTTTAAGTTAGATTTTTCATGATGAATCGATCTATAAAATCAAAACGAGTTAACGCTATTCGCTCCAAAAATCAAAAACTATAGCATCCTTATAACAAAAAACAACGTAATTTAACTATTTTCCCTTTAAATATTGTAACCACCTGAATTCGATGTTGAACTAATTTCTTTATCTCCAATGATTTTATACCTTTTCGGTGACGATTTTAACTGCACCCACATAATAAATTCGTATGTATGTTGAGACAGGTAGTTAAATATTTTTTCATGGTATTTTTATTTTATGGAAGAAAACTGGAGTTTCAGTTTTTTCATCCTTTTTTTATAGCTGTCCACGGCGTTTTGATAAAAATAGTGAATGAAACAACGTGGAATGTCGAAAACAATAAACAGTCGCAGCATAACACGGATACCTATAACTCTTTTCTTTATCGAAGATCCTGAACTAAAACTGAATGTTATCAAATTTTGAAAAACTATTATTTATACAAACAATGCATGACATTTTTCACTGGCATTTTACTACAATTTTACTCGAATGTATACTGTTTTTTTGTTAATTTCATTATTTTTCTTGCATAATAGTTACGCTAAAAAAATTCTTGACGCCAGCAAAGATGCCAATTGGCGTCAGTCCAAAGAAAATTTTCACGGTTTTACTTTTTATTACTCATTCTAAACAAGCAAATTTAGCCGGTCTACATAATATTATGTTACATGGTAGCTAATGAAGTGTCAATAAGTTCTACCTCTTCACATTCTGAGAACGTATCGTCCGCCATTTCGCTGATGAAGTCCCTGGCAATCGAATTCGATCTAGACGACCTCGAAACACTTCCAGCTCTACTTCTACTAAGAAAACCCTTGATTGCAATACTGGTTGCACTTCTCGATCGTCCTAAAATCCTTCGTTCACTTCCAGATCTCGGAAAATCATCATCGTCAACTTTATGACCCATATATTTCCATTCGTCCATTATGTGATCGGTTCTTTTCAGGAAATCGGTTATTTTAGTTGTTAAATAATTCGAAGCGGTAGATTTATCCAAATGAGCTGGTACAGGTGACAAACTTTGACGGACTTGTGATTTGCATCCAAGAACAAAACTTAAATTTGCATCATAAACGACTGGAGCTTGTTCCTTGGAGCTCATTTCATCGACGTCTACACTTGCTTTGGACGGTTGTTGGGGAAAGATTCTTCTGGGCGTCGATGGTCTTGGTGGTACCGAACTGCTACGGCTCAAAGAACTGCAAGAAGTCGACAACGTGCCCAAACCAGTCGTTCTTGAATAAGATCTTGTACTTGCTGGAGATGGTGATCTTGATAAGAGTATTCTACCGTGCGTTACATTTGATTTTGACGACGACAAAGACGGCGATGGCGATCTAGTAGTAGTCGGTATATAGCCATTTAAAGGCGTCGAATTACGCGATATAACTGTTAAGTTTTTTAAAGGACGCGTTTGAAATTGAAACGGCATTTTTTGCGAAGTGTTACCATTATTTATAGTGTCAGTTGATCGACGGATTGCCGTCGGTTTACGGGATGGAAGTGGTGGCAATCTGTTCGACAATGTATTTGAACTGGCAGTTCCATACAAGGAACTTTGTGATAACGTCGATGTGAATGATTC
Organism: Venustoraphidia nigricollis; assembly: GCA_034508555.1. Lineage (NCBI taxonomy): Eukaryota > Metazoa > Arthropoda > Insecta > Raphidioptera > Raphidiidae > Venustoraphidia > Venustoraphidia nigricollis. The sequence continues at coordinate 946,699 of JAVRKA010000114.1, forward strand.
GTAATTGGAACTGGTCACGGTTTCGTTTGATGTCATTGATGACATGGATTCTTGACTGGGACTTTTTCTGATGCCGTTGGTTTTGATGAAATTCAACGTCAGTGGAATTAGGCCTTGAGTTGGTGGCGGTACTTGATCAAGTTTTGACTGACCGTTAGCAACAGGCATTTTGACAGTGGATGACGGTTTCTGATTATTCACTGTTGATACTTTGGATAATTGATCGACTGTGGTCGGGATGAACGCTGCTGAATTTGAAGTGTTGTGATTTGTTGCCGACAAATTTTCATTTTCAGTGGACGAGTTATGATTTACTTGCGATGTAGGAATGAAGCCAGATGGCGACAATGGCATTGTCAAATTATGAAACAAGTTGCTTAATTGATTCAGGATTGCTTCTTTTTAAAACAATTAACTAACCAAAATGTAAACAGTAATTTTAAATTTGCGGTACACTGATTTATAAACGATAATTTTGATATTTAATTTTTTTTAAACACTTTTTAAAATTAATATTTATCACTTAAATAAAATACTATTTTTTTGAGAATGTGTAAGTTATTAAATTTTTAAGCGAAGCGAACTAAAAAAATAAATTTCTAAAAGCAAGCGTGAATGAAAAAAAAGAGATTTGACAATAATTAAAACATTCCGCACCACGTCCACTATAAAACTTAGGAACTAATTAATGCAGTGTATAAGAGGCACCCAGCGTCCACCACCGACTGCGGTTGGAACGGGAGACCCAGTAGCCGGCCGGTGGTCACTTTTAGATCACTAAACAAACTATAGTTTATACATCCTAACTTTTACAGTTCGCTGCGATTACAAAGTGATCATTTAAAAACGGCACAGTGACAATATCATAACGGCAAACTCAATTCTTCAACAATTTATTTTTCCAGAAAATTACTACTTAATATATATTTAAAAAAAAACTCAACCAAATCGGTTAACTGGTTCTTTAGTAATAATATAGAAAATGCACAAGCTTTGTCTTGGGGACCTAAACAGATTCTCTAACTCTTTGCGTTACAAGAGACGTACAGTATTATTATTATTGTCGCCTACAATTAAACTTCATACACTGTATTTTATTGAACATTTTGTTACCGGTATTTTGTGTGTGGCATTAATCGGAAACTTGTATTTCATCGTGAGTGAGTTCTTTTTAAGTACGTCCAGATATAGAGTATATGCCACATATAAAAGAGAATATCACTTGGGGAGTGGCTTCACCATATACGATGTCTGGGTCTAAACGACATCCCAAAATAACCACGAAAGGTTGATCAAAAGCCAGGACGCTGACCCTTACACCGCATTGTCTTCCTCTGTAAAAAGATTCTATACGCGATGCGGTTCACCTCCCAGCGAGGCAGATTTCGTCGTAAAACGATCTCGCTTATTTACAAAGCTCACACTTGAGACGAACTTATGATTTATCCATCGGAAACGGTATCTCGTTTTATTTTCATTAATTATCTCTATAATTATTACATAATTTGATATCTCGAATTGTATTTGCATGAAAATTAACAGGAGCTATTATGACATTAAGATTTAGTTCGAAAGAAATGTTCTGAAAGAGTCATTTATGATCACGTTGTATACAAATGTGACATATATTATATGACTCGTGTTGTGCCACCTAAATTTTCACAAATGAACAAGGACGAGTAACATATGCAAATCTATAATTTGACAAAGATACAAGAATCGGCATCTAAACAAAGTACATTGCACACAATAAGTTTGGTATTAATTCTTAGTTTAAGATGCAATTATTATAGCAAATATTGAAAAAAATCCCCTTGTTGGATCTATTTGCGATCACAAATGTTTTTGGATATGCCTCCTCACTTTCTTTTGAATCATGCTGATAATACGGAAGAATTAGCAGAAATATTTTGTTTTTTTATACTCGCCATAGGCCTGCCCAGCATTAGAATCTCAGATCAACACCGACCTGTAATATTGTTAGTATTTGTGGGGGTAGATTGGTTATTGAAGCAAATAGGAAGGAAAAGTTAACTGAAGAAAGTATTGTATTCTATTCTATTCTATAGATATCAACTGTCCGATTTCTGATCTTAACCGACAATGCATTTGTGATAGTGATCCCAAGTTTTTTGGCAGGGATATACAAAATGCACCGTGTTTTGAAGTGAATTTTGGAAAGTTGCCAGTTAGCATAAAATGTGTTTCTGCATCTGTGCCAACAACCGACACAGATCCGCAGCACGTATAGAATTGATTTCCACATACGCTAAGCTAAAAATTCTGATTGAGGAATCGGAAAAGTTTACTATTTAAACTATCAGAAGCATCCAGGAAACACACTTCAAGGTTTTATTATCGATCACAAATTAATAGTTTAAATATTTCATCAACCGCTCAAAATGACAGAACAAGGCTTTATGCAGTTTGTATTTAGATTTCGTCAGATCTTAGAATCTCACATCTTTTTGTTCCGCACGGATGTTGTAAAGTCGGTGTTTTTTATTCTTTATAGGGTGATTTCCTGGCTGTTCGCCCAGTGTATCCAGTAGTTCTTTAGACTCTTCTGTTGTTTTGTCGTCTATTTTTTAGTAAGAAATAACTTTTATTTGCATCTGTTTTATTGTTTGTTTCCTATTAATTAAATGTGTGCAATTTTTACAAATTCACTCTGTCACACTGTCGGGACCGGGCAATACGTAATGAAGAGTTTAAATAAAACTTTCTAAATGTGCTCGTTAGATGTGTTCTGCAAATATTTCGGGGGACAGTTTACCAAAAAAATATTTTACATTCTCTGCGACAAATAAAGTGTAGAAAAAATATTTATCGCTAAGAAATATGACATCGACTGTGGGGTTGAACCTGGGACAAAACACCCGAGTTATTTATATATACAGCAATAAAAACAAAATATTTTTATTGAAACAAAACAAAGCCATTAACAAGTGAACGATTTGAGTTAGACTGTTTAGTGTTTATGTAATTGAAAAAAAAACTGTACAATGAAAGGCCAATTGCCAATTGGCAATAGCATTGATATTTCCGGCTCCTCGGTGTCCATTAGACGCTATTAAAACAATCGAAAGTTGTCGCTTCATTTGAACTTTACATTCAAAATAACTAGCGTGTATCTAAGCTACGCTTGTCGGGACTTATTATATTTAGCTTTAGCTGCAAACAAAGAATTGCTCAATGTTATCTGGGAATTACATAATAATTGTTTTATATCGGTAAAAAAATTTATCAAATCAAGTATTGGCGTCTCCTAACAGGGTTCGAGAATATGGAAGCATGTATTTTCGTGATTGAGGATTGATTCTAGATTATAGCCGCTCAACATCTAAGGTCATCCGCGTCTCTAACATTTTCGTAACTCCTCTATAACAAGTCCCCAGTTTCCCGATTCTAATCTGAGAACTGGTGCAGAAATCAATTTTATTTTATTTCAATTTATATGTACTATTAAAAATTATCAATTGAATTAATGTGGGAAACGAATAATTTTTGAGGCGGTGTGTGAAGCTCCACCACTCGAAGCTACTTGTTTAATTAAACTTTTAGATTGTAGTTACTTAAGAATGAAAAAATGTATTTAAAATTATCATTATCTTCAGGAATATTTCATTTCCCAAATAAAATATATTAAAGCAATCCAGTATCGCTTAAAAAAAGAGCAGAGAAAAGTTTGATGCATAAGGTGCACTTTTTATAAAAAAAAAAAAATATAACAAAAGACGAGTCAAAGCAGTTTATGCGTATCTAGTTTGTATAACGCATGTTATTAATAACGCGCGATTAACTTATTTTAGCAGTCGTTCGAGTCATAAGAGCATTTTTGCATGTAGGTACCTCCTATAAAATAGTAGATTTTCACATTATCATATATATTAATACGTTAAGGTTAAGATGTTTGCCTCCCTTTTTCGAAAAAACCACACAATTGCTCCACATAAATTTTATATCATTTTATAGATAATTGCTTGCTCTACCGACATCAACAACTAAAAAATTTATTATTGATGTTGTTTTTGTAAATTTATTAATTATTAAAATTATATATATAGATATACATTAAGACACAATACAGCAATGCTGCCATCTGACGGCTTTGATTTTGAAACAACGTCAACATGATTGACGGTCGGTAATTTTTTTTTTGTTTAATTTTTAATCAAAATTCATGTATAAATACTTTTCGTATGGCAGCGCTTCAGCTCAACGTTTTCGATACTTGCGCCTCTATATGACAGTTTTAGAAAAATATTTTCTTGAACCGTCACTGAGCTTCGTAATGTAATACAACAAAAAGAAGAAAGTTATAAAGAGTGTGAGAAATTAGAAACGAATTTTAGTGCGAATTATTTGCACAGGTACCGCTAGTAAAACGTATATTTGTAATGTTTTTGATAGTTCACGCTAGGCTATATTGATATCTATATGCAATGATTTGTTCAGCACCTACTTTGTTTCTCTGTCGTTTATATGGATTTAAATAGCAACTCACAGAGATATAACTATCGAATTCGCTAAAATCGCATTAATTTTATTTTGCTTTACGCACTAGCGCGAAAAATAGTCATTTTACTACCGCTATATAGACATGAAAAGCAGCTAGTTTATAGTGGGTCGAGCAAAAAAAATATTTTTGTTTTTGAGTTCTAAATAGACACAAGTGATCACAAACAAATTTTCTACGACTTGCAGCAGTTTAATTTATACTGAAAGTCGCAATTACAGCGACAAGTCCAAAATTAGTGTTTGTATAGTTAATTTAGCGTGTGACTAAACCAACACGTGTGACGTTCTTAGTAGAGTGAATCTGAATCGAAAAAACTGTGTAACTTGCATAAATCCGCCCTCGCTTCGAAATGACTCAGTTAAAAAGCTTAAAGCACAAGTTGATTTATTTTTCTAGCACAGGCAGAGAAAAAAAACTGGGCTGCCGCCAAATGTGTTTAATAACAAGTGTTTTAATATTAAACGGTGTTTAAGATGATTTACACTGATGTGTTATCTTGTTTAAATGGATTTAAATTATTAGAAAACGAACACGTTCGGTTTTGTTTGTTGAAAAATAAAAGTATAAACGATGTGATTATTCTAACACACAATTCTAATGAAATTTTCTTTTAAAACTTCATTCATTCAAACGAGACGTAATCTATTTCTGTTACAAAAATTGATTATTAAAAAAAAAAATAAGAAACCGACTGCACTAAAAAGAAACTAAAAAGAAGAAAACACGTCGATAAGCATCAAGCACGCAATAGGCGGGAACCCATTCAAAAACAATTTTTCGATTACAGAGCGTGCCAAAGAAATAGCACGAGTATAACACTTGAAAAACATTACCCCCTTCTATCGTAATTGGGTAAAAAAACCAACCTTCCTCCGATCCGAATTTCAAGATTCTACGTTGACAGGAAGTATCCTATTGGTTTTAATTACGGTTGTAATTTTAATGACTGAGTCATAAAAATACGTGATTGAGTTAGAAGTTTGAGTTTTTTACAGGACTAAGAGGTCATAGACATTAGTGTTTGATATTAATTTCAACTTGTTACCTCTAGTCGTTCCAGAGAAGCCGGAACGGTTTTTAATCGGATGCCCTATATGTATGTTCACACTTGCCGGACAAACATGGACCTATGCTATATTGCTTACACTATAATATGCTAGTCACAAAAAAGCGCGCACGCTGAACGGTTATTTTTGTATATGAATTAACAATAGGGATGTTGACTGTATTCAAATAAAAACATAATTTTAACGAAAAGTAGTAGGTTTCTATGATAGAAATACTAAAAAACACTATATTTTTCCTTATTTTTAAGGAATTTAATTAATATTTAATAAATAAAACCTAATAAAATCACTCTCAAGTCACGTGACAACAGACACCAATCAGAGCGCATGACGTCATATGTTCAGCCGCTGTCAAAAAACTTCATTGTTTGGTTAATATTTAGTGTGTAATTTATTATTATTTGTTTATAGGAAACGTCAAATTACATGCAACGACTACGAAACAACTTTGCATCACCTCAGTTTACTAACGTTTATGAGCACAGAATACGCATCTATAGGATGGTGGTAGCTCCCGTGTAAACTTTTGAGCCTCCTTTGGTATGAACAGGTGACGTCACGCGACTAGTATTGGCGTTTTGGACCGAAATTTGAAACGGGATTTAAAATACATGATTTTTAAGGCTTGAGTTGTATTTAAATAAAAATAATAAATATTTGTGGCAATATTAGGCACTTATGCACGATTTAAAACACTTTCCCAAAAATAGTCAACATCCCTATTGTGGACGTATCATTGAGTTAGTCATAAACATTCTAAAATAATCAAAGAACTTAACTATGTCATTTCTCAATTCACCCGTATTCAATACACTGCCCTGAAATTAGTCAGTTTTTCAAACCAAAAAGGTATAAATGTCAGCCCTGGATCTACAATTTTTTCGAACCGGGGCATAAACTTGATACTGGCGCCCCATCTCTCCAGCGTTTGAGATAAACTGTTTAAGAAAACTCAAAAATATATAATGGGTGGCATTTTTTGTGATCGGGAGGTGAGAATAAGAACCCTTTTATAAATTTCCCCTCTTTATTACCTATTATGGTTTTGGCGCCCCCTGAAACTGCCGCTCGGGACAGGTGCCCCGGTTGCATGTTGGAATGTTACCGACACGTCCGCTGTTCGTCATTTCCCGACGTTCGTCAAGAAAGTTACAGACGTATTAGCGAACGCTCTGTTGAGCTGTCGGTAACATTCCAATTTAGGCTTACAATATGTGCATTGCATTTCATCTTCATCTTTATTGTTGTTTATCTTAAGTTGCTTGCTTCGATTGTTCGCTTGCTTGTTTATTATTTTATAAAATATCTATTACCTATACAAAATGAGTAACAGAAATTTACCAGAAGAATACCAGTACAAGTTAATTGACAATAACTTAATAAAGATTCAATTAAACTCAGCCGAGGAAGTTGAGGTAAGTAATTAACCAAAATAACTACAGTAATGAAACAATTATTGAAAGGGGCCTTTCTAAAAAGCTGCCATTAACAACCTGTAGAGGCGCTGTCGTCGTTATAAATGTAATATTTTGGCCATATTTTTAACTTAAATTTTAACAGTTTTCCTTTTTGAAATATTTTGAGTTGTTTGACTATTAGCATATAGAGGCCAAGGAACGCGAACGGTCACTGGGGTGATGATAATTAAATATATAAACAGAAAAATGGAATGAATTTTTTCTAAATAAGTTTCCAAACAGTAATTCATCTAAATATTATAATTTGTATGGAAATATTATACGTCACTAAATATTTTGAAAGTCGTATTATATTTCTGAAATTATATTTCTGAAAATATAAGTACAGCTAAAAATCTGGTTATTACTGAAATGTTGCACACACGTCCGCTCCCTGCGTCGGTAACATTTGTTGGTTCGTTTCGCATATTTACGGAAACTCCCGAACAGCGGACGTGTCGGTAACATTCCAACATGCGCCCCGGTTTGCCCCCGCCGAGATCCGAGACTGATGTATATGTTCATACTTTCTGTGAAACTGGCTTTTATTACGGCCCTTTTTTTAAGAATGACAATTTACTTACTGAAAGAGTAATTAACGCGACACTATAATAAAAAAAACTTGATTATCAAAAGAAAACTCACCTTAGCTTCAAGTTTATCATTTTCATGTTTAAGTGTTGTTCGCTCCTGCTCGAGTTTTTCCACTTTAACTCTGAGTAGTTCCAGCTCCTCCTGCAATAAAATAACTGTTTTTACAAACTTGTTAAACAAAGCAAACCTGACATGCACAATGGCACTTCATTTTGAAATCTGCACAAACTTTACATAAATAGAACCAAAAAAACTACGTTAAATAGAGAAAAATCATACACTAAACAATAATTATTAATGTATTTATAAATCAGAAAAAACTAAATGTCTTGGGAATTATCGTATATAAAACACAGTTCGAACTTTGATTGACCTTAAACTCGTAATAATTACGTTATGCAAGATGGAACAAAAAAAATATGTCGAATTCAGTTTTCATGGGAATACTCGGCTCTAATGTTGGATCGTGGAATTAATGTAGGAGACATTTAAAGTATGGACATTCTTTGCGTATTCGCTTTGCTTTCAGTTTTAAAATTAAAAGACGAAAACATCACAATGGTTGATTATTCGTACATGCTGTTCCGATTTTAAAGACGGCGAGTCCTTAAGAGATGTGTGAACATTTCATTTTTTAATACGATGACAGCTATTTAAATATAACTTCAAAAAAATTAGATATGCACCAAGAAGGATTCATTTAATAGTGGAGCTAATTGACAAGATTTACAGTTGTTATTATATCTGTTTGCCAGTGGCGGATTTACAAATTTGCCGCCAGTAGGCTATTAAATTTTTGCCACCCCTACTGACCTCTGAAATTCGATACCCCAGTTCGCAATAATGTTAATAACAAAAACGACTACGCAAATACGTTGTACAAAAAAAATATTTAAGTATTAAAACATATTTCACGTTGACTGATTTGTGTGAGTGGACCTAGTAACATTTAGGTACATGGAGAAAAAAATTATGGAAATGATTAATAAAAAAAATGAGTAAAAATTACTAAATTTAAATTGCAGTATTGAAACGCTATTGGAATATTTTAAAAATTCATGATCACGAAAGTATATTTTACAGAGCGTTTAGTAATTTTTCATATAGGTACCTACAGACGTTAGTGTTCAGTATACTGAACAGTACTAAAATATTGAAATTTTTGTTTAATTTTCGAAACTCGTTTTCTCTATGTATTATATGTTTTTTTTTTATTTCTGTAAGACAAAAATTTTTGGGCCAAATTTGCCGCCCCCTAAAGTCTGCCGCCCTAGGCTTCAGCCTACTCAGTCTGCTGGTAAATCCGCCACTGCTGTTTGCCACAACCTGTATAAAAATCAATAAATCACTTATTGTGAAATGTCGATTGTTGAAAGCATTCCGACACGTTAATATAATAAACAATTGATAATTTTGTCAAGTGGTGTCCATGTTTATTACCAGTGCATTAACATTATCTTTATAGAAAATGTTCAATGCATATTACATAGTAGGTTATGTATCTAGCGCGTGATGACAAATGGGACTCAACAGTCACAGGAGTCATAATATCATCACGCACGAGATACATAAAATACTTAGTTGATTTTCACTTAATTTTCAAAATGTTTGACAATTCAAATTAGAGCAAGATTATTTCTAAATTGGATTCGTATGCAGTTGAACTACTTTTACTATGAATATTATGTATTTTACTTTACGCAGCTTTACACAACTAGTGTTAAATTCATTTCACGACCGCTATACGCGCATGAAAAGCAGTTCTTTTATAGAGTGGTGTGCAAAAATAATTTTATTGTTCCCAAATATAGATTACTAGCAGGAGATATATTGTTATAGCATTTACACCCACGCGGCAATTCAACTTAAGTAATAGCAATGGGCGAATGAAGAAATTATAGGATAGGTAATTTTTGAACTAGGATTATGATAGGCAATCGACCATGGCCTCGAATAAGGAACCATCTCGATATTTATCTGGAATTAATTGAGGGAAACAATGGAAAACCTCAACGAGATGGCCGGTACAAGAATTACCGTTTCTCGGCGAAGAGCAGTAGGAAAAAGTCCCAGCCACATCTGCCCCCGCCGAGATTCGAACCCGGTATCTCCCAAATGCTAGTCTAGTGCTCTCACCACTACTCTACCCCGCTCTGTTAATAAGTTCCAATATTATCGGAGTTATTGCAAGAACCGCAATAAATTCTTGTGTAATAATTATGTGCTCATTATAATATTTTTTATTAAAACCGTTAATAATTATATGCCTATGTGTTATTGTTACAACAATTAAACACAGGATATTACACTGCGCTGTTCTTATTATTGTGTGTAATTGTTATGTAAGACATTAATATGTATATTAGTGGCGAGAAAAAGATGTATATTGCTGACTGGAGACCTACAAACTTACTGGTATGTTAAAAAAGACAGTTTTTTGTCTAGCATGGCAACACGTACGCCACTGTACAAAAGAAGAACACAGTTTCCTTATTTTAGATTAGTCATAATATAAGATATTTTATGCATGACAGACGACAGTTGATGAGCACAAAAATTATGTTGCCTACTTAAAAAGCCTGCGTGTGTGTGTGTCGTTACACATGGCTGAAGAGAATAATTAAAAACAAAAATACATCTTAAAAAACAAAAAATATATGCATGTGACCCATGGAGGTTCAAACCGCAACCTTCGTGTTTTTAACACGATGGTCGTTAATCGTCCAGGCGATCGGCAATGCCTTATAACGGTAGACAAGTACATGCGTTAAAGCCAATTCAGACTAGCCGTTCTCGGTTACGATTCACCGGTCCGGTTCGGTTTTCGATTAATCTAGGCTGCTCACACTATCCCGATTCGGTTCTATGATTATTCTCGGTGCGCATGCGCAATTTCGAAGTATGACTTGACGTTTGATGTGTAGTTAAACGTCAACAAAAACAAGTGGAGTTGTGTTTACAATAGTGGCTAGTCACGTGACTCCAGCAAGCGTTCTCATTGGCTACGGTTGCGAACGGTCCGGTTGAAATTAGAGCTGAACCTAAACGCTCGAACCGAACCGCAATCGGGAACAACTATGCCCTGATTGGTCGAGCTCCCAACAGGACCGGTGAATCGTAACCGAGAACGGCTAGTCTGAATTGGCTTTTAGGGTGCACCTACAGTGGATCCGTATTTCTCCCGATTCCATGTCGGTCGACATCGGCAGAAAAGCGAACACCAAGATTACACTACATTGGAAACGGAAGCCCGATACAAGAAACGATGATTGGGTTTTCCTGCAGTCCGATATTTCATTCCGACAGTTGTTGACTGATCTTGTGAGGAATAATACAGTGGTAATCCTTGAATTTATTCGGGTAAGTTTGTATAGGTTGGTAAGTTTTAAAAAGGTTCTCTTCAGATCTACTTTCATTAAACCCATGTCTTTTTTTTGTCTCATTCTTTAGCAGAAGCCAATACAATCTTCGTCAGAGTCACTCATGTAACCACCACATGACAACTGCACCAGATTATTAAATCCGTATTTCTTCCAATCCGATGTCGGTCGTCATTGGAAGAAAAGCAAAAACCAAGATTATAATGGAGGTGCCTACATTGGAAGGGAAAACGATCTTCTCTTTCCAATGTAGGCACCTACATTATAATTTGGTTGCTTTTGCTTCGATGTTTACCGAGAACGAATCGGAAGAAATACGGATCAAATGTAGGTGCAGCGATTTGCGCAAAAAGCGTACAGTCGTGCGGAGTCGCATGATAAGTAACCTATTTACCAAAAAAAGAAAAAATAATTCCCCGCACTGCAAGAGGCTTGAATAATAACCTCATTTTTTTGCAGCTAATCACGGAAGATTGGAGCTTTGCGCTATTTCACCGAGTCACTTTAGCAGAAGTAAGGAGAGGGGAATGAAAAAAAAACTCGCAAAATTTCAAACATGCCACCTTTTACATGATGCAAGTTAGAGATCATTTTCATTTTTTTTGTCTGTGTCTGTTCCGCCATAACTGTGAAACCCCAACTCCGATTTCGCTGAAATTTGGTACAAGTTATCAACTCAAAAGATAAAATAAAATAAATAAACGCGTGCGATGGAGCGGGTGACGGTTTGACATGCTTTAAAATATTTTAACAAAACGGAGTGTTCCGTTACTTTAAATGCATACAATAAACTACTGTACTATGATGAAACCCATTTTACAAGAAAAAAAATGTTTACTGTAAGTATTTATGATGACTCAGTCTTATCTAAATTTCTTTTTCACAGTACTATTAGAAGTAGAGTGCCACAAAAATAGCGGTCAGACGAACGGGAAGTGTTACACAAAACCATTGACATTAAATTATACTACGAATACACACTCAAATATGAAAGAAGTTCTAACAAGTTCACATAGCATCCAAACAGTCCAACTGATATTACGTTTGAAAAAGTTTAACCTCAAATAAATGAAATTTTTTTCTATTGGTCTATGACAGCCACGGAGTGAGGATGAAGAAGAAGTTGAAAATACAGGAACCGACTAGTCCCAACAAGTTGAAAATATCTGCGTTCTGCTGTAATTTACTTTCCATTATTTAGACGAGTTAGTGTAATGTGTTCAAAAATATATTTATTTCAAGGTCATTATGCATTATTTTTGACAACAAAAGTTCCTGTGTCTAAAAAACAAACAAAAGATAATCATCGACGGTCAACAAGTGGGTAATTGGAATTGCATACATAAGAGAATTATAGATCCCCAAAGGGGTAGTTTCGTTTAACACAACTGCCAAAAAAACGGACATTTCATATTTCGGTTGCCATTTCATTTTTCAACTAGATGAGACATTGAAACCTGAAGTGTCCAGATAAAAAAATCGCATTTTTCCTACCAAAATGGATTCAAAACGGAGTAGACTTCTTTTGTTGCACAGTCTTTGTACTGATGTCAATGAAACGCGGACATAATACATTTTAACCTAACAAGATAGTGTCACGGTGTGAATGTTTGTTCTAAACATTATAATTGTAACACGGATGACACAATTGTTCTTAAAACATCGGTACTTAAATTGTATGATAATGTAACTTGCCTCACATTTATTCATCTTCGGTACGCTTCAATTTTCACATAACGTCCACAATAAATAAATACGATTTCATTAACATGGCTTCTTTATGTAAATGTGCATTTTGTGAGCAAAATTACGAAAAAAACGGTTACAGCTCTCCCGACGCTAACGTTAAAGGGTTCACGAAAACGTTAAATTAAGGACCAAGAATCATACTACAAATCCTACAGGTGAAAAACAATACGAGAGAGTAATGATCCATTGTTAAAAGACATAATATATCTACTGTAGTGACGTCGTAATGGTTAAAATACTCACACCGTAATGACGTCACTGCGGTTAAAATACACTTGTTAAACAACCGTGATGACGTCACTCTGGTTAAAAATATTTAAGGTTGTATGACGTCATTGCGGTTAAATTAAAGTAGTTTTAACCATATACTTACTCCTGGACGTACCCTAGCGGGGTAAAAATCTACTACTGATACGAATGAATGTGTTGTTTATCATTCGATGGCTTATTTTTTTTGGGGACGCATCTACAATAACTAGTCGACCCCGCTTCACCCGAATGTATTGAATTCGATATATCGAACAGATCTGAAAGCGGTTTTTAGTATTTGATAGGTTACTTCTTGAGGAAAGTTTTTTTTTCTATAGGTGCGGGATTCGCCTGAGTGCAAATCAGATTGATTCTAAATTGGATACCGAACGTAACAATTAAACATAAATTTGAGCGAACGAGCAAAGCGAGTTTTTAAGGTATTACCTTAAATAAACTAACAAAGTGAATAAAATTGCGCAATTAAACAACTTTATTTAAAGAGAGTCTTGAAATAACAACATTTAATCTACCCTGACACCAAACAGATCTATTGTTGAGTAGTATAGTTTTATAAAGAAAGTGGCGAGACAGACAGAGATTATAGACGCTCTCTGTGTTGTTTCTTTCTTTATAAAACAATGTTTACGCACCGTAATAGTTTTTCCTCTTTTGCACGCCACAGAACTGATGAAAGATCCACCCCGTTTCAATCTCAGATACATTATAATAATAGTGGAATAGCGCAACTCAAACGCGACACATAACTTTGAAAATTTATTACTGACCGTTTTCTTCTTGAGTTCCTCCTCGGTCCGGTGTACGTTGAGCAATGGAGTGACGCGCACCAGGAGTCTCCACCACGGCCAATCGCGAACCACCATGAAGGCCTTCACGTTTCGCTGGATACATCTGCAAAACAAAACAAACACACCCCGATCACACACCTTATCACTTTACTATATCGACTATATTGATATCATATTATTAATTATCACTGCAAAGTGTCATTATAGACATTTCCGTAACATGATTTACACGAGTCCTACTAATCGTACGACAGAGCCATGCTGGTGAAAAAGGGAACACATTGAACAGCTGGTAAATAGTAAGTAAAAAAAAAAGTCGAGAGAATTGAAAATTTTAACGGTTCAGCTGTTATGTCATTCGCATCTGGAAAAATACTGGTGGTACCATAAATTATAGACTCTCGACAACTAAGGTCATTAGCGCTTCGATACAAAATGAAGAATGCAGTACATACCTACTGGACATTCTGTTTACAAATTAATATGCGACTGAAAACATCTGTCCGAGACATACGTCAGCGTGATTTTTTTTTTTCACCTCACACAAAGATTTATTGCCGTTGGTCGGCGGTGGTCATCTCGCGACCACTCGAATAATAAACAAACAACTACTGGATGCCGGTGCATCGTTTAACACATGCATAAAGCCGAACTATACGCGCTGACCGAAATATCCTATCCTCACGAGCGACAACACTAATTACTGCAAAACTGCATTTGGAAGACAAGCTGAATACTGAACGAAGAAGAGCACGCAGTAAGGGGCTCCATTATTTAAAAGGTGAAATGGATCGAATGACCACCGATAAAAACCACAATCGAATGATATTATATTATTATCATCATCATTTACAGTTTTGATGTCCTAGGTTGCGTTCCTATTGAAGGTCACACGAATGTTGGAAACTTCGAGAAAACATTCAAGAACTATTATCAAATCTGAAGGAAGTGCAGTCGATAAACTGGAGAAAAAAATGCATCCGTTTTCCGTATATTAAGGCTGTCGGAACGCTCTGAATTTTGTTTGTGCTGAGACCCAGCGGTAAGAGGCGAGGTAGGTAAAAGACATATTGTGGGTCTGACCTTCTTTAGCTCTGTCTCGTTCAAATCATTCGCACGTTTCAATTTTTGGCTGGTGCCAACTACGAGGCTAAAAAATTTTATTGCAAGAGTGCCGCTGTCAATTGATTACTCTAATATTTGAAAATATTTTGAAGATTTAAAAAACTTTTCCGAAAAAGGAAGAGTCACTTTAGGTTTGTGATGGAACAGTTTTGTGAAATAAGTACGATAAGGTCGTAGTGTGACATTGAAACGTGTGTTTTTTGGGCACAATTAATGCCAACTTTTTTCTAGTAAATCGTACTTAAATTACAAAAGTATTCCATTAGAGACCTAGATTTGTCCTTTATCTTCCTTATAGAGAAAGAATTTTTGCAGCTGAAGCTCTATTTTTGGCTTAAATTCAAAGCGTTCCGACAGCCTTAATGGGGCTGCTCAAAGTCTACTGAAACACACAATATCTAGAAATCGCTTGGCTTGAAGAACGTTTCTTCAGTTCAGAGTGGTATTTGCGATCACGATTAAAAAAGTTTGAAAAACATGTGTTGTGTAACTGGACGTGCGATATATAGTATGTATTCGGATTAATGGTCTTACCGTACGGCGGTTTCTTGCAGACGACGTTGCTGCAACCTCTTTCTGGCCAGGTGACCTCGACAATGCGCCTGAAGCTGCACGATGCGTCCAGTGAGCAAGGAGTCACGCTGCGCTTCCAAGTGCGCCAACGAGCCAGGTCGAAAGAATATCTGCAACAACATTGTAACGTGTTTATTTATTCATTAAAGTACATCGATATTTCGCGTGTTAATTTGGAAACATTCATCAAGTATATCTCGAAAACTGGACGTCAGACGAAAAAAAATTACGAACAAAAGTCGTAATAAACGTCTAATATACATACAGTGTAAACTCTATATAACGACGCATTTACTGGCGTTATAGGGAGTTGTCGTTATATGGAGAGAGAAAGAAAAATTAATATTATTTTACTATTATAGTATTATTTAATAATAACGCATAAAATTTACAAACAAACATTACTATTAGCACAAATCTGTCATCTTCGTCTGATGTTTTTTGCTATGCCAGTATTTTAATTGTATTTTCTTATGTATATTTTATTCATATCTTGGGATTATAAGTTGCCGAAATTACTTGCTTTATAATGACATATAGTCGTTATCTAGAGTCGGTGTGATGCTACATAGAGTGTATCATTGTATGTACAACAAGGCAAACCAACCAAAGTCGAGCAATTTCGACGTTTTAGGTAGTTTGTCGTTAAATTGAGTGACGTTACATGGAGTTTACACTGTATATATTTTTGGTAGTAAAGTCACCTCAATTATAATTAAGTATACATCGCTATAATGTTTCACAAATACCTATCTTATTTTAGCACGCAAAAATCTAACGTTTTAACAGTTCTCGAATCTCGGCTGACAAACAAATTGAACTATGTACCACCTTCAAACAGACCTAGTGCATATACGGGTTTAAATTTATAACCTGTGAAAATTCTACAGGTATGCAGTGACTTATGATAAAAATAGAAAGTTGAATTAAAGTAATACTATACTATAAACCGTTGGATTAATTTACAATTTTCATAAAAACAATTTATATATGTAGATATGTATAAATTTGTTTCTTCTAATGATTAATATAAAATAGGTACTAAAATATCATTAATAATTACTCTACTGTGTTATAGCTCTTGAAAAGATTATAATCTTTTAATTCGCCAAGAAATTTACTTTCCCATAATAAAAGAAAGCATATGGTCGCGAAAAATTTCGACCTAGAATTTCGAACGAATACTAAATTCACATCACAGAATGAGTGGGCCGACGTTTCAAAAACAACATAAATTCATGAATAATGTCCACAGAATTTCTATAGAATTTTAAAAAGATGCATCGGAACGTGAGATGTCCAGGAGTATGTTAAAATGCAGTCCGTTCTATTCATATTACTTAGCTTTTCGGTCTAGTCTCGCCCGGCTAGATTTTGATTTGGCAACGAAATAACCAAGAGCAACAAATCTATCTAATCTTTGTACATAAACTGCAAACTTATGGCATTAATTAATAATTTCATTTTGTTTAATTATGGCATTAATGTCGAATTTAGACAAATGAGTAGAAGCCTACAAAATATCATAATTTTTTGGAAGTTTTTAATATTTTTCGACTGCTTACAAAAATAATTTTAAAAAGATGACAAAATAAAACTAGATCAACTTTTTCAATAATTTGTGTTACGACATTTTAATTTCTTTGGTTGGCTACATTAATCAAATAAAGTGTCGTCTTGTTGTCTCTAAAATTAAAAACTGTTTCTATTTTTTTTAAACTTGCTGGCGTATTTTTTTAAATAAGGATCGCCAATCATTTTAGAATTTCGTCGAGTCTAAATCCGGCATTGGATATTCAAATTACCAAATTACAATAAAAACATCCAATTAACTTCTATATTCGAAAATTCAATACAGTAAGGCCTCGATAATTCGGACATTCAGTAAACCGGATTCTTTGATAATTCGGCTAAGCATTTCAATTACATTGTGTACTTTATAATCCGGATTTGACAGTACTTGGTAATTCGGACCTGCGTTTTTAAACGTCTATTTCATGCAAATTAATAGCATTCGATACTATAGCGATAGTGTGAGAATCCCCGCCATGTATTCGGTCGGATCTGATACATATCTGAGGATTCCTATAAGCAGGCATTATATGTGTGACGTTGTTTTGATTGAGTATTAATTGTATATAGGTGCGTTATTTTATGTTCTACATAAGTATAAAAAATAATCATATACACGTATATGTTAAAATAGCTTCTAGAAGAAAACACACTACGTTGTCAATAAAACAAAAATCCGTGGTGAAAGTGGAAAAGTTTTGGCAAATGAATACAAGGAACATCAATTTCCGATATAAAAAAGAATAAAAGCAAAATCAAAAGATATGGTATATTTTAATGACTATTTTGGATTTTTACTATGTATGTGTTCCTTCTTTTATTCCGGTCCCGGCGCCCGAAAGGAATTACGAAAAGTCGAATATCCAGAAATGGAAACTCATTTGTATGCATGGTTTTGTACACAACGATCAAGGCATGTTCCAATTCCCTACGAAATCTTATCTGCCAAAGCAAAACTTCTATACCGAAATCTATGGAAATAATAATTTTAGAGCTAGCAGAAAAGGGTTAAGCAAACTATAATATAAAATTTAATAAATATACTTCTATTTTGCATAATTTTTTGTTTACGTACTATTTTCTAGTTATTTTATAATAAATGTTTACCTTTACAATAAAAAAGCTGGACTGCTTCAGTAATCCGAATTTTTTACTAATCCGGATCACAGCGGTTTTAATTAGTCCGGATTATCGAGGCCTTACTGTACGTACTTTCTTAGCATAAATTTTAAGTCACAAACGTTTTAAATGTGTGGGAAAATAGCCGGTTGTCAAACTTATTATCATTTAAATATATGTATGTATATTATTTGGAGATTATAAAGGTTTGAACAGCATAAATGAAATTGATTTTGTGTAGGTTGCACAATCTTAATTCTTCACCAACAACAACTTCAAGCCGGCATATCTTTATTCTAACAAATTTATTTAAGTAGTAGCCAACAACTATTTTGTATGCATAGATTTTTGTGCTGTTAGATAAAAGCACTAAATTCGACGTTAATGGCATATATAAATGATAAATTTAATAATAATGGCATGATTAAAATAAATACATAGAAATCTGAACCAGAAATGAATAGTTCTAAATATATCTGGCAAAAAAGGACAGTCATTTGCAATTTTAAACATGCAAGCAGCAGCTTAAAATTACACCTGACCTTCAAATCTGCGATTAACTACGACAATTATACTTCTTTGGCGCGTTGTGAAAAAATTATGAGAGTAAATTTTTACTATGTAAGATGGAAATGAACACGATGAAATTGCCGACTGTAACATCAAAATTAACAGGATGAAGACTCTCGCTAAGCCATACGCCTTGGACAGTGTGTTGAATATTTTAATTTTAAGCACCAAAAATTCGACTGAGGCGCATCGATCAAAAATATATAATAGTAAATATGACAGGTGTTTTATTTCAATACCAATAAAAATTATTTGCATGCAAATGAAAAATTAGTTCTTAATCACGTCAAAGACGGATAACTTCTTTCAAATAATCTGAGAACATTGCAGCTTTGCATATAACCAAAGAGGATAGAATATAGCTGGCAGTGAAAATTTGGGTCACTTACGCGACGCACCACCTCCGTGATATTTCATCGAGTTACTCTGGTAGACATTTAGGAGGCGACAGTAAAAGAAATAGAAAAAAAATAAGATCACGTATAGAGAATTTAAGATTTTTATTTACCTCAGATCGATACTTCTTATCGTCAAGTTTCCGAGTAACATCGGCAACAGCGGTACCTTTCTTGTCAACTTTTGCAAAAGTCCAAGATTTGACATCAGTTTTATCACTATTCGATGCAACACTATCCAAACTTCCAGTACACTCAATCAGAAACTCATCACTACCACTACTCGTCTTACGTTTCGGCACTACAATCGAAATATCTTCTTCACAATAATCAAGTTCATTTTCGTTTGAAATATTACCAGAATCGTCTGAAAAGTTATCATCGGAATTATAATCTTTCACTTTTTTGAATTCACTAATATTTTTATTATTCAATTCAACAAGTTTTGTTTCATTATTTTTAATAGTATTTTTATTTAGGTTACGAATTAAAGTACCGCCATTATGTGTTTCCACTTTGTAAATTTGATCTTTATTCAGTTGATTCAGGTTGCTTTCTAAGATCATAGTAGCAAATGTGTTTGACGACGTGTCTGAATTATTCAGGTTCGTACAAGCAACAAACGGCGTTGTATCTACATTTTCTTGTCCATTTTTCAAATCCAAATTTTTCTGTTCCTGTTTTTTAATCATAAATACACTCTTCAAACCGAACACTGTTTTCTGCTGACTATCACTACCTTTGTTCTCATCATCAAATTTGATATCAGGATCAACGAGTTTCTTGGTTTCATTCTTCAAAACCGAATCTTTACTATTAGAATTCACTTTATTCAACGGTTTTTTAACTGCTTCTTTAATTTTAATGGAATATTCATCCTTCTTAACGCTGCCTGTCTGCTGTCTTTTGAGCAAAGCAAAACTGGTTACATTTCTGGATGAACTTATAGAAATAGTCTTATCATTTACAACATTCTTCGATGAAATGGATACCGGGGTAGTTGCATTTCTGGACGAAGCAGATGGTAGATTTGAGATATTTCTCAAGGAACCACTCAATGGCATTAGACTTTTTGACGGAACGACATATTTCACGTTAATTTTATCCTCCTTCTTCTTGGTGTACGTCAGTTTCCGATGTATCGTAGTGTTCGCTTGACCGTTCAAAGCCTCGACCTTCTTCAAGATTCGGTTGCCTGCGGTGATACACTTGTCCAATGTAACGTTGTCATTGCTGTTCCCCAATTCGTTCGCAATGGCACGCACCCTACGACAATGTTCACCAGCGCTCAAATTGATCTTCGATATTGGCTCGCGCAACTGTTCAGTACTCAAAGGCCTCGATACACTCAATTGCTTGCGATCTAATTGATTCAGACCGGCCGGAGTGCTTGGGCTTATCATTCTGCTTAAATTACTTTTCGACATTACTGGTATCCTACTAGGAGCTTTATATTTGCTCATCATCTCGCCATTTTGATTTATTTCGAATGTGCTTTTGGCTCGTATTATACTGGTGGCAGCAGATGGCAGTCTTTCAATTGATCCCGACTTTTCAATGAAAATTTCTTTATTGTGTATTGAAAAAGCTTTATTTAAATGCTCACTCGACTTGGAAAATGTACTGAAATTTGTTTTCTTTAATTTCACATTTGCAATTTTTACTTCCGGTTTTGTTTCAATTAACGGTTTTGAAACTGGATATATCGCTTTACTTATTTTAGAATTCGAGTTTTTCATTTCTGTAGATTTAGGAATGTACTCACATATTTTCAATTTAGGTGATTGACTTTCGTTTTTTTCAGCTTCAGTTTTTGCACCCTTTTTGGTGCCAACAAATAAGTCGATCATACTTTTGGTCTTCATCATTTCCAATTTTTCTTGTAAATTTGGAAAAGTTGGATTTTGATCAGTCTTTGCTTTATCACTTTCAGGATCAGACGTTGATTTTTTTAAAATGCACTTCGATTCAATAATGCTGCACGATTTAGTCTTTTGTAATTTTGGACGCGTTGTACCGTATTCCTCAAGAATTTTATCGAAATTTTCAATGACAATTTTCAGTCTATCCTCCTTTATTCCTTGTCCAGTTTTTGGGTCATCCCCAGGTATTTCAACAACGGTGATATTATTATTGACTAGACTGGTTCCACGACCATCATTATAATTTAAGCTTTCGTAAGGAGTACTTGTTGACGAATCGGCGTCACATTTATTGTTAAACTTCACGTTTTCGTATTCATGTACCGGTGGTTTTGCCGGATTTGTTTGAATTATTACAATTTCCGGTTTATGTTTAGGTGGAAGTACGTTTTCGTAGACATTTTTCGTATTTTTACGATTCTTCAAAGTATCAGATGCTTTATTATTATTTCCGTTGTTACTACCACCTGTCAACCAATATTTTTTATTGGTATAGAATTTCTGTAATCCAGTTTTGGCACTGGAAACAGTTTTAGATGCACTTAGATTATATTTAGCCGAAGGCATTGCTGACTGCTTCCTTGATTTAATTAGTTTAATGCATTATAATAGTTTTTAACATAATTGTATAAAGTATAAATATGATTAGATGCAATCTACATGACTCTTAATGATTATGTCGTTGTAGATTAGTACTGATTAAAACGCATTTAATTAATTGTGCATAGAATTTTTAATTGCATTTGCTTTAATTTTAATACGGAACAATAATTTTTTAGTACCAAGTTTGCATCAAAACTACTAGAATTTCATTCGACCGAAAATAACGTGTATTAAAAAAAGAACAGCAAGTATTAAATGTGTTGCATCTGACATGTTTAAATATTGAATTGAAAAATCGGGTTGACAATACGAAATTAAAATTAAAAATAAATCAACAATTTTTTTGGGAATCGCGCCAAATTTTAAATATTTAAAATATTTCAAACAACATACTTTTAATTTCACATTCAACGTCGAGATTTACTTAAATTTGTTTATATTCAATTTTTTAAATGTCTTCATAAATTATGAATGTTTATCATATTATGAAAGTTAGTTTAAAACGCTGCGTTTAATTCAGCACGAAAAACTTACAAATTTTTCGGTTAGTCCAACAAAATATTGAATATATCACGCTTCTTTTATAGTTGATTCATGAAATTAACAAACTCACTTTAATAAACATGAAAACTTAAATACTGTGCAGTACCTAATTTAATTATTCATAATCCTGTTTCTAAATGGTTTACAGTATGGTCACAAAACAAGGTCCCGAACGGTCCGTAAGTTCTTGTATTAATATCAATAAACAAGCGCCGTGTTCTTGAACTTTTATGGTGCAGCCGATGAAGTTGAAGGCCCGCTGTTAGCTGAGTCGCAACTGAAAAGTGCATATAGTGCGCCATCCACCTGCGTTTTCTGATTTACCTGTGTGATCGTTTGTCGTCCACTCACAGGTAGTACCAACTTCGCGTTTACGGATTAGACGTGTACGTTAAAAAGACAATCCGATTAACGTAACGTAGTTGCGTCTTTGTCTAAGACAGGTCATATGACGCGGTAACAGCGTGTGGTGGTTTACGCGGTGCACGTTCCTTTCCAAATCGGCCCCCCACCTTCTTGTGATATCGAGGCATCGTCGTCGTCGCCGCTGTCATCCGACTCAGGTGAGAGCGGAACACATGTCCTACAGCATGCCTAGCTGTCACATGCAACATTACACCTCTGTGATGTGTCAGCAAATATGTATATGAACTATAGAGCTTCCAGCTTAATATGTCGGCGTCTTTAAAATACATCTTCCCTCTTTTTACTTCCTTGTTCTGTAAGAGCTCGTTCACACTAGCCGGATACCGGAACGATTTTTTATCAGGTCTTCTTGTGACATATATCCGATATTTATCCGACACGATTAAAATTCGTCTCCGGCACGTTTTGCCAGGTGGTTTGTGATCGCCAGCCGTCCGGTCAAAAATCGGATCGGAAGTCTATAGTTTCACATTTGCTTTATTGTTTACTAGCAGCCCAGTCCGGCTTCGCCCGGGTGTAAATGTAATATATATGATATAAAAGATGAGAATCATTATCATTAAATTCTCAACGTGTATTGAATTTGCGCGAATTCAATCGCTAAAAATCTTATTTCCCAAAAAGAAATTTAAAAAATTCTGTTGATCCGATCGCTACCAAACTTCAGAAGATCACCCGTTATGCTAATCTAAAGATTGAAAATTTTATCAAAAATGGTCTACCCGTTTGGAGTCCATAGATTACATATACATCGTCTTTTATCTATATAGATTATTAAAATGTAAAAAGTGGTTATTGTGACATAACGATAATAGTTGGACATACTTATAGTATCGCGAAGTTTTTCGTAGTTATTGATATGTTCTTTAATATTGTAGAACATAGTTTTGTTCTATCATCAATAGTTTCCGCAGCGCATGCGACGAAAGATGTTTTATGGCATTTTTTTTACATATATAGCCTATGTTACTCAGGGTGAATGTAGCTTTCTAATGGTGAAATAATTTTTTAAATCAGCACCGTAGTTTTTGAGTTTATTCATTACAAACACACACACAAAAATACAAATCTTTCCTCTTTATAATATTAGTGTAGATATTACAATATGCTGTAAAGAATTTCGTACGCAGAACGGTTATATGAATATGAATTAAAAATTGTGGACGTATTATGGATAGAGAACAAACCCCGAAGTTTTAATTTCATTGATCGAGACCAGACTTCACCCATCAACACTTGAAAAGTCCCTACAAAAAAATTCTTTATTAAGACTACGAGCATCCAATATTTTCTTTTTTTTCAATTTTTTTCGTTCATTTTTTGTTTAAAAATTACCACATCACAACAAGAACACCATCGTCGTTCATCACGCTCGGTTGTCTGTTTTTAAGAGTCAACGAATAGACCTAAATATCCAGGGGTGGCCAACTTTTCTGTATATAAGATCTACTTTTTATCTTAAAAGTGTGTCGCGATCGACTTGTTGTCATAGGCGTAGTCTAAGGGGGAAGAAGGGGTGTAAAATGCATACTATGTTTATATACTGTGTTTCAGTATAAGGTGCATTCTAGCGAGGTATGGGTTGATAAGTAAAATATATGTTTAAAACTATTTTTTATTTTTTAAATCACTTATTAAGTTTTCGAGAAAGAAAAAAAAAACCCAACTTTTGATAGCAGCATTCCGTACATGCGGTACCTAAAAAATTCCATTTTCCGACACTTTTTCAAGATAGATTTTTACTAACGTAAAATGCAATTTAATTTTTTTATCCACTATAATGTATAATTTGTTCGTTAATATGAAAGAGTTGTTATAAAAATGAACAGTATGGCTGATAATTTGATTTCAATATTTCACTTTCGCGTTTTTTTTTGGGTTAGGAAAATTTATCATATCAATAGCTCGCTAAGTACTCCTCGTACTGAAATATAGATATACGGTTATCTACCTACGTAAGAAACAACAACAATAATTATTTAAAGAGCCAAAAAAAACTCACTTCCCCGAGAATTAAGGGAACATGGATAATTTTTTTTTTTTTTTTTTTTTTTTTTTAAATAACGTGCGCAGCTACTATGGCTATATGCACGAGTCTAAGTTATAAGGTAAGTATAATATACAATGTCTCTAATATTTGTAAATATTTAGTTGGGTGACACATAATAATGATAAATTATATTTTTTCTTTTAGGTGGGTAAGGTCCAAGAATTTCAACACTTTTGACACACTAGAATCGTCGTCCAAACATGGATAATTATTAACAATATTTATTAATTCGAAGTAGCTACAGATCGGCCAAAATTAGCCTCGCGATCGACCGGTCGATCGCGATCGACTTGTTGGCCTCCCTTGTAAATATCGACAGTTTGGCGATCGCTTTGTTTTACTCGTTGTGATAAAACCTTCTAAAATGAATATGTTTTGAAAGCTTATCCACTACCAATCCGTAAGGGAGAGATCAGTGACTTGATGTCAATGCTATCCATCGAGAATTTATGTTTCAATGGCGTAATCTTATACAATTTTAAGTTGTACGATAAGTACGTTTTAACTTCATCTTGTCGTGAACTCAACAGTACTCCTGCATTATTTAAATTGTTTTATTATCAAAGAGTTAACTGTCATCGCTTATAAAAAAAATTAATGGAAGGTTATTGTACTCGCGATGAAGAAGTAACTGCGATCATAAAAGAAGCGCAAATTGGCATAACTTTGTCGCTATTTCCCCGTAATATTGTTTGAATCCTCAGAATATGGAACAAAACTTTAGAAGACGATTTGATTCATTGATCTGTTGATATCTGCAGAAAAAATCTCTTACTTTTTCAGGTTTTCAATTGGCATAACTTTGTCGCTATTTCCCCGTAATATTGTTTGAATCCTCAGAATATGGAACAAAACTTTAGACGACGATTTGATTCATTGATCTGTTGATATCTGCAGAAAAAATCTCTGACTTTTTCAGGTTTTCCAGTACTTATTAAAAAAAGTGATTCTCAATTCTCGCAAGTAATCATTTTCTTGGTATCAGATCGCTATACGTTTGTAAGAAAAAAAAGATATAACGCTGTTTGAGGTGTTATTTGAAAGCTAAAGAAGTCGATATATTATCATTTAAAAATTTTAATGTGCGTAATAAAAACTAAAAATAAAATAATGCTCTAAAATATATAACAATAACACCAACTTAAAAAAAACCCGGGTCGCAGTGCCAAAACCCTGCCGACAATATAGTGTATTTGTTTGTATAGGGGAGTGTGGTTTTGTACTTTTATTATGTGAAATTAAGTTTGTTTTTGGGCAAAATAAAAAATTTAACCCCTTAATACAGTCCTTAAAATAACATTTTTTTTCTTAATTGTAATATTATTATCAATCTAACGTCTACACTCTACACCGAATTAAAGACACCCTTCAATAAATAACTCACTATCTGCAAATTAGTGTTTTCAAAAAATTTGTAAGTCCGGTCCTATCTGGCTGATTTTATTAAAATTTTAGGGACACTTTTTAATTACTACTAAAGGGTTAAATGTCAATTTTGAAACGATTCTGAGAATTTTTTCGATATTTTGGGGCCCAAAAACTTTTTTCAACCCCTAAAAACTACCCTTAAAATGCCCCGATTACGCCCATTTTAAATAGGCTTCTTGCGGTGATGGATTTCAACACGTGAACCAAATTTCGTTAAAATCAATTAACTCTTTCGAAAGTTATTGCCCGCACACATATATATATATATATATATATATATATATATACGTATATAAATATATATATATATATACATATATATATATACCTATATATATAAACATTTTCAAAAATGGTGCCAAAGTGTTTAGGAGGTTATGAAACGTCGAGAAATTTTGGTCCGACCCCTAGGTCCCGCCATCCGACCAACGCCAATAGTGTATGTTGCCTTATGGCAAATACACTAAAAACATCGAAAAACAGAACACAAATTATCACTCAATTTAAAAACTATGTCTTGGCATGATATTGAAATAAATGCATACTTTTTTATGTCATTGACACAATCTCGATTCAATAAATAATAATAAATAATAAGTATATTCAAATCTTTAAAGCTATTTTTAAAAGACTTCGTCCTGTGGTACAACAGAACTAAACCCATCCGAATTTTTTCTCTTCTCTTTTTTATATACATATTCCTATCCGAATATGAAATTATTTTTCCTTTTTCTCGTAAATCTCAACAAACTTTAGAGTGAAATCACACTGTCAGATTGAAACCTTAGACCTGTTCATCAACTCCAATATTGTCGAAAAAAAAACAAATGTTTTTCTACTAGCACATGCCCCGTCTTCAAACGATGCAAAACACATACATTATAAATAGCAGCTCTGACTAGCTGTCAAAAATCAGTTTTAATAAACTTCAGTCACGAATGGCCCGTAGGAGTAATTCAAGTTTGACCTCATCAAATGTAAAAATGCAGTATATTACAGAGATATATATTTAAGAGACCTCAGTACGCCAAGTAACTTTATTTTAAAAAAATTGCAAACATATTTAACGTCCATGATCCCAAATGCTTCTAGAAATTTGTGCATCGCAAATTGTTTTAAATTGTTATCGAAAATTAGTTCAACTTGAAAAAAAAAACAATCTATAATTCTGATGAAAAAATGATAATCATTACGGATGTTAGATAAAATTGGAAACAATGTCCATTGCCGCGTCACTACATACTCATAGATTAAAGCCCCCCCCCCCCCCCCCAAAGATTATCTAGGAAGGTTATAGACTATTATTTACCGTTAAAAAATTCCCAGATAAAAATGGAAGTCAGAAATCTGTACATTTTGTAATGAAAATAATGTTAATAAACAAAGTGTGAAGGTCTCTTAATATAATTTTTGTGCAACGTTCTAGCATTTGTTAATCCATCATAATTCTGATTGCTAATTTTGAAAACAAAAATACCAAATAGTAAAAAGGCGAACAACTCAGCACATAAGGAGTAAATGACGATATGATGATTACATAGTGGGACCAGATATTATTTCAATTTTGATATTCTAAAAATTAAATGGCACGACCCTACTGCACTATCTTTCTCGCATATGCCATGGATTTTTCGTTCATTAGTATAGTTACACTTTCTAGATTTTTCCGAGATAAATGAATGTCATATAGAG
The DNA here is from genome assembly GCA_034508555.1 of Venustoraphidia nigricollis. Taxonomy (NCBI): domain Eukaryota; kingdom Metazoa; phylum Arthropoda; class Insecta; order Raphidioptera; family Raphidiidae; genus Venustoraphidia; species Venustoraphidia nigricollis. The sequence continues at coordinate 974,544 of JAVRKA010000114.1, forward strand.
AAAATATTTTTATATTTGTTCAGATTTTCGAATTAACAATAGTTATTATTTCTCCAAAACTTATTATCAAGATACGTTCAAAATTGTGGAAATCTCGAATTCGATTGATATAGGTTTTACAGATATCTGTGGAAAATAATAATAAGAATAATAATATTTCTAACAATAAATATGACTTTTGATGAACTAAGAGAAAGAAAGTAATTTATTATTATTTTTATTAAGAGAATTCTCATTTTCATTACTAATTAGTAATCAAATTTCAAAATTGGTAAAGTATATTTGAAGAATAATAACATTGCCTTTTTAGGATTAAGACGATTTTGCAAAGATTCATAATATATTAATTCCTATTGGTCAAGTAGTCAAAGAACTCGAGTACGCGTCAAATGCCGGGTCTGCCTCCGTTAACCTTGTCCATACATCACATCTGCATCCGCAAATACGCTACAATGTCTGTTATGATGCGGATGTCAAAAATGATGCAAATGCTCCGCGTTTTTAAATGCAGAAGTCTGCAACAACCGTAGTTATAAGGCCGGTAATGCAAGCTGATAAAAATTCAGCTGATTTCGCACGCAATAAAATAATCGCCTGTACTTAAAAAAGATTTTAGTACAATTATAATATTAAAACATTCTTAATTTATGACGGCACTTACAAAACCTTATATAAACATGGGACCGGTCACCAACGTGTTAAATAAATATTGCAAACTTTTTATATAATTATACATAATACAAATAATAGTTTGAGGATACATCGGTACGCAAAACATACATACATCTGTAAAAGCACGCATGGAATATTAGAAAGTGTTGTTCAAAAGACGATAGGTAATAACAAGTTCCAAACGAATTCATTAACTAAATAATAATTATTACATTCTATCGCTGTCTTCTCTTTTCCTTATTTCTAACTATTCAAACGTGCTGACATTGCGTAGCTCATTTTTCGTAAGATTATTGTTACGTCCGGAACGGTAAACTACATACAGCATAGATTTAGACTTACATTTTGCTCTATAGAATCGCTGTAAATTAGTTACAGCGATTCTGTAGTCCGAAAGCAACCCTAGCGAGCATAAAAACAGAGTAAATACCAACTCTGTACTTGCAGATAAATTCAATCAAAAGGTTTCTAAGATAAGCGCCTAAGAAACTTGTTAGCTTATCTTAGAAATCTTTAGATTGAATTTATCTGCAAGTACAGAGTTGGTATTTACTCTATTTTTATGTTCGCTAGGGTTGCTTTCGAACAGCATTAGTCAAATATAATATTTGACAAGGTTCTTAAGTGTTTTTGATTAAATTTATTTGTCGTTGTTAATCGTAGAGCTGTTATCAAATTTCATGTTTCTAGGTCAATAGTTTTCAAACGCGACCAGGGATAAAGCACTAATATACTAAAATTATCGATTCTGTAGCCTCCCCACATTGCCTTTTTTTAACACCGTCCCTCATACCATCATAACATATATCATAATTTTCATATATCCCTTAAGAACATAACAGTGACGCTGATAATGACTACCTTCCTCCCCTTAAAAAAAGTTACGCAATAATTGAACTTTCCTTTAGAAATTTATGACAGACAGAAATGAAAACAGTGACAAAAACAAGAATCTCTCCTTTAAGTTACGGAGCCCAAAACAATAGAATTAGAATTAGAATTTATTGATCCAAAGACATACAAATATGTATAGGATTCGTCAAAAGATATGTTTACAAATCATTTACAACAAAATCATCCACCCTATACAGACATTGTTTAAGAAGAGCAGTTTTCAACTGTTTTTTAAATTTCGAAATTTTTAGATTTCTGAAATTACGTGGCAATTTATTAAATAATTTCAAGGCGTGATATTCGGCGCTCTTATTAAACAATGTCAGTGTAGACTTCGGCAAAATCACATTTGAATTATTCCTTGTGTCATGTCCATGGATAGCCTGAAACGTATCATAATTATGAATACGTCGTTTAATAAAACATAAAGTAAAATAAACATATACAGACGGCACAGTTAAAATACGTCTTTCTATAAATGTTTGTCTACAATTGGCACGAAAATTAAGATTAAAAATTATACGGATTGCTTTTTTTTGAAGTACAAATCCTATAGCGTGAGGAATGAAATTTTTAAATTATAGACGCTCGTCAAGCAAGGCCAGATTGTCAGAGTAATCTCAACACGTATCTATTTCGTTTGTTCTTTAATCATTTATCAAGAGTTTTGGCACAATTACTGGTTAAACTAAAGCATCAGATTTATTTATTGTAGATTACAGGCGTTCGACATCTAAAGTCATACCAACTATTTACATTAAATTAAATTAAACGACAACACAATATATATCACTCCCTATTTAAAATATTGAAAGCACAATCTAATATTTTTGTCAGTTTAATCTTATATCTACAGAAAAAGTTAAAAAAATATATTTAATTTCTAAGCTTAGCAAATAATAAAAAACCCGGGTCGCAGTGCCAAAACCCTGCCGACAATATAGTGTATTTGCTAATACAGGTATTGTGGCTTTATTAAATGAAATTAAGTTTGTTTTTGGACAAAATAAAAAAAAATTGAACCCCTTAATACACCCCTTACAATAATAATTTTATTAGTTGAAATATTGTTATCAATCCAACATCTGCACCAAATTAAATACGACCTTCAGTAAGTAAAATCGTATACGCAAACTAGTGTTTTCATAAAATTTGTAAGTCCGGTCCTGTCGGGCCGATTTGCTTATAATTTTAGGAGCACTTTTTAATTGCTACTAAAAGGTTAAATTTCAATTTTGAAACGATTCTGAGAATTTTTTCGGTATTTTTGGACCCAAAAACTTTTTTCAACCCCTAAAAACTACCCTTAAAATGACCCGATTGAGCCCATTTTAAATAGACTTCGTGCGATGATGGATTCCAACATGTATGCCAAATTTCATTATAATGAATTAACTCCTTCGAAAGTTATTGCCCGCACATATAAATATATATATATATAAACATTTTTAAAAATGGTGCCAAAGTGTTTAGGAGGTTATGAAACGTCGAGAAATTTTGGTCCGACCCCTAGGTCCCGCCATCCGACCGACGCCAATAGTGTATGTTGCCATATGACAAATACACTAATAAGTTCATCTTTAAAGTTCAATTCCAGATATATGTTATAATTAAAGAAAAGACAAAACGTTGCAATCAATGAGTGTTTAAATAGAGCTTGAAAAAGTCTTAATTAAAGAAAAGACGAAACGTTGCAATCAATGAGTGTTTAAATAGAGCTTGAAAAAGTCTTAATTAAAGAAAAGACGAAACGTTGCAATCAATGAGTGATTAAATTGATTTATTTTATTATTCCAATTACCCGTGATACTGTTTTCTATTATAATAAATAAGTGTAATGCTTCTATCACAAAAGCAAAAAGGTGCGGGATTCAATGATGTTTAGTTTTCTACTATATACAAATGTCGTCGTTAAAATGGTCTTCGATACAACAAGCTATAATATAGTTCATTGTAGCGCTAAACTAATAAAAAAACTAGTGCAGTGTTCATTGTTTATAATTACAATTAACTGTAAAGAAGCGTACGGCAAGCAAACAAGGTGAAGTGTTCTCCCATCCCATCACCTCCATACACCCAGCGATTGTACTGCTAATCAGGTATCATCGCAATTAATCAGCCGTGCTTTCTGAATGAGGTAATTAAAGATAAGCACGCGATAATGCATCTGAGAATGTCCTAGACATTGCAGAAATTGATTTCCTGGTGAATTATGAAGTGTACGCTTAAATAAGCATGGAGGAATAAAGAGAAATGAAACGAATATCCGTATATTTGTCGTTTTCTCAAAACTGACGAAAGTAAGGGTTGCTATTCCAGCGGTAACACACTGAAGCTGTAAGACCCAAAGTACAGCCAGATTAACTGAGAGTAAACAATATCAGGTTGCCGTGTATTCGTTCAGAGGATCATGGAGACTCACTCCGTGCAGAAGGATGCACTAAAATCGGGACCTTACATTGAGCTGAAGATATGCAGTGCTCATGAACCGCCAACAAAGAGAAGGCGTCTTGTTGGATGTTGTTGAGCAATTTAATTAGAAAAACATTGAGTTGCAACTGTCACGCGGCTTTATATTGCCTTTTTTTGTAAAATTTTCTATGCAGTATGCAGAGGCGGCATGTAAAACTAAGCTAATGGAGCATAATTAGCAATCATAAATGTCGTTTGAATTGTCCTAGTTCTTTCATCAACAAAGCTATAAAATTTTCACATTTTGATGTCCACGTAGTTGGACATCAAAATGTGAAAACTTTATAGCTTATAAATAATTATTCAATTCATTTTTTTTTTTAGATCAATGTCCGTTTCAGAGTCATTAATGTTATTAGTCATGTTTCCGATAAGATAGGAAACAGACGTTTGCCCAAACTATCAATTATGTAAAATTAAATAATTGCTTGAAGCAACGATTTGATAAAATGAGTTCGACTGTCTTCTAATATAATTCATCGCCGATTAGAGTGGGTTGGCTGCGAATACACGCGAGAGATGCCACCAATTACCAACATAATAAATTAAAAGTCACCTAGATCTTTAACACGATATGCACCTCACACACCCAATGCTAAATAATGTTAGATCGATTTATATCTATAATTGAAAAATTTACTTTAAAATACAAGAAATTTCAAATACAAACTAAAATAAAAAAACCGGGTCGCAGTGCCAAAACCCTGCCGACAATATAGTGTATTTGCAAATACAGGCAGTGTGGCTTTATTATGCGAACTTAACTTGGTTTTTGGGCAAAATAAAAAATTTGACTCCTTAATACACCCCTTAAAAAAACATTTTTTTTTCTTAATTGCAATATTATTATCAATCGAACTTCTATACCAAGTTATATACACCTTTCAGTAAATAATTCACTATCTGCAAACTAGTGTTTTCGTAAAATTTTTAAATCCGGTCCTGTAGGGTCGATTGTATTAAAAGTTTGGGGACACTTTTTAATTATTACCAGAGGGTTAAATTTCAATTTTGAAACAATTTCGAGAATTTTTGCGGTATTTTGGGGCCCAAAAACATTTTTCAACCCCTAAAAACTACCCTTAAAATGGCCCGATTACGCCCATTTTAAATAGGCTTCTTGCGGTGATGGATTTCAACACGTGGGCCAAATTTCGTTGAAATCAATTAACTCTTTCGAAAGTTATTGCGCGTACACACACACACATATATATATATATACACATATACATATATATATAAACATTTTTAAAAATGGTGCCAATGTGTTTAGGAGGTTATGAAACGTCGAGAAATTTTAGTCCGACCCCTAGGTCCCGCCATCCGACCGATGCCAATAGTGTATGATGCCATATGGCAAATACACTAAAAATGTATAGAACCATAGACGGCTTCCATGTTCTATAAACATTTTCAGTGGAATTTGTTAAACTCTTTATAACAGAGAAAATTTTGCCCTCAATGCGCCAAAAGAAGTATAACTTCAAAAATAATACACAGCCCTTTTAATAATGAAAATTATGTGATGTGAACATGATCCAGGATATTGTTTAGTCACATTAAGACATACGATATGCATGCAAACAATAAATTTAATATCTACACATACGAAACAGGTGTAATGAATTTATTATTAATTAGCATAAAGCAGAAATAAAAGCAAAAAATAAAAACCGACTACATATTGTGTACCGTATACATCAAGTATTAACTGTATACCTGCATCTTTGACGAGTTTATTTAGATGAACTCCGTTATATTCGTAAATGTATACGGAATGTGACAAAAACATATTATACAGACTGAGCACAAATAAACAAACGCGTGTCGCGACTAAACCGTTTGACCATTTGGAAATTATAAGTTTAAAATAGGCTATATTTGAATTTTTAATTGCACTATGCAAAACAAAGATACACTCTACGCCAATTTGAACCAAACTCGATTAGTTGAAACGCAATAATTTATAAATATTTCGTCTCGATGTGTCTCGTGTGACCGGTAAAAATCGCTGGTACTCGTTTTAACGTAATGTCACTATTCGATAATAATATAGTTCGATACAGCACTAGATTAAATAAAACCTACCTCTATTTTTGGAATAATATTAGTGACTATATTTACACAATAAATTGTAATTATTCCAAACTAACATGATAGACAACAGCCGATACGGTTAATAGATTTGTTAAATTTGTAAGTTACGAAAGCCTGTATTTCACAGAAACAAAATGTAAGTTTTCAAATTGGTCTTCATTTTAAATTTTGTATCCTAATAATAACATTTAGATATTTAAATTAGTTTACTAAGAAAAGTATTAACTATTTTCTACATTATTCACATATACTTGGAGAAACAATGTATTAACTTAATAACGCCAACGTTTTGCATCAAGAAATTTACTGAAAAAAGCTGTTTAATTATTTTTTCAAGTCATTACAACACGGTCTACTTTAAACCATGCTGTAGATGTAGTGAAACTTGATAAAATATCGTACAATCAAATATGGGTTATCTGTTATAGAGCACATTGCATTGGTACACTGAACTCGTATACGCCAAAATATGCAGGTTGAAAAAAAGTGGCCAGGTGCGAGTCGGACTCGCACACGAAGAGTTCCGTACAATATAGAAATGATCTGTCGGGAAAAAGGTAAGTAAACACTTATTTGTTATTTACAGCGACGTTTCGTTCAAGCTTTAATAACTATTAAATGTTTTGATTAAGTAGATATAAAAGTTAAAATACACGTGTAAATATAAATTTGAGTTAAACAATTATTAATAAAAAGTTTATAATAATTCCGTTTTTTTAAAAAAATTTTTTTACGGTTCAAATTAATATTTTTTTTTTCCCGACAAATCATTTTTATATTAATTACCAAGGACAAAAAAGAAATAAAGTCAAGTTCCGTACAATATTAACTATATTTTATTTTTATTATTTGATGTTAACGGATTAATAAGCGGTTTCAAAAAGTGTTATCATAATACCATGACAATCACTGATACTAAAGAATCATATTACTTCTTGGCAATCAGACGCATTGCGATGTATAGTATCGGCCCTCTTAATTCAAAACGGTTACGTTGATTAAAGACAGTACTTATAAAGGCATCGTCAGATAACGGTTCATTCCATTCAGGTGACCAATATACAGGTCAGGTACAACGTGCATTGGTCAATAAATAAAAATAATAATAATGATATACTTAAAGATCGTATCGCACGTTCCAATCGAAATAATAATAAAATGTTAAAACTAACCGCAATTTATGTAGTTTATTGCGTAACTAATTTTTGCCCGCGATTTCGTTTACCTAATAATACCGATTTTATCTATAGAATTAGCTTATCTAGGTAAAAAACTGCCCTACTTTCAAATGAGAGCAGACGTATTTTCATCACAATCTATCAAGATTTTTCACATGATGCCAGTACAGATTTGACTATCATCTCTAGTAACAGAAAATGGAAGTACATATATAAAAATGTGATTTCGCGATTAGGCCATGGTTCCATGTCCATAATTCAATTACATCAAATCACAAAGATCACAGGGAACAGATCTTAGAAATAATTGCTTTAATTCTTTTTGAAAATTCTTTAAATTTCTTCCTGTTTCAATCATTTCAGGCAGCCTTCCGTAGATTTGTACCCTGTTGCATTTCCAGTTAAAAGAAACGAATTATTATCAATGAAAGAAATTTCTGTGAGAGTAACAGTATGAAGATTATCCAAAAATGCCTGTACTGCACTTGAGGTGCAAATAAATTTTTAAAAAAATCATAAATATTAACGTGTCTATAACAAAGTACAAGATCTGCATAACCTGGATAACTCACGCATACACTATCGCGCCTACAAAACTATATATATTTAAATGATGAGAAGTGAAATTTTTTACTATAATAATAACATGGTTTGAATTGGCAATTTTCCATTATAAAATTTCAATAAAACTATACAAACAACTAATTAGTTTGAACATTAATTACGCATAGCAAATGAGTAGCTGTTGTTTTAACTGTTATTTTTATTATCCGAAATGGAATTTTTAAGATGCGCTTTTTTCAGTGTCATAGTCAACAAATATAGTCATTATACAAACATTAAACTGTCTTCCGCATTTCTGCGGCCACACGATAAAATCGCGTATATCATTTTTTTCATATTTTCGTTAAAAATATCTGATAACACGATAAGACATTTTACCAACGTTCTGAAGAAACATACATTTAAAAAATCAACGTATTTTTTAACCTCCACATTTTTTGAAATCGGTTTAAATAAGTTATTTACTGCATTTTCAACTGGGTGATGACAAGCTATTTTTTGTATCGAAAACGTGCAATTTAGTAATTGCATCGCGATTTGACGATTACTCAGCTACTTGAAATATCTCGTTCGATCGCTCGATTTGGCAACAGCTCGATCGATCTACCCATGATAATGATCGATTCTATCGTTTATCGCATGCTTGTGAAGAATACAGCATCATCGAAGTCCATGGCATCGTGTAACGCAAGCTCACGACTAAGTGTGCGAAGCGTTTCCGACACCCGTGCGTCCGTAATACACTAGCTGTGCGTTACATTATTGATAACTCTATTTGACGCTCTTCAAGTGGCTTTAACTAGAGATGGGAAAAACGGGTCTTTTTAGTGATCTGCATCTTTGCATCTGGATCCCGTATGTGAGCCGGCGCACGGAACCGGGTCAAAAAGAGCCGAGTTCTGAATATGTTACTACAGTCTGCCACTGAGTTACCTAGTTCAGTCAATCATATCACGACCTGTATAGAATCAAGAATGCATAGCCAAACATGTGATGCATGAGTCATTTGAGCTGGCAGATGCATCAAAGCAAGAACTGATACGTAAGTGTAAAATGTGCTTCTGTTTGTTAAGTGTTTCACTGAGTTATGCGGATTCGTTGATCCGTCGGCTCAAAAAAAAGTGAGTCGGCTCTCAGTGCTCTTCTGTCGGAGTCGGCTCTTTGAACCGGTTCAGATCTGAGTTACCCAACACTAGCTTTAACGCAAAACAGTCGAAGTAGCATGTATGCGTTGAGTCTATCAAAAATACGACATAAACAGTTTTGTCCTGAAAACTATATTAGTATTCAGAATGAATACATTTGCACCATGCAAATATTATTTTGACATTTCTATTGGTACTTCATGTATTTATTAACAATATTAAAACAAGTTGAAAGCCGATAAAATACACTAAATAGCTTTGACTACCGGATTCATTTACGTGAACGTTCTGTTTTGCGATTTATGCCAGAAAAGCAGTCGAATAAAAATTGTCTTATACTTTAAGTTTGGTTATCACTTGATGTTTACCTGGGTTTATCAAAATAGGTGTATAGCCGTTCTAGAGCAATGCTTATAAAAACAAACTTACAGACACACATACAAATTAACAGACAAAAATTCGCTTTCCTGTCTTGATACATTATATAAGATACCATACAAGCCCCAAAATGCCTGAATGATAATGAAATTACAGATATGTAGTGTTTTCTGCAGGAGTTCATTGATTCAAACCATGTGTTTGATACATCAGTGAAATGCAGAAAAATAAATTTACACTGAAAATTGTACGTTAGGTTTACCAAAAATGTAAATTGTTCTAGAAATTGTCAAATTCAGACATCACGTGATCTACATTACTACTCACGAACCAGCACTTCTAGTATATTTACACTTTTAGTCTAACACTGAAATATCAATACAAGTCAGTGTAACAAATGCAATAGTGTCGAAAGTGTTAGCACTTTTTACACTGGAACATGACACCAAACACACTTTACACACTGAAGATTTTAGAGTATCAGTGACAAGTTGTTTGGACCTGTGATGTCATAACATCACAATTATAAAGTAGAAATGTTTGAGTTAGGTGACCTTTGTATCCGAACTCGAATTATGAGGTTTATGACTCTATTAATATCAAACACTGTTTTATATTTAAACCTGAACCTACCTCACTGTTGTTGATTCTATGCCAACATTTTTAATGTATAATTTATGTGTGAAAACAATTGCCTGTATTCGCGAAAGACGTTCAACAATGTCTCTGGTTTTAAAAATCACCTATGACTTTCTAATTAATATTATATGCTATAACTAATTCGAAACCGTATACAAAACAATTATTCCAATTTTAAATAGCGAATTAAATTGAAATAAAAGTTTAATTTTCTAATATTAACGACCCTTTTATACGAGTATATCTGAAAGGTTATTTCTTGAGCGCTCATAATAAGTATCTATATATGTTAATGAAATTTATTCCAGGATAGTATATTTCGTAACAAGTGTGAAATGGTGTCCTTATTAAAATCGTGCGATGATTTTGAAAATCGTTTCTGACGAAAGCGCCTGGAGTTCGGTTTCAAATCGTCTCAAAAACATCGCACTCGTTTCTTCTCACACTTGTCACGCACGATACTTTTTTATAACCAGGAAATACAAGCAGAGATGCGTAAAAAGTTAAAAAAAAATTATTTACGGACGATCCATGTAAAAATATCACTTTACCTGTATTATAAAAAATATCGAAAACAGTATTTTGAGCAAGTTAAAAAAAGCGAAAAATACATTTCTTTTTTACAAAACTTGCTCCAATTCCAAAAGAGAAAACTCGATTTTCAACATATCCGGTTTGTAGCCTCTTATTAAAGTATCTAATTTTTTTATTAAAAAAGTAAGTTATAACTCAGTGCCTATTATTTCCGAACTGAACGACTAAGTATCAAAATAAGTGAGAAAAATCGACTGTACCTAATTTTGTGTTAACACAGTATGCGAAATAATTAATATGTTCGCGTCTTTCATTTGAATGTTTATAATAGCCACGACTCGTCTCAAATGATATATAGTTTCAAATGCAATGGCGATTGCACATTTTCGAATGCAAATTACACAAATAAAAAAAGTGGTAACATCAAAAGAAACAGTTTCGTTTTAGTGTAAATAAATATATTCGCATACAAACAACAAATAAACTAGACTTGAGATTTCAGAAACTAAAATATGTTTACTGCTGTATCAAAGTCAGCAGATGAATTGTTTTATTAAATGTTTGTACCAACGCCAACGAAAATACTTATTCACACTAATGTCAACTAAAATAAAATGAGTTTCAATAATAAAAATAAAAATGTACAAAGAAGACTCGCATATTTAACAGTTTAAAAAAGCAATTACCGACAATAGACATTAAATAACTCGGGTCGCAGTGCCAAAACCCTGCCGACAATATAGTGTATTTGCTAATACAGGTAATGTGGCTTTATTACCTGAACTTAAGTGTCTGCTTATATCAAAAGCAAGAATATTCATGTGAATTAAAAACTAACCCCAGGTCCCAAGGCTAGCGTCCTGGTAATCCTATAACTATATCTAAATATTCTATGTCTAAAACGGAAATAACCATCAACATGGTTTAAAAAGCGTCCTCCCCATACAGCGCTCTTGTGGTCATCTCTCAAAATAGTACCTTAACCTCAATCGTGCGTGTAGAGAAAAAGGATAGTGATAGTCACAACGTAACTCTATCCTTCTCACTCAGAAAACCGGAAAAACAACCATAATATGGCGAAGGAATGTGAGTCGATTTTGACCACGCAATAATCTTAAAGTCAATTCTGGCAGTCTTTTTCAGAATTGATCATTTCTGAACTGCCCACTCTAAATCAAATTTTTATACTTAAGCCACAGACAATAGTGCAATTTCCTTTGAGAATTTATAGTGACTTGTATATCATTTTTAAATCATGCATTTGTTAATTAAAACGTATAATTACGTTCAATAAATTCAGTACAACCCACATGTGGAATGTTTGTTTGGTTATTTTATGTACTATACATCAATTCGTATATAACAGGCTTTCTAATGTCCAGCAATATTTGCTTTGCAATTTGCTGTGGGCGTGAGACAGGTGTGTTTAGTATCATGCTCCAGTGTAAAAAGTGTTAACACTTTTGACACCAATGCGTTTGTTATACAAAAGATATACTGATGCTGAGTTGCACAAAAAACATTGTGAAAAATTGGATTTGACAATGACCTTAGATTGTGATAATATAATTACAGTTTTCGTACATGCAAGAGCAATCTAATGTCGTATTCAAACTCCCTGTCATGTACAACATTAGATTGTATTAACACAAAAACAAATGCTTGATCAACACAGAAAAAGGTCGTTTTTCAAGTCAAATTTTGATTAAAATGCGTAGAATTATCTCGTTTCGAAGTAAACATTATGCAAAAAACAATTTTAAATGCACGTATCAGTTTAGAAAAAATATCATTTCAATCGAACAGCTATTTTTCGAACAGAATCGAATTAAAATTCTACAATACTTTTCTTATAGAGAAATATGGTATTACACTGTCGGACTAAAAGTGTCCTGACTCTTGAGCCGGGGAACGTACTGTAGTGTAGATTACGTAATAGATGTTTGAATTTGACAATTGCTAAAACAAATTACATTTTTGTAAACCTCACGTTCACTTTTCAGTGTAAATTTCACTGAGTTATTTACACTACACTGAGATTATACCAAACACACCTTTCAGTTTGACTAACCAAGCATGTATTTATATATTAAATATGTACAAACAAATAAACAGACAAGGAATTAATCACAAGTGAAATTTGATATGGAATATGGATGTCAAAAAAAATTATTAAAATGCAACAATGCCCTTTATATATGCATACAATAAGTTTGTACAGTCTGGCACAAAACTAACTGGACACCACAAATATTTTTAATTCTAGACATTTATTTAACGTGCTTTGCCTGTCTCTCTGTATCTGCTACAAATTTTGCAAGTCAATTTTGCCAGATTTTCGGTTATCCGATTGGGTTGAAATTTTGTGCACACGACGACAATGCAATTAAGTAATCAATTTTAATAATGTCTTTCAAATTAATCAATGGACGCCAAACTGATAATGGCGATAATGGCTACCCTCAGATAGTAGAGCACTCATTATTGCAGGGTCATGGATTCGATCCCGACGTTGGGTGAATATATTTTTGTTTTTGTTTTTTTATTTAATCTTTATTGTATTAAAACCCTTTTCAAGTATAAAATTTGAAAGACTAAAAAGAACAAAATGAAATATTAGCAAAATAAAACTTTTTAATGATAGCTTTTTTTGAATTGTATCGGTAATACTAAAATGGAAAAAATAATTTTTAATAATTTAGATTCATTATTATAAAAGCGTGAGTTGTAAACTCATTCGTAATGACCCACGTTTTTTAACTTTGAACCTAAATTATTAAAAAATATATTTTCCCTTTTTAGTACCTACATTTCATTAAAAGGTTATTTTTATAAAGTTTTTTTACTAATATTTTAACATTAAACTGAAACTTTTTAGCTAGTAGTAACTCAGAATTTCCGTAACAGAAATTGAATTGACACTTTGTATCGCAACCTTAATGGCATCCATTAAGAAGATTTGTTAGCTCAGTCGTTAGCGCGGCTGCTGGTTGGCTGTTGGAAATGTCAAACGTAAGTTCAAATCCTCAATAGTCTTTCGATTCACGAATTATCGTGAATCTCAAGACTATTAAGGATTTGAACGTACGTTTGACATTTCTAACAGTCAATCAACAACCACGCTAACGACTGAGCTAACAAATCTTCCTCTATATTCTGTACGACCTGTGCGTTGATAACATTTCAAACGGCGAGTTAATTCAGTTAATTGAAGTCGATCAGCTGTTTAGCGTGGGCGGTATAAAATTACTACTTGTTAGTTATTGAGCACACCTGTAGCATCAGAAATATGCAAGCGAACATGCATAATGCATTTGCATATAATTTCACTTGTTGAGGACATGTCCGCGTTTCAACAACGGATCCATCCATGCGCCTACATACCAGAATGCCACGAACAGAAATATGCGCATAACATAGAAAGCAACGAAATACCTTAAAATAAGAACACTTTAAAAAATACACAATAATAAAATACTTAGGTAGAAAAACTTTTTTAAGCTAAACGGTTTTATTATATAGAACTGGTGATGTACTAAAAACTAGTAAATAGTTATGGATTACCAAAAATGAAAATTTTCTACTAAATGCATCTCACGTGTTTTCTTCTTCCAAACAATTCTCAAAAAAAATGTGGGATCAGACCAGTTAATGTTTAATGTGAACGGTAGCGGTCCCTGAAGTAATTATGATGTGAAATTTCGAAGAAAATGTTCAGTGTTGTGGCTTAAAGATCAAAATCAGCTAACGGTTCGGGAGATTTTTTCTCATTTTTAGAGTCCTAGTAAGTTTTAAGATTTTATTCGAAATTTCATATCAGAATTTAATTTCTTTGTAAAACGAAGTTCTTACGATTGTAGTCACACAACAATTATTAAATACTTCGATAAGATTGATCAAGAGTGTTGTTCAGGTCGAATGTTATTGAACTCCCTAATATAATACGAAACATTAATATAATAATAATAATTTAACAGTACATATTATAGTGTCCAAGTACGTTTCAGTAAATTATGTATGCACACGATTGTTCAATATAAAAGATAAAATGTGACTACATAAAATATAGTCTGTTCAAAAATAAAAAAACATTTAAAAAAAAAGATATCATTACCAAAAAAAAAAAACTTTAAAAAAATATTAACCTCCTTCAAAAAAGTCACTAAAAAGATGAAAATAATAATGAAATTTTAAGGTCGGTGCCAATTTTATTACTGAAACTTAAAATTAATAAGCATCTACTTTTATTAAATTGGAACCGACATCAAAATTTCATTATTATTTTCATCTTTTTAGTGACTTTTTTGAAGGAGGTTAATATTTTTTTAAAGAGTTTTTTTATTTCTTACTTTTTAGTGGTGGATTTGATTTCGCACATTTTTAAAAACTACTGAACCGATTTAAGAAAAAATTATGTGGGATCACCCTGAAGATGCGCCCTATTAAATAAGAAAAGAATCATCATAATCGCTTTACAAATGTTGGAGATATGAGGTAGTATACATTAAAAAATATGTTTTTGACGTCATTTAAAAACGGATGAACCGATTTTAATAAAAACTATATGGGACCACCTGGGACTTCGAAATTAGTTTCAAACTATAATGGAAAGCTTCTCTAGGACATCATGTATATTTCTACAATACATATTTTAGTGTTAGTATTTATGTATTTGGAACCGAAACGCTGAGGAAGTTCAAAGGCACACTTTGCACGCACAAACTGAATACAAATCATCTGTAACGAATTCACTACTGCAAAAGTAACCCAACTGACATTACAACAGCGTCACAGTATAGATAGCCACTTTTGATTTGCTTAATATTTTCTAACGATTTTATTATATACTACAAGAATCTAGAGTAATTTGTTCTCGTTGTTATTTATAAATCATAAAAAACCCGGGTCGCAGTGCCAAAACCCTGCCGACAATATAGTGTATTTGCTTGTATAGGGCCGTGTGGTTTTATACTTTTATTATGTGAAATTAAGTTTGTTTTTGGGAAAAATGAAAAATTTAACCCCTTAATACACCCCTTAAAATAACATTTTTTTCTTAATTGTAATATTATTATCAATCTAACGTCTACACCGAATTAAATACACCCTTCAATAAATAAATCACTATCTGCAAACTAGACTGTTTTCATAAAATTTGTAAATCCGGTCCTGTCGGGCCGATTTTATTACAATTGTGGGGACACTTTTTAATTACTACTAAAGGGTTAAATGTCAATTTTTAAACGATTCTGAGAATTTTTTCGGTATTTTGGGGCCCAAAAACATTTTTCAACCCCTAAAAACTACCCTTAAAATGCCCCGATTACGCCCATTTTAAATAGGCTTCTTGCGGTGATGGATGTCAAAACGTGACCCAAATTTCGTTAAAATCAATTAACTCTTTCGAAAGATATATATATATACGTATATATATACGTATATATATATATACATATAAATATATATATATACATATATATATAAACATTTTTAAAAATGATGCCAAAGTGTTTAGGAGGTTATGAAACGTCGAGAAATTTTGGTCCGACCCCTAGGTCCCGCCATCCGACCGACGCCAATAGTGTATATGTTGCCATATGGCAAATACACTAATAAAGAAATGTCAAATTAAAAGATTTCATTCAATTCAATTTATCAAACTGCAATTATATAAAAAAATGTATCAAAAAAATTAAGAAATATTTGGGTGAATAACGAACATCGGTTCTGATGAGAACTTCATCTTAATCCAAGTGAACCCTGATGAAAAATACCCTAAACTTAAGGTATGAGTATCAACTGACAAAGTTTCGTTAAAATCGATCCATCTGTTTCTAGAATTATGCTGGTACAATCAAACAAGACAAAGGTGAAGCGTGTGTTGCACATATAGAGTGATTTTCTTTATAATTCGTCAGATTCATCAGCCTCATTAACGTCTATTGACCTGGAATACGTCCGACTATTGTCATATTTGTCTGGTGTGTTGTTTTGTCCAGACATCAACACAGAGAACTGTAACATGTCGGCTGTCGCCATTCATTTATTTATGTAACAACGGACTGCATGTGTTCCTCATATCCGTAAATAACTTATCTAAAGCTCGCTTTAATACATTCGCCGAAAGGCGACTTGAAACTTATAAATATAGTGAATCAAAGTTCGAAAATTCGAAATTAGCACAGGAAACTGACATTTATAAAAGAAAAAATTGAATTACGAATTCTTGAACAGGCATAGAATACACCGCACAAATAAAGATCTGGAATATTACCAGAGGATAGAACAGGCGGTGCTGTTTCGTGAAAAAAAAAATCCACGGAGTCAGCCCTGTTTGGAATTTTATCATTGGAAACTTAACATCTAAATGCAGCGAGACAAAAATAGCTGGACCGGTAACACACGGCCAGAAAGCGTAATTGACCGCCCAGCCCCCTTTTATGCTTATTTTGGAGGAAAAAATATCTGCAATATTTATACAATTATTTCCATGACTTAAGGTAGTTGTCGTGGTACAATATTGTCAAAAAGTTATAGATTATATACGCGCCACAAAAGTATACTAGCTTGTATCTAAGTGATCCATAATTTGTACGCAAGACTGTACCCGTGGAAACGTAACCCATACAGTATTCATATGCATGTATACTTTTCTATAAATTGTTTAACTTTAAACCGTTATTTGTAAATAATTAGACGGTCAAAAAAAATTTTCTTATTTTTTTTTAAACTCACAACAAATGCATTGAAAGACTGTCAGTTCTTGGAAAGTTTCTGACAGTTAGTTTTTTTTTTATAAATAAGAAACTGGTTCAGAACTACAGAGATCTTATACAATCAATGTTAATTATCCAATTTTTAATTGAATTTATCTCGGATTATATACGGTCGACCGACTTCAAATTTTCAGGATAATTGTATTATCATGTCCTTAATAAGTATATAAAAATTAAGAATTTTCTGACGGTGTGCCTTAACCACGACAACTACCTTAACAAGATTTACGGTGTTTAAATTTTACCAAAAAATAAATCATCTATCTTGGTTTTGCCAGATGTATTTAGCATTTACACCTACTGTATACCTATAATACTTTTGACGCATTATACATCACCATGTCACTTGTACAATATATTTCCTGATTTTGACTTATGACCCAAACACCCACATTATTACACTATACAATATTTAACGCGTAAGAAGTTACACTTCAATATTTTCTTTTTCTTTAATAAAAATAGGTACTTTCTCGACCATGTCAATACACGGTTTTTTTTATCTTACACATCGACAAACGTTTCCACCGTTTCAGCGCCGCCTGAGGCATTGAAACCATAACTTTTAAAGACCTGTCACGAGGTAGGAGATTATAATAAATTGTCAACTTTCGAGCAACCAATGTTTGTCAGTCATTTATTAATACCGTGGCACATAACAAGGTCTCCTCCACATAAACACCCGAATGAAAGTGGTCAAATGGTCATTCAACTTCACAATACATATCTCGATACAATTACATATGAAGTTAAATTTTTTCAAAATATTTTTATGTGCAACATTTAAAAGAATCTCGGAAATATTTATGACTTAATTCCTGTACTACACAATTTTTATAACTCTCTACCATTTACATTAAACAGAATTACTTCTCACAGATCTCTAAAGTGTACATGGATTATAGTTCAGTGCGAATGATCTTTATAATCGAATGAGTCATTCGAAATGATTTCTTCAACTTATGTATCATAATTATAGGTCTGTTGGTTCTATGCGTGAATTAACGATTGTTTCAACTCTCGAATAAATTTTGCTCTCGATTTCTTTTGTCAGTTGCATAGAGTTTTTCATATAGAACAGTGGTAGAAAAAAAGACAGAGTAATCATAATCACTATGAAATGCAATCTGAGAGAGACAAGTACATGTCTCGTGTCGTCAAGACGAGTCAGAAACATCTTGTCTCGACGGCAACATTAGGTAGTCTTCGATTCGTTACATAACTCCTAAAGTAAGTTTTCTTATAAATGTCAAATCAAAAAATTATAACATCTAATATACTAATAATAGACTGTTTTGTCTTCATTCGCTATCCATTGATTCGAGATCAGTGTTGCTTTCACGTGAGTTTTTTTGGATGGGACTCAAGGTAACAACGCAGACGGTAAACATTTTCAATTTTTTAAGGTCATCAGTAGGGCTGACTGTCGCCATACTTATCCGGCGCCCGCGCTATATAAATTATATAGTTTTTTAAAGTTTTAAAAATTACTAGAGCGAATTTTCAATTTTCATCATTTTTGTCCGTTTATTTATTTGTATCTATACATATAAAAAAAACCCGGGTCGCAGTGCCAAAACCCTGCCGACAATATAGTGTATTTGCTTGTATAGGGCCGTGTGGTTTTATACTTTTATTATGTGAAATTAAGTTTGTTTTTGGGAAAAATGAAAAATTTAACCCCTTAATACACCCCTTAAAATAACATTTTTTTCTTAATTGTAATATTATTATCAATCTAACGTCTACACCGAATTAAATACACCCTTCAATAAATAAATCACTATCTGCAAACTAGACTGTTTTCATAAAATTTGTAAATCCGGTCCTGTCGGGCCGATTTTATTACAATTGTGGGGACACTTTTTAATCACTACCAAAGGGTTAAATTTCAATTTTGAAACGATTCGGAGAATTTTTTCGGTATTTTGGGGCCCAAAAACAGTTTTCAACCCCTAAAAACTACCCTTAAAATAGCCCGATTAGGCCCATTTTAAATAGGCTTCTTGCGGTGATGGATTTCAACACGTGGCCCAAATTTCGTTGAAATCAATTAACTCTTTCGAAAGTTATCGCGCGTACACACACACACATATATATATATATATATATATATATATATATATATATATATATATATATATATATATATATATATATATAAATATATATATATATATATATATACATATATATATAAACATTTTTAAAAATGGTGCCAAAGTGTTTAGGTCTTAGGAGGTTATGAAACGTCGAGAAATTTTGGTCCGACCCCTAGGTCCCGCCATCCGACCGACGCCAATAGTGTATGTTGCCATATGGCAAATACACTAAAAAACTGTAAACCTAACAATATATGTATTGTTGACATGTTTTACTTCAACCGCGCGTAAAGGTCACTCGCGCATTTTTTTCTATACATTTGCTAAAGATTTTTTATTTTTGTATATCCTGCAATTGTTACCTACATTGCAAATTTTACTTTATTTGGAACTAGAATCAATACTTTCAGTTTACTATTATTTTCAATAATAAAATGAAAATCCAACTTTTACTGTCCTAGGATCCTCAAATTAAAATGTAAGATTTCAGAAATTTTATTTATATATTATAACGCTTGTTAAAAACTCTATATAAACAACGATAATCCAACGATCTCAGTTATTCTTAAGTTCTATCATTGAATATTAAACACGAACTTTTAAGAAAAGAAGCGGAAATGAGCACACCAGTTTTAAAAGCAACGAAAAAATATATGCTAAATTGCAATCGAATTCATGAGAAATTGTTAACAATTTGAAAATTTTAAATATACACTGGCATTAAAAACTAATTTTATTTTTTGCATTCTTTTTTTCAAAAAATTAGTTTTAAAAATTCGAGCAAATCAAACACAATTGGACTATTGAATTTCGCATAGAAAATTGCTGCACGAGCGTCGAGAAAAAAAAACCTCTCTCACATTACAAAAGAAAGAACGCTCAATTTTCTCAGATGGTACGTATACTCTATTGTGTTGTGTGCGTTGATGCAGCAATGGTTTCGGGGCGCTATTGATTCAAATACAAGTTTCGCTGATCGACCATTATACGGGGAGTACATTGATCGAACAAATTATTCATAATACCGATGCTGGATTGCATAAAGCTTGTCAGAAAATCTGATACGATCATTCTACAAAGTTCCATCTTTTATCAAATCATTTTCGAAATAAGTTCATTGGCTCTAGGCTTATTAGCGTCAATTTAAAGCATTGTATTTAAATGTATTGTTTCTATGGTAACCCGTGGCGTAAGTGTCCCCAGCATAGAGTTCACACAATGCATGGTGCAATCGAGTTAGTGTTTTTTATTGAGCGAACAAGAGGAGGCCGTGGATTTGATCTGCCCGTTGGTAACGATGGACGGACAAGTCGGACAAGCAGATCACTGTTCTCTATTGCAGCAAGCGGTTTCGGTTTGGCGACTTGCAGACTACACTTCAGACGCCTCTGCACTAATACATATATATTACACTATTTTGCATACGTGACACAGGTCTGGAGTTAACGCCGAAATGGTTAGCAAATATTGGCAAGTAGCTCCCGTAATTACGCTAGAACTAGCTTTTAACTAAAATCGAAACGAATCAGAGGTCAAAAGACATTACAGGCAGGAGGTCAACAAAATTGACTAAAAATACACTCTGTACATTACAGAGTGTGTAGTCCATACGCCAGTTTTCGTCTCGTTTTTGTGTGAAGAGTATCATTTTGTTTTGTTGTAGCTAATAAACTATAAAAATCCGTATACGATATCAGAGTATGCCTCTAAAAATATTTAAAAATTTAAAGAAAGCTTTATAATAAATAGTTTTAATTTTTGGAGATCCCGTGTCAGAGCTAGTGCTATATAAAACTCAGTAGATAATTAATGCTCTTAAGCCGTGTATGAAATTTATTCACACAAACGCAAAACATTAACAAGATTTGTTGACTAAATTCTTTAAGGATCAATGTTTCCACATTAATTGTACCTTCTTCTGAAATAATGTACCTCCAAAAAAAAAAAAACGCATAAGAAAAAAAATAACATTTGTTTTCCTCAACTGAAAAGTCCTTGAATTATTTTTCCCTTTTAGATCATATTCCGTAACTTGTTTTTTCATAAACTAATTGAATTAGTCCCTCACAGTTTTTTAGACGCGCTTTTATATATTTTTAAAATAATATAACCAAGGCTGTATAAAATAATAATCGATCTTCAAGTCAACTTTTGCGTGCAATTTAGTATACTTATTTGGAAACTTGAATAGTAAACAAAAAACTATTGATTTAATGTAATGTAATTTTAAGAGAAAGATATATTTTTAGCAATCATATATAAAACTATAGGGTGCGTTAGGCTTTGGTTGTAGTGCAGTATTTACAGTAGGACTATACGTCTTTTGAAAATTGTATAATTAATTTAATAAACAAACAAACGCACATTAAAATTTTTAAATTATATAATTGGGCTCGATTTCAATCTGTACCTCTCAAATGACATCGCTAATAAATTTTTATGTTTTATAAAATTATAGTGATTATTCTTGTTTCAAAAAAAGCATTACACAAGTAGCAATTCTACTCTACTTTAATATACAAAACATACACACTCTTAAGACTGTCGGAACGCTCTGAATTTAAACCAAAAATAGGGTTTCGGCTGATAGCTGATTGTAGACTTATTCGTCAACATTTTGCAAAAATTCTTTTTCCATAAGGAAGATAAAAGACAATCTAGGCCTCTAATGTAATTTATGTACGATTTACCAGAAAAAAGTTGGCATTAATTGTGCCAAAAAACACACGTTTTCAATGTCACACTACGACCTTATCGTACTTATTTCACAAAACTGTTCCATCACAAACGTAAAGTGACTTTTCCTTTTTCGGAAAAGTTTTTTAAATCTTCAAAATATTTTCAAATATTAGAGTAATCAATTGACAGCGGCACTCTTGCAATAAAATGTTTTAGCCTCGTAGTTGGCACCAGCCAAAAATTGAAACGTGCTGATGATTTGAGCGAGACAGAGCTAAAGAAGGTCAGACCCACAATATGTCTTTTACCTACCTCGCCTCTTACCGCTGGGTCTCAGCACAAACTCTTCCTTTTTCGGAAAAGTTTTTTTTAAATCTTCAAAATATCTCCAAAAATTAGAGTAATCAACTGACAGCGGCCCCCTTTCAACAGCATTTTTAGCCTCGTAGTGTCGCTTAAATTCAGAGCGTTCCGGCAGCCTTAAACGAAAACAAGTAAAACCAACCCTGGCCGCACCACCTATGCACAGAAACGATGGTGTAGCAGGTCTCCAGTGCTCGGTGCTGTCATGATTTCTTTCTTATTCAGTCCCTGAGGTCATTTACCGTGCGTATCACACAGCTGACTATAAAGTTTCAAATAACAAGATTGAAATCTGAATTGGCTTCTAGTTTTGTTGCAAACTGGCAATTAAAAATGTTTTTATTACACCTAAAATTTAATCTGTTTCTAGAGCAGTTCAAATTCAACGAAACGAGTCTAAATTCGATTAATAATCTGGGTTAAATAAAATATTGAAAATTAACTCCGTTTCTTAACCGCAATAAGTTATTTAAAAACGAAAAATATTAGTGTCAATTTATTATTATTTGCATCAAGTTCATAAATTAAAATCTTGGGTCATCACTAAATATCTGGTGCAACTTTTGCCGATTTCTTGTATGTTAGATTTCGTAATATTTCTGGTTTTAACTCAGAAGGATATTAAAACTTCTTGTTGGCGTTTTCTTTCTCAACAGCGCTAACTTAACGAACGTTTATAGACGTTTTCATAGTTGACAATTTTTTGTGTGCGTATGTTTCAACTTCGGTTATATTTTTCGGGCACATTTCATTTTGACAAGAGAAAAGTTATTGATTTTGAAAAAAGTAAATAGTAATGAAATAAGAAACATTATTTAAAGAAGTAGAAAAATGTTTCACCACTTTTGAAGATAAATCTTTGACAATTATGGGTACCGTAACCTTTATTTACTTTATTTCCCCCCGTTTTTCAGATCATGGCACTTCAACCACCGTCTCAATGGAGCAGAAGTAATATTTCCATCTAAATTGATATTAATAACAGATAAATAAAAACACTTGAAAATTCTACAAAAAATGTTTTGTTAAATTATTCCTCGACGATCGTTTCGGACAATATAACACATGTTCCTGATGATGGATTTATTGTTCGAAACGATCGTCGAGAAATAATTTAATAAAAATATTTTTTAGCATTTTTAAGTGTTTTCCTTTATGTTATTATTAATCATGTTCTACCAAGTGCCAAGTGAAAAATCAGTGCAAATTATAAATTAACATTGTGAAACGTTATTGCGTCAAAAAGTGCCCGAAACTTTTGAATACCGTGATACCATGGCACCGAAGCTAGCGCGTCAAAACGACGAAAAGCCCTATATTACTTGGTTGATTAGAGCCACGAATTCGCACTTTTGACTCACATTTTAATGAGTATGTCTACAAAGTAAGTATACTTTTATAATCGCGAATCGTGCAGACCAGTTTTCAATAAAAGATCAAATCTTGTTATTCTCTCTCACTCTAGGCCAGCATATCAAAACGAGACAGACAATCAAGATGTCTTTTTAAAGAACACGCCGCCACACAAAGAAATAATACAGAACTTGTATTAAATTTTTATATGGGGGTCAGTGGATATAATTTCAAAAGGTGTGCTCACTCAAAACAGTTTGTTATGTGACGTCACTGATAGAAAACACAAAATTTGACAGTAAGAAGAACAACTCGAAATGGAATCGAAGTATCAGTTGGATTTTCAATATATTATTTTAAAAAAATAGTAAAATTTGAAAACATGAATCTTAGCTGTTATCGGCCTTAAATAAAAACATTAATATCAATTTATTATCTTAGAATTTCACTGCTAACTTTTGGCATAGTAGCTGATTATTTCTTTTTGTTAAATATTTCAAATTGTTGACTAAATTATTTTCTTTACTATTAAGTACTTCAACTTTCAAATAGCCCCAAACTACTTATTTTTTGCTATTTTCTAAAAATTTATTCGATCAAGCTGTACGTTTACGTAATGTGTGCACGTAATTCTGTGTACATCTTTGATCTCTTCTCATCACGATTAGGTATAGTTCAGGCGGACTAGCACATCAGTGGTGTTCAGATTTAAATTGCGAACTGAAATATATCTCTGGCGATATACGAATGTGTACTATTTATGGACAACTAAAAAAATAATTCACTGGAGGCTATTGACTCGGTCAAATCAAGTTCTTGTTACAATGACGACGCCTTCGCGGGCATTTTAATGATGTTTTACAACTCAAGTGAAGTCTCATTATTAGTGTATTTTTCTATACATAGTGTATAGCACATACACTATTGGCATCGGTCAGATTGCGGAACCTATGGGCCGGATAATAAAATTTAGACATTTCGATCGGATATTATAGTTAAAACATTTTTTAGGTACGAAAACACCAAAAAATTATTTAGTGAAGAATAAAATGTGTCCCTAAAATTTGAACTAAATCGGTCAAATAAAATTTATGAAAAGTTTACGGATAGTGGATTATTTACTGAATGATAAATATAGTTAAAAGTGAAGAAAATGTTTTTTTTTATTTTGTCCAAAAACAAGTATAAGTTCACATACTGAGCACGATTTTTATCTGCAATAATTGCAGATAAAAGTCGTGCTTCAAACAAATAGAGGACTGCCGGAATTCTAACCTAAATTCTAATCTTCAGGTTAGAATTTCGGCAGTCCTCTATTTGTTGTGGGGAGCCGTGGTTCGCATAATGCCTAGGCTTCACACATGCTAAGGATGACTCAATACTTCTTGGCAAATATTTGCTTCCAATTTCGTCTTCCCCTACCACAATGACTTCAGAGGGGCCCAGCATGGTCCAATATTCCTTGGCGAATATTTTTTTCGGGGACACTTAATCTCAATTATTTTGCAGTAGGTATTAATCACACTATAATTTTTAATACCTTTCAATAATCATTTCATCAAACTCTCAATCATGAAGATTTTGGATTACAATTAATTACAAACAATCAAATATACGGAACATGAAGTTAAATAAAACCGTTTAAAAATGCGATCTTAATCTTAATTTTCTATTTCAAAAACAAAATGGCTAGTTGTGTTAGTATATACTAAATGTATAATACGTACTTTCAAAATAAGTTTATTTAAATAAAATATTTTTTGTGTTATTATGCATGTTATTTCACTTATTTCATTGATTTTATTAAAACATCATCGACGAATGTGTTGTCCAGAAGACAACTTCTTTAGCTCTTGTTGGAAGCTGAACGCTATTTGTCGTTTTCTGCGACCAGCCTCGAATATTAGACGAGAATGCTTACTAATGAAACAACCACATAATCACTACTAGACGATATTGAGTATGCCATGTGTGGAATCTAGACTTCAGATACCACAATGCATGTAATTGGCAAATACCTTCATTATTTTGTCGGCAAGGTTTTGCAGCGCGACCAATGTTTTCATGCATAGTATAGCAGTAGATACCATGTAAACGAATCACAAAAAAAGCATTACACAAGCCGTTTAACTTAACAAGTCGCTAGCGCCAGATATCTTTTTTTCTCCTGCTTTGTAATTAAACAGCCGTGAATTTTCAGCGAATGACAATACAACGATCGATCAACGCAAATAACAAAAAGTTCTGAGAAAATAAGACGCTTAAAGACCGCCGCAGACACATCGTGCACGTCTTAAGGGCAAGCACGTTAAGAATTGGCAAGTTCTTTTATTAGAAGCACTCAGAGTTCTCCAAGTTCTAAATTCTAATCCATGAACTGGTTGTCAATTGGATTTTGAATTCATCACAATAACTATATATCTATATTATTATACGAGCTGATCCATTTTAATCTATATATGTGAAATTCTTGAGACAGGGCAACAATTTCGGGAAAAAAATCTCAGACAAAAATTGTCCAGTTTGAAGAGGAACATCGTTTGGAGACAAAAATATCTGTGCAGGGATGAGAGTGACTTTGACATTTTTAATAGGAACACCTATTTTTTATAACAAATTATGATTTTTCGGAAACATTTTTTTATCCAATGTCTCCCTCAACCCTTAAAATGCATGTCAAAAATCGTTATTCCAAAACTCCATTAAATTTTTATGCCTAAACAACAACCTTGCGCAGAAAAAAATGATTTGGTCGGGGAAGGGTCATAAAAAAGAATCTCCACCCCCTGGGTCCCCCTGCAAACTGAACAACTTTTTTTCGAGAAATGTTTGCCCTGTCTCAAGAATTTCCCATATCTATAGATTAAAATGGATCACCTGTATAAAGAGGTAAAATTTGTTTGTAAGTTAAAAGAACTAAAATGTTAATTATACGTGATTTTGCTTCTAAAATCCGCAAGTTATGAATGGTCTATATTCAAAACTTAAAACCATACCTTAAAAGTTCTGTAAATTTAGAAAAAATCCCATCTCAATTGGTTAAGTAGTTCTCGAGTTATAAGCGAACATCAAATATGTCACAGGAATATTCCGCTATACTCGTATATGTTTCAGAGTGTAATTTTGTGTAAATATGACGATTGTTATGTTTAAAATAATATTTTATCTGTCAAAAACGAGTATCGTTAATTTTATCTATTAGTGATAGGGCCGATTTTAAGGTTGTTGCGGGTAGACATTTGTATTGACAGCAGCATGTTTGTATTAATTTGTAAATGATCTTACATGCTGAGTGGTGGTTATTTTGAGACTAAGCGAGGTCAAGAACCTGCACAACCTGTTAAAAGCTTCGTTTCCTTATTGCCAGTGCAGAAGTTAATTATTTGCACATAAAAAAGCTCCGCTATTCTCTATACGACGCTGTACAGACAGCAGCTCAAACGCTTTATGACAGTTAAACAATAAACAGGAAATGTGTAGTTGTACTATCGTTAAAATCAATTAATGTATAGAAATACATTTTTGCCTTAAATTATGTGCAGTCGGTTTAGAGAAACATCTGCATTATACTTAAATATCTGTAATAAAACATTATAGTCGTTTTGAAAGGTTTCATTAAGCGCTACATTACTGCGCCAACAAGTGTACTTTTATAGCTATGCACACGGCGGAAGCGCTTCTTTACCGCTTGGACCGATGTTACAATAACTGTTTTTCAGACTTTGCTACTGTTTGTAAAATTTAACACTAAAAATGCATAAATATATTATTGTATAGGTTACAGAGCCGTATATTTATTTTTCATCTACCTTAATGTATGTATTTAGGCAACAGAACGCATTGGATTAAAAAAAATGCGAGAACGGTCGATATTAAGAATAATTGGCAAATCACTTACCCAATATTAATTAATAAACTTACACTGGTTTAATGATCACTCACCTGAAACAAAATGAAACAGATTAGACATTTAATATAATGTAGCGGACCTAAACATTCTATTAACACCTTCTAACCTTGTAATTTTACACACTACAAAACTTTCCCATTAAAAAAAATACTTTAAAAATTATAAAATTAATGGCGAAAGAATTTTAGTAATATCTTTAAAAACAACAAAACTATATATAGTACTTCAAAGTTTAAATTTAACATACACAATTAAGTTAGCAGGAAAGTCCACTTTCCTGCTAACTTAATTGTGTATGTTTAAAAAAATATGGACGCAACAATTTCCAATGCAATTTAAATTTAACAATTCTCCGCGCTACGTTTATTTTTAGTTTGAATATTTCGTCTCTATTTTATCTATTCATCATCTGCTTAAGATGATATACGGCCTTTAGTAAGTATAATTCCTCTATCCGCCAGCAAGCGTTTTCATAAAATTCGTAAGTCCGGCCCTGTCAAGTCAATTTTATTAAAGGAGCAACTTTTAATTGATACTAACTGATTAAATTACAATTTTGAATCCACACCGAGAATGATTTCTGTTTTTGGGCTCCATAACGATTTTCAACCCTTAAATACATCCCTTAAAATGTTTCGATTGGGTACATGTTAAATAGACTTGGTGCGTTGATGGATTCAAACATGTGGACCAAATTTCGTTAAAATCAATTAACTCCTTCGAAAGTTATAAATATAAACATTTCTAAAAATGGTGTCAAGTTGCTTAGAATGATGTCACACGTCGAGAAATTTTAGTCCGACTCCTAGGTTCCGTCATCCGACGTATGACAAATACACTGATTAAATTCCTAAACACATCAACTTTCAAAAAACAAGTACAGGGTAAAAGTTGCAAATTAGTTCCTTCCTTGCATTCACAATTGCTCCAAAAAACCTTTTTTTTTATTTAGCAAAAGAAAGCAGTAGATAAAACAAGTGCTAAATGCTACACACCTTAGTATTTTAAATAAATAATTAGTATAATTACCAGCGTTGAAATTGCTCATTTAATGAAGCCATATAATTAAATATATAAAAGTAATGCCAAGTTTAAGGCCAATATTTTTATTTTTAGATTGTTGAAAATATAAAATGGTGGACTCGCCGTTCACTTTAATGGTTTTGACGCGACATAAACAAAATAATTTTATTATTATTGCAGTAACGTGACGTTTTTGTAGGACATAAAATGTTTTCAAAGATATGTACATCAATTTAAAAAGAATGCGTGTAATAAAATCTAATTAACTTGAAAATATACTTTATTAAACTCGTTTCTATTTAGTCGATAAAATAATACATTAATAATACAAATAAATAAAATAGTTTTGTCTATAGTTGCGGGTTTTTAACGAAAATTTAAATTTGATGTACAGCTTATAAAGAGACCGAATTGGTCATTTTTTTACTGATATTTTTAACAAACTACAAACAACTTTGAATACTCAGCTCATTACTGAGGTTCCAAAATTAATAACATGTTAGAAAGTGTTAAAGCATTTAAAAAAAATCTACCTAACGAAACCTCACGCAATAAAGCACGTGTAATTTTTTTCTCATGACTTTCCATGTAGGTATAAAAAAGTGCTTCAAAAAATTCAAAAAAAAAATGTTACAACTTAATACAATATTTAGTCCCGGGAATATCAGACATGTGACTATGAAATTTCGTCAAAATCGATTGTAAATATTAGGAGCTATGAAACTGTGACAGACGGGCAGTGGTTTTCGGTTTCAGTTACGGCGTATCTGTGATTTCATTTTCAGCTTCGGTTAGCTAAAATCAGTAATTACGGTGCAATTTTCGATTTCGGTCCCTGGTTCAAAGGTCAATTTTTTGGAGAGCACAGTGCCAAGCATTCAATCATTATCTTCGATGTGAATAAAATCTAAAAAATATTGAGTATCACTCACGATATATGCAAGTCATATCGTTAATAATACTAATTTAAGTACATAATATATAGTTGAAACCAGTTAAACAATATCCTCTACGTCATTGACTATTAATCAAAGGTGTTACCAACATTATTGAAGTGAAATTGAAGCGCCCTGGGTGCTGAACTCAGTTTCGCTGTCGTACAAAACACACACACACACACACACATACACAGTAAGTAACGCATTAATTTGTGTAGGAAAATATTTATAATATACTAATCCAAATATTTCATCGCCTGACTGACTAGCTATCTCATCAGGTTCATTCAGAAACTAGTTCTCGATGATAAAATTTGCCCGCTTATTTGTTTGTCACGAACAACCTCAGGAAATGCCGAACCGTTAACTGTTTAAACATCTATTTCTTGTCGGGTAATATAAGTTATAATTTATAACCTGTGGTTAAATTGCGAATACAATAGCTATAAACTTTATTTAAATTAAATTGTGACTAAGGAAGATAAGTTCCTAAACCTTTCGACCCGCTTTTGTCCGAACAAATTTTGATATTGACTACGAAATAATCATCAAGAGCGCAATATTTCTAACAGATTGTTTAGTTAGTTTAGAGTACAGAAGCGTAGCGTGCCTTGGTGGGGCCCCGTATAAAAATTTGTTTGGGAACCCTTCCCCCGTTGAAGTAAATGACTAAAATGGGGAAATCCCGCAGCCCGCGATAACCGATGTAGGGTATTGCCAACTTTTGAACGCAGCTTTACGCGGGAAAAAAATAAACTGCTTTTTTTGACTTTTGTCATTTCTGAAATAAAAAAGAAATTGGGAAGTTTTTATTAATTTTTGCTTACGCACGCGCAATTTTTGCTTACGAATACCCTAATGTAGCTCATAAATCATCATTTGCTTTACATTTTGGCTCATTACTCGTTCCCTTTTTCTCTTAATATTATTTATTATTTTAAACAGCCTCTACTAGTTTACTAATCAAAACAAAAATGACATCACGCCTTTTTAATATACTAAAACTAACTTATTTATTATTGATATTCTAAAAACGAAATAATACGTATAATTTTCTCCGTTAATCTGTTTCAATGATCACTGAAAAATGAGATGATATTTTAATTTGTTTCCTGCACAATGCAAGCAATAAATCTGTAACATACATAATAATGTGGAGTGTAATGTCCTCGAACTTGAGAAAGTGATCTACACATGAAATAAAAACAAAAAAAATGTACCGATTATTTTTCAAGATTGACGAGTTCAGCTGCCGCTTTTGCTGGGAAAATCAACTACCACTGATATACTGCGTGTTCCATGAATTCACGCTCTATACAGTCTACACTCTACACTGTAGAAATAATACCTTTCATAGATACAAATTTTAAAGCAAAACACGTTTAAAAACGCAAAATTAGATACATCAAGGAGCTAGTTTATTTTAACCGAATTTGGTCCACATGTCGGAATCCATCACCGGACGAAGTTTATTTAAAATGGGCCAAATCGAACCAATTTCAGGGGTGTATTCGGGGGTTGAGAATTGTTTTGGGTCTAAAACCACCGAAAAAACTCTCGGAATTGATTCAAAATTAAAATTTTACCCCCTTTAGTATCTATTAAAAGGTGCCTGTGAAATAGTGAAATTGAAATTTTATGAAAACACTAGTTTGCGCATACAAATTTGCTTACTGAAGAGTGTATTTAATTTGGCGCAGATGGTGAATTTATAACAATATTTCAGCTGACAAAAAAATATTATTTTAAGGGGTGTATTAAGGGTTTTTTCTTTTATTTTGTCCAAAAAACAACTAAATTTCACGTCATAAATCCACAATACTCGTATCAGCAAATATTACTATATTGTTGGCAAGGTTTTGGCATTGCGACCGAAGTTCTTAATTTATTATGACGAATAGTAACGTATTAAAATGAGAGTGAGTTTTAACAGTCACACAAGTCATAATATGATTGCGCACGAGATATATGGTACTTTTTGCGTTACCTCCTGTAAAATAAGTTAGTTTTATTTGATATTTCACGTGTAGCAAACTTCATTTCTAAATTTCTTCTAAATAAGATACACAATAGGTTATCATAGTTATTAATATTTAATAAATAGCTATTGATTTTTTCAATACAGCACGAGTGGTGTAATGAGTCACTTTACATACCCGCATTATAGGGGGTCTTGGAAAAACTACTACTACTACTTGAGCATAATCAAAACAGTCTCACCTCTAAATTTATTTTACACCCTGTATAATTACATGTATCTCATTTACATGCATTTAATGGTCTAGTTTCAGTCTGTTGACTCCACTCTCGACACTTTGACAGTGAAATTTATTGAATATTTATAATTATTATAACTTAATAACAACTATCATATTCTATAATCTATATGCATACGCACGGATAATAATCTTTCCACAGTTATAATTACAGCCAAGATGGAAATCTCGAAAAATCGGGATCCCGTTCGATTTGAAGCGTGTTTTTGGATTGGGATTACGTTTCTGTCATATTGGGACTCACGCATCTGACTGAGAAATACATACAATAGTATTTCAATTTCTATAATTTACGACGAGTAAGTAGGTTCGATTAATTCTTCTAATAGTTATAAAAATTCAATATTTTAATTTATAATAATATATAGCTTATAATATATAATTCACAATAATATAAGGTATTTATAAATCGATGTGTTATTTATAAAGACTGTTATTTTTGACTATGGTATAAAATAATATACTCGTGTATCACTGTCGATAAACGATATAAAAAAATGAACTTTAACAATTATTTAAATAATTACTACGGTAACGGCATATTGTTAAAATAAAATATTTTACAGCTATTCAAATTATTTAGGTACATGTGGTTTTTTATTGGAAGCTTAATATTAATAAAAAAAAGACATGACTGAAGCTGGTCAGTCATAAGAAACGCCGTTTTTAAAACTATTTTTCTATAAAAATAAACGGTAGATCGTTTTCACATTTTGCGAATACGCCACTAAAGTATTCATTTATCCGTATACTAAGTTTCAAATCTCGAACTTGCAAAATTCATTTTACCTAAGATTGGCTCGAACCTTCTTAATTAATCTCAATATTGTTCACGTCCATTATAATTAATAAGTTTTTTATTTAATCACGGGAAATTGGACAATTGAATTTTAATATAGATAAACTAAATTAAAAAATTTGCGACGTTTCGTTAATTTGTTTTAACTTCTTCGAGCAAAACTGAAATGATAAAAAATACAAATTAGTTAATGAAATAATTATAATTTTTTTTTTTAATAGAATTGAAATAATACCTTTAACTAGTTAACCATAACTTCAATAAAATTTAGATATTTAACAATACATATATTTAATTCAACAAAAATCAAATAGTAATATTTAAGCGAAATGAAATTATGTAATTTTTTAAAAAAATTACATAATTTCATTTCGCTTAAATATTACTATTTGATTTTTATTGAATTAAATATATATGTATTGTTAAATATCTAAATTTTATTGAAGTTATGGTTAACTAGTTAAAGGTATTATTTCAATTCTATTAAAAAAAAAAAAAATTGTAATTATTTCATTAACTAATTTGTATTTTTTATCATTTCAGTTTTGCCCGAAGAAGTTAAAACAAATTAACGAAACGTCGCAAATTTTTTAATTTAGTTTATCTATATTAAAATTCAATTGTCCAATTTCACGTGATTAAATAAAAAACTTATTAATTAAGCTTGGTCAAAGAAAAAAAGTGTGTGTTGAAGTAAACCATGTAAACAGTACATATACTGTTAGTTTTACAGTCTTTTCACATGCATATTGTATAGATACATATAAAACCTGAAAATTCGCTCTAGGAATCTTTGTTACAAATTGAAGATTTGTGGCAGCCCTGTGTCGAGCACGTCGATCTCTATTGAAATTAGACCAATTAATAACCGTATAATAGCCCCTGAGTGTTAATTGCCTATAGTAAAATAACAAAAGGGTTGCTCAAGTGAAACAGCTTTCAAGCCAACAATGCATTCCGGGAACAACGCCAGGTACACACGACTAGTAAAACATGGATTATTATTGATTTTGAAATTAAATTTTTACGTTGTAACAGATCATTAACGATTTACAAATACGTTATATCATAACTCTTTTATGAGTCGATTTTCGATTAATAAATACTACCAACAATTAAAAAAAAATGATACATTATTACAACGTCGGTGAAACTCTTGTATGACTGCACTGAATTGCAGTTAAATCAACAATTAAATGCCATCTGCCGCGCCTTGACATCGCACTTTTACTTTTTAAAAACGATTGCTAACCGGACGCCATTTTAACGATTACATATTCTGTTTATTTTATTAATTCACTTATCGTCAAATCATTTCCGGTAACATTTCATTTACCTAACAGTTTGTCGATGTTTTTTTTTCACATTCGGGGATATTGAACTCAGATCAGATTACTGAGTGGGCTGAAAAAGAAAATTGTTCAACTAACAGTTATCTTTATGCGAAGTTTCGACCCGGTTTTGGGCTTTAACCTAAACAAGCATGTTTGAACCTGGCCTTGAGAACAACCCAGCTCGTAGGGATGCCGTTCATTACACTATGGCGTTTTCATGAAATCATAACTCATATATGAAAGAAAAGGGCCAGTTCTAATCTGAATCTAGTGAAATGAACATTGTATAACGGGCGCTATAGTTTTTAGTGTTACGTACAAAAAATGAACTCTTATAAGATCACTTCCATGTCTGTCTCTACGTCTGTCACAACTGATTTTCTCCGAATCTAATGGACGAAAAAAGTTAAAATTTGGTACATATATCGAGTTAAATGACTGAAACATGGACGTATAGCGTAAATAAAAAATTCCAATTTTGAGGGATAAATTAGAAAATAGAAAAAATATTTTTTTTCAAGTACATCACGTGACATCAAATGTAAGGGTTGTTTTATAATTTTAAAATGCGTGGATTAAAAGATATTAAAGAAAATAAACAAAAATTGAGCATTCCCCTCTTGTAATCGAAACTACTAAACTCATGGAAACTCATGGAAAACGGAATAGTACGGAACCCTCCCCACGCGAGTTCGACTCGCACTTGAGATTTTTTTTATCAATTTATTATTTTCAATTATAAATAAAAGTAAGATTCAATAATTTTAACATTCTATATTACTCTACTATGAACGTAGCTCAAGGCAAGACGAACTTGCTAAAACGGCCCTGCTCTGCCTTCAAGCATTTCTAATAAATCAATAAAGTATTTAATAACAATGAAATATGAATGCATATATACACTAATGAATATTTAGAGAAAGTCAAAGAAAGTTGGTACCCATCCGTCGATAATTACGAGACGCATTATTGTATTGTCGATGTAATATTTATTTAACAATAAATAAAACGGATAACAAATTAAGATAAATACTTTAACGTCTGTGAGGTAAGTCTCACAAGCATTTTGATGTAACAATTATTATTAATCATCACTGGGCTGTCAATATTGATTAAGACTTTCGCTTCTTCAAATTAAATAATAAAGTAACCGATGGAGATGGCCACATGGCAAGCATAATGTAGATGGTATTAGGTTTCACTTATCGAATTATGTACATGTACATTAGTCTTTATTTATAAGGTTTTGCACGCGTTAATGTGTGGGCGAAACCGGACGACGTATCTAGGATCAGTATCGTCAAGGTCATGAGAGCACAGGGCAAGATTTGAATTTTACGCTCCCCACAGCTTATTTTATAGGAAGAGAAACAATACAATATCTTCAAAGTTTGTGTCCTTCGCAGCTGTCCCCATGGTCAACCCTAGCTACAACGCTGTCTAGAATATCGTAATTATTTGGATACACTTTACATTATTAGTGTATTTGCCATAAGGCAACATACACTATTGACGTTGGTCGGATGGCGGGACCTAGGGGTCGGACCAAAATTTCTCGACGTTTCATAACCTCCTAAACACTTTGGCACCATTTTTGAAAATGTTTATATATATATGTATATATATATATATATATTTATATACGTATATATATATATATATATATATATATATATGTGTGCGGGCAATAATTTTCGAAAGAGTTAATTGATTTTAACGAAATTTGGTCCACGTGTTGAAATCCATCATCGCAAGAAGCCTATTTAAAATGGGCGTAATCATGGCATTTTAAGGGTAGTTTTTCGGGGTTGAAAAATGTTTTTGGGCCCCAAAATACCGAAAAAATTCTCAGAATCGTTTCAAAATTGACATTTAACCCTTTAGTAGTAATTAAAAGGTGTCCCTAAAATTTGAATAAAATCGGCCCGACAGGACCGGACTTACAAATTTTATGAAAACACTAGTTTACAAATAGTGAATTATTTACTGAAAGTTGTATATAATTTGGTATAGAGGTTCGATTTATAATAATATTGCAATTAAGAAAAAAAATGTTACTTTAAGGGGTGTATTAAGGAGTAAAATTTTTTATTTTGCCCAAAAACCAACTTAAGCTCGCAAAATCAAGCCACACTGCCTGTATAAGCAAATACACTATATTGTCGGCAGGGTTTTGGCACTGCGACCCGGGTTTTTTTTTGTTTATTGGCGTCGGTCGAATGGCGGGACCTAGGGGTCGGACCAAAATATCTCGACGTTTCATAGCCTCCTGAACAATTTAGTACCATTTTTGAAAATGTGTAACTCTCTCGACAGATTTAATTGATCTAAACGAAATTTCGTCCACATTTTGGAATCAATCACCGCACGAAGCCTATTTAAAATGGCCATAATCGGACTAATTTAAGGGGTGTCTTTAGGGGTTGAAAATTAGTTTGGGAATTCAAAAACAACTAATAAATTTTCAGATTTGATTCAAAATTGAAATTTAACCGTTAAAATTTTAGGAGCACCTTTCAATAGACATATTAAAAGATGCTCCTAAAATTTTAATAAAATCAACCTGATAGGACCGGACTTACAAATTTTATGAAAACACTATTTTGTGTATACGAATTTACTTACTAAGGGATGCATTTAATTTAGTGCAGATGGTGAATTGATAACAATACTTCAACTAAGAAAAAAGTTTTTATTTTAGGGGGTATATTATGGAGTTACATTTTTTATTTTGCCCAAAAACATACTTAAGTTCGCATAATAAAGCCACACTGCGACCCGGGTTTTTTTTTTAATTTTTAGTTACAATACCGCTACAAGAAATAGGATACGTATTGGTTTAAGAGAAAAATTGTCGTTAAAATTTCATAATTCATACTTTTCAAATTATATTTTTTTTTTTGAGAATCTTTAAATGCACTTTTAAATTAGAAAAGATACAGACGTTTGCTTGCACTTATTAGAACCAGCGTGTATCGTAAGTTCTGAGAGATTTCGATTTTCGTCAAAAATCCGTGTTTTTTTATGGAGTATGCCGTAAAAATAGAATTCTTTCATATATTTTCTAAATTGAGAATTTTTATAGAACTCTCGCGTGTTTTCGTCTATTTGTCTGCTAAAAACATGACAGCTATTGAATGGATTTGAATGCTGTTTTTATCATAGGATAAACTTATTTCCTAAATAAGGTTTAGTGCTATAATAAATGTCCGTTCCAGCATCATTCAGGTGGAAATCGGATTGAATCCATCATACTGAAGTTCTTTGGATGTTTTTCTCTGTGTTTGCGGTAAAAACACTAATAACTATTTACACTAATTTACACTAATCCTTATTAGTGTATTTGCCATATGGCAACATACACTATTGGCGTCGATCGGATGGCGGGACCTAGGGGTCGGACCAAAATTTCTCGACGTGAAATTATATACAAAGGGACCCCGCTACTCTGCTGTGAAATTATTTGACAGCTTACCTGCAGAAATTGTAAGCATTAAAAGCTACAAATTATTTAAAAAACGTGTTGTTAATTATCTCATAGACAAGTGCCCGTACAAATTTTTTTGACTATTTCATTTGTTTATATTCTTAATCTTGTATTTTTAACTGACGCATTCTTTGTCATTGTGACATGTTATTGAATAAAAAAAAAAAAAAAAAAAAAATACCTGTATTAGCAAATACACTATATTGTCGGCAGGGTTTTGGCACTGCGACCCGGGTTTTTTATATATTAATTTTGCATCCAAACGAAACGGGATCACGCCGCTAATTCTATACTAATTGTTTAAATTCGAATACATCGCAGTCACGCTTTATTTTCGAGGAAATATTCGCGTTCCAGAAATATGACCAGGGGATCAGAATCTGATTTACTGGTTATAAACAAACACACAGAGATTTTTAGTTATATAAATAATAATACTACTAACCTGACTAAGACCGACGCGATAACTAGAATGATCGATGTCAACCACCAAAAGCATATCTTCAACAGCCTTCCTCTCGTCCAAGATGCCATTATGACCGCTTCCTCCTTTCTGGTTGTCGCTAGAATCTGACGGTGTATTTGAAACGGGAGCCAAAAGACTGAATCTTCGTCGGAATTCCGACAACGGTAGACTTTCAGGGAAGCCCTGTTTGTGAAGACGAGCCGCCTCTAATATTTGGCTGCCTCTCAGCTGAAAAAACAATATTTAAAAACTCAGTTAGTCTCAATAAACTGTTTCAATTAAATAAATTCAGTGGACTCGCCTGTTTACAGTAAGATTGTTCACATTACTAAGGGGTTACACCAACATGAAGTTGGCACATACAGTATTGACGTCGGTTGTATGGCGGAACCTAGGGGCCGGACCAAAATTTTTCACAGCCTCCTAAACAATTTGTTTTAACACAACAACGCTCGACAGACTTAATTGATTTAAACGAAATTTGGTCCACTTGTTGGAATTAAGCACCGCAAAATCGAGTTGATTCAAGTGTGGTTGTACCGCAGTGTTTTCCACAGAACTAAGAACTAATCTATACATTTTTCGATATTTTTAGTGTATTTGCCATATGGCAACATACACTATTGGCGTCGGTCGGATGGCGGGACCTAGGGGTCGGACCAAAATTTCTCGACGTTTCATAACCTCCTAAACACTTTGCCACCATTTTTAAAAATGTTTATATATATATGTATATATATATATTTATATATATATATATATATATATATATATATATATATTTATATATATATTTATATATATATATATATATATATATATATATTTATATATATATATATATATATATATATATATATATATATATATATATATATATATAGGTATATATGTGTGCGGGCTATAACTTTCGAAGAAGTTAATTTATTTTAACGAAATTTGGCACACACGTTGGAATCCATCACCGCACGAAGCCTATTTAAAATGGGCCCAATCGGGCCATTTTAAGGGTAGTTTTTAGGGGTTGAAAAATGTTTTTGGGGCCCAAAATACCGAAAAAATTCTCCGAATTGTTTCAAAATTGAAATTTAACCCTCCGGTAGTAATTAAAAAGTGTTCCTAAAATTTTAATAAAATCGGCCCGACAGGACCGGACTTACAAATTTTATGAAAACACTAGTTTGCAGATAGTGAATTATTTACTGAAAGTTGCATATAATTTGGTATAGAGGTTCGATTGATAATAATATTGCAATTAAGAAAAAAAATGTTATTTTAAGGGCTGTATTAAGGAGTAAAATTTTTTTTTTACCCAAAAACCAACTTAAGTTCGTATAATAAAGCCACATTGCCTGTATCAGCAAATACACTATATTGTCGGCAGGGTTTTGGCACTGCGACCCGGGTTTTTTATTTATTTTAAATTGTATACTAAATAAACTAGCCCACATTAAAAATTTTAAACGATCATTGGGCGGAACTTCTTTAGCTTTCAAATGATACTTCAAACATCGTTATATATTTATTTTTTACAAAGTTACAGAGATTATGTCTGTTACATAAACGGTGTTACATGATTAAGGTGTATACACAGAGGTATTCTAAAAACGTATTGTTTTTGAATAAAAATAAGTGCACAAACCTGAGATCGAACCAGTGGTACGTTGATAAGAGAATCATCTTGACCACCAAGCGTTCTCACAGAAAGCAAGGCCGTTCTGCTCTCACAGAGACCGGCGCTGTGTTGGGGCAGCAAACAGTGAACGAAATGCAGTTTTGTTCTTCTTAGAGTTTCAATCAAACCATCCACAGTAAACTTGACCTGCAAAAGATTATTATTATTTTAATTCGTCCAGAAGTGAATAATTTTTACCCGACTATCAAATTCAACCTAAACTGGTCCCAAGTTGCGTATCTGTGGTTGGGTGTAATGTATGTTTATATCCCCCAGAGACTAAAAAACTATTTCGACGAAACTCTGATATACTTGTCCAGGGCGTAAAATTTTTGACAAAACCAAATCACTTTATGTTTGCACGTTACCATTCACAGTCTAAGCAGATGGGCCGATTTTAATAAGTGAGACGGTGAAAAATTCAATTCAACTGCGCAAATGGCACTGGCTCAGTGGGTATAATGTCCGATGATTTTCACGATATTTGAAACTATTTAATGAATAAAATTACGTTATTATTTAATAAAGCTTTAAACAAGCTTTCAATAGAAAAAGTAGTCGAATAAAACATATATTTTAATAGTTTCTTGATGACAAAAATTGCGAGTTATCGGGACCATAATAATTGATAAAATAACTGAATTTTGGTTTTATAAAAAAAAAACGAAAACCAAAAATGTTTCGAGCAAACTCGTGGGTTTATAAATTAAAATTACCTGAAGACATATCGATTTTCGTTTGATTGCCGCGGTTCCTGCAGTGAATGTTCTGCGAATGCTTGAAGCTCTTCTTAGCGACTGCGCCCCTTCTATTCCGCAAACCGAACCGCTCAAATTTAAACTGGATGGCCCCAAACCACGCACAGCCACGAACATTTTACTGAGTTCGTCTCTGAAAAAAATGTTAACATTTATTTTAACAAATGGAGTTCCAGTTAACCGTTTTTTTAAGAAATATTAAATTATTAATAACAGAAAATTCTCTATAACGAAAATTCTGTTATATCATCCGTAGGTATTACAAACGCTGATTTTGGAAAAAATCGCGTAATTAATTTTAAAGGAACTTTTCAAATGAGCCCATCTAGTCAATCGCTCAACTAGGAGAATCAGGGACCCAGGTTGAACTAGAAAAAGGGGTCCTCGACCAAATTTAAATAACTGTAATCCATTAAATATTCAATCGCAATATTGAAGTGTTCATAAATTTAGGTAATGACAAAATTAAGATATAGTTCAATAATATATCACAGGTAATTGGATAAATAATATAAAACAATCGTGTTATTGTTACTCTTGCGATTGTTTTATATTATTTATCCAATTACCTGTGATATATTATTGAATTATATTAATAATTTTAGATGCGATATAATGTCTAATTAAGGGGATACAGTAGTAGACGAACAGTTTTTGCTGCGGGGCAACGGTACAAAGGGAACACGTTCAACAGAAGAAAAAAGGCGGTGACAAATTACACTATTTGACCTCCCTCCCCCGCCTAAGTCTTTCAATGTAAAGCCGCCTTATCAGAAAGGCTACACGTATAGTATACACAACATTGTTGGATAATACAGTACAGACTCGATAATCCGGGTTAATTAGAACTGGTGATCTGGATTGCTAAAAAATCCGAATTGTTGCGAGCATTATTACTGATATACAAAGCAATGATTTATTTTAATTTACTATCAAAATACACTCCTAAAATAATATATATATTGTTACAATAGACTAATTACTGTTACAAGTTCCAACGTACATAATAATACAGTCAAGCAAATTACCGTGACTGTACTGTAGGTACATTATATTATTGTCAGCAAGGTTGGAAGGTTTATAAAAATGCTAACGTTATATATATACAGGCAGTCAGAAAGTGTTCAACATACTTCTTGGTGACATTTGTCCTATGTTTTTTGAGACATGTATGGAACATCCATATCCACCGAAGAGAACACCTAACACTGATGCTGACTTATTAATACTGGAAGTTTCATCTACAGAAAATATCTCGTCTGTTTTATGCATTTTTTGAAAACGCTTTTCAATCCTTATCTTCGTTAACTTGAAAATTCCATATCTTTCCATGAGCAATCGAAAAGAGAGTGGCTTGTTCGATTTATAATTTGGTTAAAAAAAGCCCCAATGTCAACAATATGCCTTTCATCTAAATAGCTACTGCCCAGTTCTGTATTTTTTGTATCAAATGTTTCCATCAGGCAGAAAGGTGTACCTAATTGTTTCATAACAAGAGTTTTAGGAGAACCCATAACAGAATGTTCACTTGTTACTTCAACTGGCGTTGTCGGAGATGTACAACTCTTACTACATGATGGTTCTTCTGTACCATAATAATGTTACTTGCCTTGAGTCTCACCTGTAGATAGAAATTAGTGAATATTGAATTGGGTATTTTTGTGCGCGTAATAATTTTTGACGGTTCACGATTAGTATATGCTTACGCCAGCATACTTTCAGATTATTTGTATACAGTGATACAATACAACTATTCGAATTTGAATTGATCGAATTTACAGAAGAAAATGGATAAAATAAATGTTTCCCGGAAGAGTAAATTGGATTCATACCGCTAAATGTGTAACTAGTGACAGAGAGGGGGGAGGGTCATTAGGCATTACGCATTTCGTTTTATTCGGGTACTTCTGCCCTAGACACTGGGCTACCTTTTCTCTAGGTTTCCGGCTATCCTTTACTCTGTAGCTTTTGATCTATGTATACCTGCCGTATGTACCCGGCAAAATATTACCCTAGTTACTCGGCTACATTTTGCCCTAGATTCCCGGCTACCCAGCTACAATGTGTCCTAGTTGCCTTTTGTTCAATGTACCTGGTTATACCGCCGGGCACATATTAGGTTGGATAATATACATGCATAGTGCATATTATAAAGATTATATTGAGTTTGTTTATTTCTGAATAAGCATATTGTTCTGCAATGACATTATTTTGCTTTATTCTCCGCAACTGTCAATCAATCGGCCGTCACTCCGCCCATTTGTGTGGTCAGTGGATCTTGTGAGTCTGGCCGCTAGTTAACGCTACCGTCTCATGCAGAAATTCGCAAGTTAGAGTCGAATTTTTCATAAAACATGGCATTCTGTTTTCCATATTATAACCAAATGGTAAAAGTTACATAATTGATTTTTTTTTTTGGTAAGAGATAAATGTACGTACTAGCGTGGTAAAGATCTATTTTTGAAAAAAATATTCGTATAAATGATTTATAAGTGCACAAAAAAGTATGTTCTTTGTTAACACATATGTATAGTAAAATTTCAAAAAAATAAAAAAGTGGCCATTTAAGGTTCTAGTGCGTACCTTTATTATTCTTGGTGCAAAATTTCAGTTATGTACTTCAAATAATGAAAAAATAGCATCGGTAATAAGAAAGCATGTTTTTATACCTTCACGCGTCTACTACTGTACACCCTTAAGATATAGATTAATATTCATAATTTTAGGTAGTTCTAGGATCACTAGCTTTGCAAGGTTTCGGGAATATGGCATATCCCGACTTTCAGTTGTCATGCCAGTGAATCAAGCATAATTCTAGCCAAATATGACGATTACGATCTATGTTGATTTGGCAAC
This sequence comes from Venustoraphidia nigricollis, assembly GCA_034508555.1. Classification (NCBI taxonomy): domain Eukaryota; kingdom Metazoa; phylum Arthropoda; class Insecta; order Raphidioptera; family Raphidiidae; genus Venustoraphidia; species Venustoraphidia nigricollis. Next base: position 1,017,912 of record JAVRKA010000114.1, read on the forward strand.
AAAATTATTAAATCATACTTACTTATTGCTTTCTTGTAATATCGAAACAGCGGCTCTGGCCACTGGATTCTCCCTGCTAGCTTTAAGCCACCCGTTAGCGGTATACAAAACTGGATTAGTTCCTTGCAAATGTTGCAGCACGAACTGGTTATTTCCCGGCGCCTTCCTCAGTAGCAGCTGGTGATCTCTGTCACCGTAATGAGTGAACAGACGCTCAATGAACGAATCGTCATTTGAGCCGGGATAAATTGCTTCCTCGTCAAGAAGCCATAGCAAACCTCTTCTATCGGCTTCGTTTATGTCTGTCTGCGACGTGCGAACCTATTCAAAAATGGTTTATTTCAATTCTAATGACTTTCCACTAGATGGTGTGCATCAATCCGAGACAATTTAATGTAAGACTGGATGATGAGAACAAAGCAAACATTATCTATACCACCAAATAATGAAAAAAATGCAAAATAATGGGAGTATCATCCGCGCACAATCGCACGCGAAGGCCTTGCAATGGAAATCTTCAAAAAAGAAAAGTCAGACGAACACAATCATTATCTGAGTGATTGGTTATATCTTTCTAAGATTGTTATTGATCCGAAACTGGTTAAAAAAGGACGTGAAAAGACATGGAATCACTGTCTAAATATCTTCTTCTACTGAGCGACCGTTTTGCGATTTTGATGCAAAGAGTTTGGTATACGTCCAGTGTCTTATAAGAGTTTCGGGCAATAATAAATAAATAAATTATCGTTACCATTGTATTCTGCGCTGTCTTATCCATCAAGCTAACTAATGGACCAGGATTGATGAGATTTTCGTGTTCGGCCTCGCCATCAAAGTTGTATTCAATATTCTCTTGAAGGTATTTGTCTTTAGGGGCGACAAGCGTCGTATGATGAAACAGCAGTTGAAGTCGTTCCTGGAGATAGTTGTGGCACAAGTCTTCGAACGTGGCACCCGTTTGGCGACCGCAAGTGGCTGGATTTTGAAAACCAGGAGTGTCGACTAGAAGGATTGACGTGACCGTGTGTGTAGATGCTGATATAGTTCTGCAAAGTAAATTAAATTGCCATTGCACAGGGTACGCTAAAGTATATAGAAATGTTGCTTGAAAAACACAAGAAATAGCCGCCCAATTCTATTAATAACAGCTACTGATAAAAAAGCGATACTTACTTATTTATAAGCGCCGCCACACAATTGAACACTTCTGCAAAAAGACCGACCAAGAATCCTTCCAAAGCATCAAAACCGACAACACTCGCTTCTAAACCTCTATCTGTTGGAGACGGTGTTCTGAAAGGCGCCCTTGGTGCACTGGGGGTACCCATGCCACCAGACGCAAGACCAAAGATAACGCGCGACAGTTCTTCGACAGTTGTTCCCAGGAGGTGAGCGGCCCGTTGTGCCGATTGTGGATTGGCAAATTGGTAACGCGAATTAGAAGCTCCAGCTACAACACAATATTACCCAAATATTAGGTATATTTTCTATTTATAAAATAAGATTGAATGTATGAACGATCGGGATTAAAGGGACGAGTTTATTTATATGGTATTTTCTTGACAATCTGTGGACTGATAAAAACGTCCACTGGATTTTCTAATTACTGTTAAAAACATCTTTGTACATTTATTATTTTATGATCCTTCATATTAAAAATATACCTATTACCTGCATAAAATGTATTTCACATCATTATATCATAAAGTTTTGAAACCGATTTTAATGTCTAGGATAGAGTAGCTGCAGTGCAGAAAAACTGACTGTGAAAATACTGTTCTACTTTTAGTATCTAGACCAGGGGTCTTCAAACTTTTTAGCGTAAGGGCCACACTGAGTGCTCTACTAGTTCTCAAGGGCCACGGCCTATCCCATCTGCCCTGGGCTCATCGTAGCATCAATATAGTTTTGAATTACGCGCAAAATATTTACAGATCCAAATAAACGGATGAACATTTGAAGTCGCTGCTGATAATTTCCGTTGCGAACATTCGTCAGCGGAAAGTCACAGCTACATAAGTTTGATTGATCATAATAAAGTTATGTTTCTTTTTTCATTTCAATATGTAATTGTCCTATCTATGTTGCTTATTACAGTTAGTAAGATATTCAATTTAATTATGACGGGCCAGATAAAGGGCATATTCGATCCGCTGCTGCGGGCCACATTTGGCCCGCGGGCCGTAGTTTGGAGACCCCTGATCTAGACGACCGAAACAACGAAATGGATGTAAGAAAATGCTTACCTTTCACAGCTCCAGCGCATCCTAAATGATAAATAGCTGCTAAAACGGACCAAACGATTTTCTGTTCTTGCTCAGTAACACCAATAACTTTAAAAGCGTTACACACTCTAGTAAATTCCGTTTGCGCTCTTTGTTTATCCTCATGTTTCTGTAGAGGCGTAATAAATATATTGCTATCATTTGACGACAGATTATCAAGAAACAAGTCTTTCCTCAAAACACCTTCGACGCCTGCCAACATTCTGTACATAATTTGGAACGTCGAATCTGTCTGTTCAATTCTTCGTCCAATTCTGGATCTTTCCAACAAAAGCATCTGTATACTTGCTGATGCAATCACACCCGATTGATCAAAATCCAAGCTGAATATTTGTGTAAATCGTGTCGCATTTTGATTCATTTGCGTTTTTGTATTTCCGAAATTTTCTAAGATTGTCATTATCGCATTCAATTTATCAATAGTAAGTATTTTATTTATTGTTCCTGCAGCTAAAATGAGGTAGTGTAGGGAATGTTTAAAATTACAAGTCTTGCCGGAACCAGATCGTCCGAGGAAGACGAGTGATTGGTCGCGGCGTGATGACAGCATGTTACGATAGGCCGACTGCGCCATTGAATAAATATGGGGAGGCATGTCTTCGCTTTTGCAACCCTTGAACATCGAAACCACCTGTGGAAATAAACACCCATATTGGAGATTGCCATCTATTATCCATCGTCAATGGGATAGTATGTATCAAAATGGAAACTTACAACTTTAGAAAATTCATAAAGGTCGTTTTAAAAGAAAAACATATCAAATCATGCTCAACTCGGAATGGTTACCAGAAGCGTCTCCGAAAGAACAAAGACAACAATAAGGATTAATTACAACCAACACTCAGCAAATTATTATTTTGCAACAAATAGAAGCAAAAGTATTTAGGCATTAGCTTCTTTTATTCTAAAATAGTTCCTTATCAAACTAACAAAAAATGCAAAATACCACCAGATCATTAAATTATCACCTCAGAGAGGTCATCCGAAAGATCTGTGTCAATTTTCGACAAGATATCTCCAAGCAAGACTCAGAAATACCATCACGTTGAACTTTCAATTTGGAAGGAAAAAGATAAATAAGGCCGTTTTCTTCAAAAAACTATTTAGTTTACCTTTTCGGAGTAAATAGCAAGCGGTGCCATCGGATTAAGTACAATCATGTGAGGTCCAGCGTACGTGTGGATAAGGTTACTGGCGTATCTCTGGCGCAGAGTATGTAACACACTCGACTCGTTCAGGTAACGTAAGTGGGCTATGTCCTCCGCACGGTCGAAATTCGGAGGATTCGCCTGCAATCACATAAATACATATGTAACATCTTACAAACAAAACTTGCGGGAAAAAAAACGCGTGTTAAGGCTGTCGGAACGCTCTGAATTTAAGCCAAAAATAGAGCTTCGGCTGTCAACTGATTGTAGACTTATTCGTCAACATTATACAAAAATTCTTTCTCGATAAGGAAGATAAAGGACCAATCTAGGTCTCTAATAGACTTACTTTTGGAATTTATTTACGATTTACTAGAAAAAATTTGGCATTAATTGTGCTAAAAAAACACACGTTTTCAATGTCACACTACGACCTTATTCGTACTTATTTCACAAAACTGTTCCATCACAAACCTAAAGTGACTCTTCCTTTTTCGGAAAAGTTTTTTTTAATCTTCAAAATATTTCCAGAAATTAGAGTAATCAATTGACAGCGACACCCTTGCAAAAACATTTTTTAGCCTCGTAGTTGGCACCAGCCAAAAATTGAAATGTGCGGATGATTTCAGCGAGACAGAGCTAGAGAAGGTCACACCCACAATATGTCTTTTGTCTACCTCGCCCCTTGCCGTTGGGTCTCAGCACAAACAAAATTCAGAGCGTTCCGACAGCGTTAAACCGGAAAACAGACATCGTATTTTACTTGCTGCTTAGAAATGACTATCGACTTACCTTTTCGACATCGTCCTCATCAACGTGCAGGACTTCACCGGTTTCGTCCAACTTGATGGCCAGCTTGCCGCCGACCGGCGCAAGGTCGACACCGTCCCCTGACGCCCCGTTGTGTGCAGTCGTCGCAGTCACTCGCCGACAACCGGCGAAACCGCCGCGGTGAACCAGCCACAGTCGTTCGGCGTCCAGCCATGCTCGCTCGCACGCGATCTGTTCTTCAGATTTTGCCTGGAAATAAAAGAAATACTAGTCAGTTTCAAGTTTTCCGATATCCGAGGTGCGAAATTATTTTCAGATAAAAAAAATAGAGTCGTGATTCGATTGCGAAAACGGATTCCGCTGGAAAACCATTTAATAATGTTGAGCATTTGGAGATATCCACACTCTTATTTGAAATTATGTTGCACACACCGCTACACTGCCAGTGGGTGTGCTCTATTGTCGCTTTACTCGTCGGAGTTCATGCAAGAAGTTATATCTAGGTTAATTTTGCACGAAATTCATTCAAATTGTAGCTTTTTGTGAAGGGGAGATTCTGTTTTATAAAAGTTGATTCGGGGTCCTAAAATTTTAATAAAAATGGAATTACTTCATTAATAATATACAGTTAACTCAAAAAACCAATATTAAAAATGTTAGTTAGTAATAGATGAAGATAGTGAAATACAACCACATATTATTAGTAACAAATTAACAGATGCTTGAAGGAAAGAACACCGGTCTAAAAAGAACCTCAGCATTCGTTCAAAATTGATCTGGTGTTACTCAAACCGCCAACGGGAACGACATTAGTATAATAATCGGTAACGTGCATTGCGCAACGAATAAAATGAAAGCAATTCCGCAGCATTTCCGCGCTCGCTGCTGTGATAAATCGGTAGGGTGCTGCCGTCGATATAAATGCATTCCATCCGCCCACGCGTTAATTAGCGGAGTCAATGGACATACAATGCATGTGTGCATAGCATATATTCACATAATTGCATTTACTCTGTAAATACAAAGAGACGAACAAGTGTGATTAGAGCTCGCGCCTTGAGGGTTCCGTACCGTTGTCACAATATAGTTTATATAGTTCACAAACATCGTGTACGATGGCGGCACTTTCGACACTTTAAATTGATTCAGTGATGAACCACTGGACAAACATTACTGCCATTGTTAGAAAACGACAATAAATAATCACCGACAAAATGCCACGCGTCCTGTTTGGAGCTTATATGCTATTGGGAACAATATAAATTTATTTAAATCCAGGAATAAATTAATTTCAATTTGAGGCAGTTAATTTTGAGTACCACGGGGCGGTACTGAACTTAAAATACATATACGTCTCTATCTGTAATTGTAAGTTTTTACCGAAATATCGACTTGGATGTAGATATACAGTTTATTCTCAGAATTTTTGTGTGTCCGTTTTATTGTTTTTGATCGGTTGTAGTGTTCTGTTGTACCGATACAACACTTGCACCGTATGAGTCATTTGTGTTTGAGTGTTTCGCACTCGCAACAATGATACAATATGCACGTCTGTAATCTGTGTGTTTGTTTGGCATGTGCATTATTGCAACAGACACGCGCGTTCTTACAAACAACAGTAGCTGACGCCCACAACACAAAACAAAACACTGTATCGGTCTGGAAATGTGTACTTACAATATATTACGCGCTGATCAATAAGCTATGAAATTATGTAACCTCGACAAACCCGTCCTAAGTCTCTGTGATACTTATGTAGCGAGGGTTACTATAATATTTTCAAAACTAGTACTGAATTGCAGAAAGCATTGTCAGAAAATTTGATTTGACAATGACCATATAGATTGTGACCACAAGTATTTCTTCATAAGAAAAGCATAGTTATTATAATTTCACGTCGATCTTGATAAAAAAATAATTGACCGATTAAAACGATATTTTCTTCAAACTCTGTATATACAACATTGCTTTTTGCACAATTTTCACATCGAATCGCCATTTTTCTACGTCCTTTTATTAAAATGCAGCTTGAAAATCGATCTCTTCTATGTACTATCATTTGTTTCGTGTGAATATAATCTAATGTTCTACAGAATACTGAATAGAGAGTTCACAATGATATTAGACCGCTCCTGCATCTATAAAAACTGTAATATGATCACAATGTATTGTCAAATCAGATTTTTTTGACAATACTGCACCCTAGTACTCATCAGTTAAAAAACACCGAACATTTTGTTTGCAGCTCCGGGCTATATCACCACTGAATGAGGCAAGACTATCATACGGTGGAACCGACGCCTCTACTACTGTTGTTGCTGTCGTATTTTATCTCAATAGCGTGCGGAACCGCGGGTAGCGGCTAAAATCTTTATAAATTTAAGAACGGCAACTGAAGCATGTTTGGCAATTAATTGGAGTACGAAGTACATTTAAGATAAATACGATTAGAGAGTTCACAATGATATTAGACCGCTCCTGCATCCATAAAAACTGTAATATGATCCACAATGTATGGTCAAATCAGATTTTTTTAAATACTGCACCCTAGTATAGTGCTCATCAATTAAAAAACACCGAACGTTTTGTTTGCAGCTCTGGACTATATTATATCACCACTGAATGAGGCAAGACTATCATACGGTGGAACAGACGGCTCTACTACTGTTGCTGTTGCCGTGTTTTATCTCAATAGCGTGTGGAACCGCGGGTAGCAGCTAAAATCTTTATAAATTTAAGAACGGCAACTGAAGCATGTTTGGCAATTAATTGGAGTACGAAGTACATTTAAGATAAATACGATTAGAGACTTCACAATGATATTAGACCGCTCCTGCATCCATAAAAACTGTAATATGATCCACAATGTATGGTCAAATCAGATTTTTTTGACAATACTGCACCCTAGTATAGTGCTCATCAATTAAAAAACACCGAACGTTTTGTTTGCAGCTCTGGACTATATTATATCACCACTGAATGAGGCAAAACTATCATACGGTGGAACCGACGGCTCTACTACTGTTGTTGTTGCCGTGTTTTATCTCAATCGCGTGCGGAACCGCGGATAGCGGCTAGTATCTTTATAAATTTAAGAACGGCAACTGAAGCATGTTTGGTTATAAATTGGAGTACGAAGTACATTTAAAATAAATACGATTAGAGAGTTCACAATGATATTAAACCGTTCCTGCATCTATAAAAACTGTAATATGTTCACAATGTATGGTCAAATCAGATTTTTTTGACAATACTGCACCCTAGTATAGAACTCACCAGTTGCAGCTCTGGACTATATTATATCACCGCTGAATGAGGCAAGACTATCATACGGTGGAACCGACGGCTCTACTACTGTTGTTGTTGCCGTGTTTTAACTCAATCGCGTGCGGAACCGCGGGTAGCGGCTAGCATGTTTGGCTATAAATTGGAGTGCACATAAAATAAACACGGGATATAATCAAAAGGTGTCCACACCCACGCGGTTAATATACGCATTATGTACATACGTTATGTGTATCACAATTCACAGATCAAACTATGTGCTAAGAACGTGTTCCGATAAACAATGTGAATGACACAAATATGTCACACACCATAATATGTACTGCCTGTGGCTCACTGCAGTTCGTTGTTACACAATTACACAAAACCCGGCGTGGCAGTTTTACATATTTGACAGTTCGTGATTTGTTGTGATCAACGCAACAAAAATAATAATTTCAATAACGCGATGAGCGCGGTATAGTTCCATGGCGCAATCACGAGGTGCAAAGAGTGTGTTTTGTACCACCAAACAATCGGCATATTAAGTAGCTTTCCAATCTACAATTTTACTGATTTGAGAGATTAAAAGGTTCTAGCTTCGCGGCCAACTTGTTTGCTGAGAAAATAGAGATAGTTCCTGTTTATTCGACTAAGACAGAGATGTGAAATTCGAATGAGAGAGATGCAAACGTAAAACTACACTTCCTTACGATTAAATTTGACCAGCGAAAAAACGAGCGAGTGAGCGACATGTAAGATGAGCCAAGAAACAAAAGCGTACTTACGTATTTGTGTTCAGATCATGTCTTAGACAAGGAAAGAACCACATAAACAAAGTGAACATACGTCGTTGATATTAAGTACTTTTCAGTTCAGGCCAGTCTATTCTACCTATGAAGGGGTGGGAGACGTCTGTTTCTCCAAATTAGACCAGCATTTTGCATATATGTTTTAAGGTCGTCAACTGAAGACAATCGGTAACCGCGGTCGTTTTTTCATAGCTTTCGTAGATCACTCCAGATAAAGTCGAAACGTTAGAAAATTTTACTTACGGTGGATTCGAAACTCGGATTAGACAAATGTCAATTAAAAAAAAAGTTGACTAGTTTTTTGTTTTTTGTAAGAACAGACATCTCATTTTTTTAAATAATACCCTAAAAGCATTTATTCCCTTGTCTCCACCTTTAAACTCCCGAAAAAAACAGGTTTAATAATTAATTATGCAAGACCGTCTAATGATATGCATAAAAAAATCAAGAATTATTTTAAAAAAGTATTAAGAAATCTTATCACGTACATAAAAAAGAATATGTTGTCCCATAAAATATGAAAACGATAGAAATACACTGACTTATGTACACTGTGAGTTATACACCAAGTTACATACCTACATGAGTTAGAAACCATATCTATAAAAAAATTATCAGTTACAATATATTCACGTATATTCCGACAATTCTATTTGATTTACGTAGATACATGAAGTAATCACTTCAGCTCATGTAAAAAGTATGAAAAAACTATTTAAGACGAGATTAAAATAAACTGCTGTCTTTACCGAGCATTAACATCACCACATACGAAAATGCACCTTAGAGTGGTTTCACAAAATGTTCATCAAAACATCTCCATGTGTTTCTGTACTAGATTTGACAATGCAAAAACAAATATTTAGAACTCCGTAACAATGATTTAGGTTGTCAATTCTCATTTTTCTACTTCGAAACAACATTTTTTTATACGCTTTTGAATCAAAATTTGGTTTGAAAGACGATATTTTTTATGTCGATCAATCATTTGTTTTTTGCGTGAATACAATCACATGTTTTTGATGACAGTTTCACAACGACATTAGACTGTTCATGCTTTTATATAAAGCTCACACTCTAAATCAAATTTTTTTACAATCCGTCTACAAACTGGGTGTGCACCAAGTTTAGTATATTTTTATAATAAGAATCGGTTTAAAAACATTACCTATTTTATATAATATTTAGTTCTTATTAAGTTGAATGGACTATGAAAACATTCGTAATACATATGCTGCTATAATATGTACGATGTACATGTAATCTCCGAGCTTATTAAAACGTCAAATAAATTATATCTTTAAAATCATATCTTTAAAAACAAGTATCTGTGAAGTTATGTCAACATGGTATAAATTACATTTTACACATGTTTATATATTTATTACTTTTAAACGGTTATAAATTATAATTTTTAATTTCTAGTTTTAATTTATTTTAACGCGTTAACTGTAAACAAAATATTTGTAAAAAAATATCAATCTCTTAATATACTGATTATTATATAATCGAATTGCAAAATAAATCAAGAAATAATTTCCAATTTCTTTTTTCATTTAACAAAATTAATAAGCGATAGATATAAATAAAATCGTAGCTCTGTAATCGTAAATTTTGTAGTTACTGCAATTTTGAGTTTAAACCGAATTAGTTATATTTTCGAATAAAAAATCATCTGACAACCTCAATCCTGCGAGCGCGAGTAGATGCGAGTGAGATACTGATGCGCTCGCACCTACAGCCGATTTTGTATCATTTATTGGCAAAGCAAATAATAATTATTATTATATGTTTGTCTGGCTAGGGGTTAGAACTGTCGAAACTGTCTGGCTACTGGGGAAACATCTTCTGATAGTTCCCCAAGTAACCTGTACAAAATTCAGCTTTTATATATTATAATGTAAGTAGTTACAATTTATTGAAGTTTAAGGGCGTCTGGCAAGGAGTTGCCACGATATTAAGTGTCTGGCAATAGACGGCGTAATATCTAATATTCTTCCGAAGAAAAATATATAAAAAAAATTACGTTTTATAATTTGACGAAATTATATCGCTATTTTATACAACTTTGCTACTTGTTACCAGGGGCGTAGCTACCGCCGTATCTGCCGTATCAATTATACGGGGCCCCCGGGCCACGGGGGCCCCCAACGTGCGTAAGCTAAAATTAATAAAAACTTCCTAATTTTTTTTTATTTCAGAAATGACAAAAGTCAAAAAAAGCAATTTCTTTTTTTCCCGCGTAAAGCGTGCGTTCAAAAGTTGGCAACACTCTACATCGGTTACCGCGGGCTGCGGGATTTCCCCGTTTAAGTCATTTACTTCAACGGGAGAAGGGCCCCCAAACAATTTTTTATACGGGGCCCCGCCAAGGCACGCTACGCTTCTGCTTGTTACCTACCAAAGCCACGATGACCCAAAGTTCATAGTAGCCCATCGTTCCTACCTGCGTTGGAAGCATGCGCTGACAAACTTTCAGCTTTTATAAAATAACGAAGGTCTGGTACTCCCAGGCTCTTGGTTTATAAGAACTAGAAACCATTTATAAATCGTTATAAAAAATAGAGTATAATTAAAGGTTTCTTTTCAGCTCTGGCTGAAAAAATATTCTCATTCTAAATCCTGTCCTGTATGACTTCAAACTTCAGGTGCGGCACATTGTTTGTAATGGTCATTAGCATTACGTTAGTTTATTATACAGTTCATAGGTAAAAAATAAAAAAGTGTTAGATGTATGTCTTGTTTACCGTTAAATTTATTATTAGCTAATCGATAAACAGCTATTTAAATATTTACGTGTACTTGTTAAATGAGAGTTCAGTTTCATATGAAGAGAGAGAGATGGGTCGAATTACTACTCTAATTGCGTCAATCGTTGTATGGTTTCGATAAAAAGGAACTATATGCCGTACCATGTTTTCAACTCCACCAATAGAAACTAGTTTAGGTTAAAATTCATTTTTCAAAAGTTTACAGTATTTTTTCGTTTTGAGGTACCTCGAGTCCAAAAAACAAATATATGCAAAAAGTCTGTTAATCTGTGAGCCAGAGGCGAATCTAGGTTCTTCTGAGCCTAAGGCTATTGAAGTCCAATGGGGTCCCATTTATTGTCAGAATCTTTAAGCTGGGGGTTTTAAATTCATTTTTAATAGCATCAAAATCAGAATTGAAACTTGATGACCTGACCAAACACACAATACCCGCACTTAAAAAGCATCCAATAAATTGTCAAAATTCATCCATGATACTGATAATCATCAATATAAACTATTTTTTACTATACAATAAGTGTTCATTGTTAATGAAAAAAATCATGATAATAAATCAATTTTTGTAGGCCCCTGACACTTGGGAGCCCAGAACCTAAGCCCTATTGGACCTCGATACAGGTCAAATGGCTAAACGGATCGAAACCAAATGTTGGTAGAATGCTTAGCATGTAAATAGAAAGAAGCCTATTATTTTTTGTGAAAATGGGCACATGCGCAGAAGAGATACGCGCTATAATGTTATTTTTTACATTTTTGCAACAAAGTTTTGTAAAAAGATTTTTATTCATAAACTATAGTTTCATAAATATTTGGACAAGAAAAAAATAAATGTTTTTTTGTTTTAACTACACAAACTGACTGAAATTGATTACGAAACGTTTAATTCAACTAAATTTCATTTCATGTTCACTAAGTAAATAGAATTTACAGTTTGCTCTGCATTCTTAATATAAATCTCGCTGAGCAGTTTCTGTTAGAATCTGATTTTAAGACGTCTGCAATGCAGACACAAGTCTCTTTTCTCGAAATTTACGATCATGGCGTGGTGCGACATTTATTTTTTTCGCTCACTGAATTAATCAGTAGCGCCAACTCATTGACGTACATTGACCGTGCCCCGTTCTCATTGGTCCGTTGACCCGACAGTCTCTTGTCAAATTATTGGCGCCACCGTCAATATTACCATTTTCAATAAATTCGTACAAATTGTGTGTTATTTATTTGTTTATTTTATATATTTATTAAATATTTTACAAAGTATTTAACAATTATTATAATGATAACTGTTACATCAATCATGTTTCCTGCCCAACTTGACGAAGTCAGTGCTAGGGCAGGATCCAACATAATGAGTAATCGATTATGACAGATTAACATCATATTAATAATTGACAGATAAAACGTAGTTAAGTTCAGAAATAGTACTGTATGTATCTAGATTGTGAACTTGTGATGAAGTTATTTTAAGTGAGGTATACTTAAGTTATGTTAAAGCAAGCGCAGCGAGTTTTAACAGTCATACGAACCAAAATAATAATAATATAAAGAAAAATTCGTTTAACGTTTGTCGACACTGTGTCATAACACACGCCATTCGCATCATTACTATTTTCCATCTACCACACTTCCCGTTATTTAGCTAAGTTTTTAAACTTCAACTTAATTAATATACTACAAAGATAACGTCACAATAGGTAGACTGTTTTCGCGTCAACCTATTCATTTAAAATTTTGAGTGCTATTTTATTCTACAAACCGATTACATTTAAGCGAAATAAAAATTCCTGTGGACTAATATTACGATATGAAAAATTTAACACAAATCAAAAATACACGTGTCAAACAGTATTCGAGATTTCGAGGGATTATCATGGTCCATCCATGCCGTCAATACGAGCTCTTCATGTGTTTGACACTTTTTTTACAAAATAAAAAAACAAACTCGCGTCTCGAGTAGTATATCGGAAGAAAAAAATTTGTATCGTACGATGAAGCTAATAATTGTAACGGAGACTGTAAATATCCTTCGCGATATGAAAATGTTACTTAATAAGCAACGTATTTTAGTTGACGGTATTTTCACGCGTTAATTTTAATTAAATAATTTCCTCGTTTCGTATGTAATTTTATATTTTCATTAATTATTTTAATTTAAATACCGTACATGGACCACTCGTAAAATACATAAGTCAGTTTGTTAACTTTTTAATTAATTATTTTTACCTACGAGTGTTCTTCATTATTACAGTCAATCCCACAGTTATAATCCGATCTGAATACTGGTTTCGTAATATATATTTTGAAAAATGCCACAAACTGGGAAAATAACGAGACTTGACTTTCAAACCACATTCGTGGTCCTTTTCAAGTTAGAAAATTTAAAATGCGTCAGGCATACATAAAATTATAATTACAATTTTTTTGTTTGATAATTATTGAAATTAATAACCGTTTTTAAACAGAATGTTAAATCCAGGCATTTCCTTGTATGTATTTATTTTTCCTTTAGGCGGTTTGAAAATAAATTATTATTGAACCGCTACTTTTAGACAATTTATATCGAATTTCGTCTTCAAATTCAAAGAATGATGAAATCGTTAAAAAACTGTAAACTTTATATAAAAATCTCTTGCTTGACATTACATCTAGAATATAAATTTGATAGATTTGCATAATGTAACCAAATCAGTGACACTGCGTTTGTCGTTTATCAGCAAGGCTTTCCATTTCTAATAAAGTCCATTTGCATAATGGAATTGGATTAGTACCTAGTTACACAGTATAATCAGTACGTTCACTCCATAGCGATTTCGTCAGTTTGCGCAGATTGCTCCGCGCATCGCCATATTTAACGGTTTTAATTTTAAATTAAAGTTAAATAGTTATTTGTACAGCAGAGCTCATGTATTTTCAACTTCTCCTCCATCCTCACTTCGTGACAGTCGACCAATCAGAAAAAACATTTATTAATTTGAGATTAAATGTCGTCTAACGTATTTTTCCATTCGCTGAGTAGCGTAGGAGGAGACACTTTGCGTGAGATGTGATTATTTATCTAAACCGATAATTTTTTTAAGAATAATCATTATTAGTTTGGTTTTGTGGAATTTTTTTAACAATTTAAAATAAAACATGATATTATTACTCATTGCAACCTTTCGTCATATAGTTATGACTTTATCAAGCGTTCTCTGAAAACAATTTTCCTTACTAAGAGGTATGCCTACGTATATAATCCATATTAATTATAAAAAACTGTATGATCATGAATACGACAAACAGAGTCAATACTAATAATAATAATTGTTTTTTTTATCATAGTCGAAAACATAGCGAAGAGTCATGTAATCGAAAACAAAAATATAAACGGTTCCAACAAGAATGAAACTACTTTTTATACTGTGGGAAATTAGCATATTATATAATTATTTCTCGAAATCGTTCTATTAGGCAAATTTAATTACTCTAGCGATAAGAATGATGAGCTGTCTTCCAATTATTATTTTAATGTACTCTAATACCGTTTCGATTATCATAAATAAGAATTGACACACAGTTATGAAATAGTATTAAAAACAGAGAAGGCCAAGGTGCGGTTTCACGTGTGCACTAAAAATCAAATATTATACGTAATAAAACAACGGCGAATATCGCTCGAAAAATTCACATAATATGATTCATAAATGATTCTGGGACTCTAGGGGATCACATGATGCAAAAAAACCCTAATTTTCACGTTTTAATATATTTACATCAAATCCTTAAAATACTGTACAAACAGTGGCACACATTTGTGACTCGTGACCTATTTTAGGTAAAAAAAATGATGAAAAATATATGTTTGATTCACGCTGAAATTTTAATAGCGTTTAAATTATAAATATTTAATAATTCTCGCAAAAAGGCAGACACTTTCGTCAACGTTAATAATTGGCAGACGTTAAAATAAAATATGTTACTAGAGCTGGGCAACAATAAGCGCAAGTGAGAGCATTTATCAGCAGCGTAATCGGCTGTCCCATTGATAATTAATTGAAAGATCACGTGATATTTTCAGGTGTATCAAATTCACATCTGTTTCTGGTACGACTTTCAGTTTTAAATCTAGATTTAAGAATTTTGTTTCACTGCAGATCTCCAATCTACATTTATTTGAACACAAATAACATGCTTAAATCTAAATTCAAGACTGAAACTCAGAATTTGACTTTTAATAGCTTTTAAAAGCTAAACAAACGATTAATCTTATTTCGTTATTCAGACTCCGATAAAGACAACTGTACGAGCGTCTATTAAAAGATTAACAATTAACTCAGTCACCCCTCCATTTTGTACACGTCTGTGGTAATAAACCTGGGTAATAAAGCAGTTTAAGACATGTGTGCCGGCAAAATAAAACGTATCGTAAACTGTAAACAACGCCCTTATTCCAAACAAAACGTCAAAAGTCATACAATGCAAGTTCGCCATGAAATCCGTACAGAAATAGATCGCTGGAAACGGGGGAATGAACTCGAATGACTATAGTGTAATAATATCATATTTTAGTCCCTCTATGTTACTCGCATGCATATATAAATATTTTGAGGTGGAAAATCGTACAGCTGCAGCAAAGAAAAGAACCGACAGAAACGTATTTTTTTACCAAATCAATCGTGTGAAAATATAATATTTCTTTATATCCGGTCGGCTTCGATTTTAAGGCAGAAAGCCTAACATTTATGCTTTGCTGGAATTACTCGGAAGCCATCTATAACAGCGGGTCGAAACAGTTTTCTCGTGCACACTGATACGAAAGTTCGTATAAAGAAACCTAGTATAGGTACAATACACGGCCAGAAAGTTGAAATTCCTGTCCTTGCGGTGTAACATACTATTTTGTAGTTCGTAATAGCTAACTTCCCGTTCCAGTTGTACAATATACTTTGTTTGTCTTTATTTCCCATCTCATGGTAGGGAAGTACAGGAATCATTTTTTTTTTGTTGAGAATTTCAATTTTGATACTAGTGTTCACAACTTGAAATTCGATATCGTACCAGCAGCGTAGAATTATCGTAAATGGAGCAGAATCCTTAATAATGAATCAATAAATCACACATTAAATGTAATTTTGACAATAGAAAACAAGACCACGAGTAATTGGAATAATGAAAATAAATCAATTATTATTCCAATTACCCGTGATCTTGTTTTCTATTATAACATATATCTGGAATTGAACTTTGAAGACGT